>CALYLW010000534.1:272995-659983 GCA_944989445.1 Ampullaceana balthica | reverse complement strand
CAGTACACCATACAGTACACCATACAGTACACCATACAGGACTTTCTTATAGTTGCCCTTATCTCATACAGTACACCATACAGGACTTTCTTATAGTTGCCCTTATCTCATACAGTAAACCATACAGTACACCATACAGTACACCATACAGTACACCATACAGTACACCATACAGGACTTTCTTATAGTTGCCCTTATCTCATACAGTACACCATACAGGACTTTCTTATAGTTGCCCTTATCTCATACAGTACACCATACAGGACTTTCTTATAGTTGCCCTTATCGTCATACAGTACACCATACAGGACTTTCTTATAGTTGCCCTTATCTCATACAGTACACCATACAGGACTTTCTTATAGTTGCCCTTATCTCATACAGTACACCATACAGTACACCATACAGTACACCATACAGGACTTTCTTATAGTTGCCCTTATCTCATACAGTACACCATACAGGACTTTCTTATAGTTGCCCTTATCTCATACAGTACACCATACAGGACTTTCTTATAGTTGCCCTTATCTCATACAGTA
Source organism: Ampullaceana balthica (assembly GCA_944989445.1). NCBI lineage: Eukaryota > Metazoa > Mollusca > Gastropoda > Lymnaeidae > Ampullaceana > Ampullaceana balthica. The sequence continues at coordinate 659,441 of CALYLW010000534.1, read as the reverse complement.
CACCATACAGGACTTTCTTATAGTTGCCCTTATCTCATACAGTACACCATACAGGACTTTCTTATAGTTGCCCTTATCTCATACAGTACACCATACAGGACTTTCTTATAGTTGCCCTTATCTCATACAGTACACCATACAGGACTTTCTTATAGTTGCCCTTATCTCATACAGTACACCATACAGGACTTTCTTATAGTTGCCCTTATCTCATACAGTACACCATACAGTACACCATACAGTACACCATACAGGACTTTCTTATAGTTGCCCTTATCTCATACAGTACACCATACAGGACTTTCTTATAGTTGCCCTTATCTCATACAGTACACCATACAGGACTTTCTTATAGTTGCCCTTATCTCATACAGTACACCATACAGGACTTTCTTATAGTTGCCCTTATCTCATACAGTACACCATACAGGACTTTCTTATAGTTGCCCTTATCTCATACAGTACACCATACAGGACTTTCTTATAGTTGCCCTTATCTCATACAGTACACCATACAGTACACCATACAGTACACCATACAGGACTTTCTTATAGTTGCCCTTATCTCATACAGTACACCATACAGGACTTTCTTATAGTTGCCCTTATCTCATACAGTACACCATACAGGACTTTCTTATAGTTGCCCTTATCTCATACAGTACACCATACAGGACTTTCTTATAGTTGCCCTTATCTCATACAGTACACCATACAGGACTTTCTTATAGTTGCCCTTATCTCATACAGTACACCATACAGGACTTTCTTATAGTTGCCCTTATCTCATACAGTACACCATACAGGACTTTCTTATAGTTGCCCTTTATCTCATACAGTACACCATACAGTACACCATACAGTACACCATACAGGACTTTCTTATAGTTGCCCTTATCTCATACAGTACACCATACAGGACTTTCTTATAGTTGCCCTTATCTCATACAGTACACCATACAGGACTTTCTTATAGTTGCCCTTATCTCATACAGTACACCATACAGGACATCTATACAGTACACCATACAGTACACCATACAGGACTTTCTTATAGTTGCCCTTATCTCATACAGTACACCATACAGGACTTTCTTATAGTTGCCCTTATCTCATACAGTACACCATACAGTACACCATACAGTACACCATACAGGACTTTCTTATAGTTGCCCTTATCTCATACAGTACACCATACAGTACACCATACAGTACACCATACAGGACTTTCTTATAGTTGCCCTTATCTCATACAGTACACCATACAGTACACCATACAGGACTTTCTTATAGTTGCCCTTTATCTCATACAGTACACCATACAGTACACCATACAGTACACCATACAGGACTTTCTTATAGTTGCCCTTATCTCATACAGTACACCATACAGTACACCATACAGGACTTTCTTATAGTTGCCCTTATCTCATACAGTACACCATACAGTACACCATACAGTACACCATACAGGACTTTCTTATAGTTGCCCTTATCTCATACAGTACACCATACAGGACTTTCTTATAGTTGCCCTTATCTCATACAGTACACCATACAGGACTTTCTTATAGTTGCCCTTATCTCATACAGTACACCATACAGGACTTTCTTATAGTTGCCCTTATCTCATACAGTACACCATACAGTACACCATACAGTACACCATACAGGACATTTCTTATAGTTGCCCTTATCTCATACAGTACACCATACAGTACACCATACAGTACACCATACAGGACTTTCTTATAGTTGCCCTTATCTCATACAGTACACCATACAGTACACCATACAGTACACCATACAGGACTTTCTTATAGTTGCCCTTATCTCATACAGTACACCATACAGGACTTTCTTATAGTTGCCCTTATCTCATACAGTACACCATACAGTACACCATACAGGACTTTCTTATAGTTGCCCTTATCTCATACAGTACACCATACAGGACTTTCTTATAGTTGCCCTTATCTCATACAGTACACCATACAGGACTTTCTTATAGTTGCCCTTATCTCATACAGTACACCATACAGGACTTTCTTATAGTTGCCCTTATCTCATACAGTACACCATGCAGGACTTTCTTATAGTTGCCCTTATCTCATACAGTACACCATACAGGACTTTCTTTTAGTTGCCCTTATCTCATACAGTACACCATACAGGACTTTCTTGTAGTTGCCCTTATCTCATACAGTACACCATACAGGACTTTCTTATAGTTGCCCTTATCTCATACAGTACACCATACAGGACTTTCTTATAGTTGCCCTTATCTCATACAGTACACCATACAGGACTTTCTTATAGTTGCCCTTATCTCATACAGTACACCATACAGGACTTTCTTATAGTTGCCCTTATCTCATACAGTACACCATACAGGACTTTCTTATAGTTGCCCTTATCTCATACAGTACACCATACAGTACACCATACAGTACACCATACAGTACACCATACAGGACTTTCTTATAGTTGCCCTTATCTCATACAGTACACCATACAGAACTTTCTTATAGTTGCCCTTATCTCATACAGTACACCATACAGGACTTTCTTATAGTTGCCCTTATCTCATACAGTACACCATACAGGACTTTCTTATAGTTGCCCTTATCTCATACAGTACACCATACAGGACTTTCTTATAGTTGCCCTTATCTCATACAGTACACCATACAGGACTTTCTTATAGTTGCCCTTATCTCATACAGTACACCATACAGGACTTTCTTATAGTTGCCCTTATCTCATACAGTACACCATACAGGACTTTCTTATAGTTGCCCTTATCTCATACAGTACACCATACAGGACTTTCTTATAGTTGCCCTTATCTCATACAGTACATCATACAGTACACCATACAGGACTTTCTTATAGTTGCCCTTATCTCATACAGTACACCATACAGGACTTTCTTATAGTTGCCCTTATCTCATACAGTACACCATACAGGACTTTCTTATAGTTGCCCTTATCTCATACAGTACACCATACAGGACTTTCTTATAGTTGCCCTTATCTCATACAGTACACCATACAGTACACCATACAGTACACCATACAGGACTTTCTTTTAGTTGCCCTTATCTCATACAGTACACCATACAGGACTTTCTTATAGTTGCCCTTATCTCATACAGTACACCATACAGTACACCATACAGTACACCATACAGTACACCATACAGTACACCATACAGTACACCATACAGGACTTTCTTTTAGTTGCCCTTATCTCATACAGTACACCATACAGGACTTTCTTATAGTTGCCCTTATCTCATACAGTACACCATACAGTACACCATACAGTACACCATACAGTACACCATACAGTACACCATACAGTACACCATACAGTACACCATACAGTACACCATACAGTACACCATACAGTACACCATACAGTACACCATACAGTACACCATACAGGACTTTCTTGTAGTTGCCCTTATCTCATACAGTACACCATACAGGACTTTCTTATAGTTGCCCTTATCTCATACAGTACACCATACAGTACACCATACAGTACACCATATCATCATACAGTACACCATACAGGACTTTCTTATAGTTGCCCTTATCTCATACAGTACACCATACAGGACTTTCTTATAGTTGCCCTTATCTCATACAGTACACCATACAGGACTTTCTTATAGTTGCCCTTATCTCATACAGTACACCATACAGGACTTTCTTATAGTTGCCCTTATCTCATACAGTACACCATACAGGACTTTCTTATAGTTGCCCTTATCTCATACAGTACACCATACAGGACTTTCTTATAGTTGCCCTTATCTCATACAGTACACCATACAGTACACCATACAGGACTTTCTTATAGTTGCCCTTATCTCATACAGTACACCATACAGGACTTTCTTATAGTTGCCCTTATCTCATACAGTACACCATACAGTACACCATACAGGACTTTCTTATAGTTGCCCTTATCTCATACAGTACACCATACAGGACTTTCTTATAGTTGCCCTTATCTCATACAGTACACCATACAGGACTTTCTTATAGTTGCCCTTATCTCATACAGTACACCATACAGGACTTTCTTATAGTTGCCCTTATCTCATACAGTACACCATACAGGACTTTCTTATAGTTGCCCTTATCTCATACAGTACACCATACAGGACTTTCTTATAGTTGCCCTTATCTCATACAGTACACCATACAGGACTTTCTTATAGTTGCCCTTATCTCATACAGTACACCATACAGGACTTTCTTATAGTTGCCCTTATCTCATACAGTACACCATACAGTACACCATACAGTACACCATACAGGACTTTCTTATAGTTGCCCTTATCTCATACAGTACACCATACAGGACTTTCTTATAGTTGCCCTTATCTCATACAGTACACCATACAGTACACCATACAGTACACCATACAGTACACCATACAGTACACCATACAGTACACCATACAGTACTCCATACAGTACACCATACAGTACACCATACAGGACTTTCTTATAGTTGCCCTTATCTCATACAGTACACCATACAGTACACCATACAGTACACCATACAGGACTTTCTTATAGTTGCCCTTATCTCATACAGTACACCATACAGGACTTTCTTATAGTTGCCCTTATCTCATACAGTACACCATACAGGACTTTCTTATAGTTGCCCTTATCTCATACAGTACACCATACAGGACTTTCTTATAGTTGCCCTTATCTCATACAGTACACCATACAGGACTTTCTTATAGTTGCCCTTATCTCATACAGTACACCATACAGGACTTTCTTATAGTTGCCCTTATCTCATACAGTACACCATACAGGACTTTCTTATAGTTGCCCTTATCTCATACAGTACACCATACAGGACTTTCTTATAGTTGCCCTTATCTCATACAGTACACCATACAGGACTTTCTTATAGTTGCCCTTATCTCATACAGTACACCATACAGGACTTTCTTATAGTTGCCCTTATCTCATACAGTACACCATACAGGACTTTCTTATAGTTGCCCTTATCTCATACAGTACACCATACAGGACTTTCTTATAGTTGCCCTTATCTCATACAGTACACCATACAGGACTTTCTTATAGTTGCCCTTATCTCATACAGTACACCATACAGGACTTTCTTATAGTTGCCCTTATCTCATACAGTACACCATACAGGACTTTCTTATAGTTGCCCTTATCTCATACAGTACACCATACAGGACTTTCTTATAGTTGCCCTTATCTCATACAGTACACCATACAGGACTTTCTTATAGTTGCCCTTATCTCATACAGTACACCATACAGGACTTTCTTATAGTTGCCCTTATCTCATACAGTACACCATACAGGACTTTCTTATAGTTGCCCTTATCTCATACAGTACACCATACAGGACTTTCTTATAGTTGCCCTTATCTCATACAGTACACCATACAGGACTTTCTTATAGTTGCCCTTATCTCATACAGTACACCATACAGGACTTTCTTATAGTTGCCCTTATCTCATACAGTACACCATACAGGACTTTCTTATAGTTGCCCTTATCTCATACAGTACACCATACAGGACTTTCTTATAGTTGCCCTTATCTCATACAGTACACCATACAGTACACCATACAGTACACCATACAGTACACCATACAGTACACCATACAGTACACCATACAGGACTTTCTTATAGTTGCCCTTATCTCATACAGTACACCATACAGGACTTTCTTATAGTTGCCCTTATCTCATACAGTACACCATACAGTACACCATACAGTAAACCATACAGTACACCATAGTACACCATACAGTACACCATACAGGACTTTCTTATAGTTGCCCTTATCTCATACAGTACACCATACAGGACTTTCTTATAGTTGCCCTTATCTCATACAGTACACCATACAGTACACCATACAGTACACCATACAGTACACCATACAGGACTTTCTTATAGTTGCCCTTATCTCATACAGTACACCATACAGGACTTTCTTATAGTTGCCCTTATCTCATACAGTACACCATACAGGACTTTCTTATAGTTGCCCTTATCTCATACAGTACACCATACAGGACTTTCTTATAGTTGCCCTTATCTCATACAGTACACCATACAGGACTTTCTTATAGTTGCCCTTATCTCATACAGTACACCATACAGGACTTTCTTATAGTTGCCCTTATCTCATACAGTACACCATACAGGACTTTCTTATAGTTGCCCTTATCTCATACAGTACACCATACAGGACTTTCTTATAGTTGCCCTTATCTCATACAGTACACCATACAGGACTTTCTTATAGTTGCCCTTATCTCATACAGTACACCATACAGGACTTTCTTATAGTTGCCCTTATCTCATACAGTACACCATACAGGACTTTCTTATAGTTGCCCTTATCTCATACAGTACACCATACAGGACTTTCTTATAGTTGCCCTTATCTCATACAGTACACCATACAGGACTTTCTTATAGTTGCCCTTATCTCATACAGTACACCATACAGGACTTTCTTATAGTTGCCCTTATCTCATACAGTACACCATACAGGACTTTCTTATAGTTGCCCTTATCTCATACAGTACACCATACAGGACTTTCTTATAGTTGCCCTTATCTCATACAGTACACCATACAGGACTTTCTTATAGTTGCCCTTATCTCATACAGTACACCATACAGTACACCATACAGTACACCATACAGGACTTTCTTATAGTTGCCCTTATCTCATACAGTACACCATACAGGACTTTCTTATAGTTGCCCTTATCTCATACAGTACACCATACAGGACTTTCTTATAGTTGCCCTTATCTCATACAGTACACCATACAGTACACCATACAGTACACCATACAGGACTTTCTTATAGTTGCCCTTATCTCATACAGTACACCATACAGGACTTTCTTATAGTTGCCCTTATCTCATACAGTACACCATACAGGACTTTCTTATAGTTGCCCTTATCTCATACAGTACACCATACAGGACTTTCTTATAGTTGCCCTTATCTCATACAGTACACCATACAGGACTTTCTTATAGTTGCCCTTATCTCATACAGTACACCATACAGGACTTTCTTATAGTTGCCCTTATCTCATACAGTACACCATACAGGACTTTCTTATAGTTGCCCTTATCTCATACAGTACACCATACAGGACTTTCTTATAGTTGCCCTTATCTCATACAGTACACCATACAGGACTTTCTTATAGTTGCCCTTATCTCATACAGTACACCATACAGGACTTTCTTATAGTTGCCCTTATCTCATACAGTACACCATACAGACCCTAAGTCACCATACAGTACACCATACAGGACTTTCTTATAGTTGCCCTTATCTCATACAGTACACCATACAGGACTTTCTTATAGTTGCCCTTATCTCATACAGTACACCATACAGGACTTTCTTATAGTTGCCCTTATCTCATACAGTACACCATACAGGACTTTCTTATAGTTGCCCTTATCTCATACAGTACACCATACAGGACTTTCTTATAGTTGCCCTTATCTCATACAGTACACCATACAGGACTTTCTTATAGTTGCCCTTATCTCATACAGTACACCATACAGGACTTTCTTATAGTTGCCCTTATCTCATACAGTACACCATACAGGACTTTCTTATAGTTGCCCTTATCTCATACAGTACACCATACAGTACACCATACAGTACACCATACAGGACTTTCTTATAGTTGCCCTTATCTCATACAGTACACCATACAGGACTTTCTTATAGTTGCCCTTATCTCATACAGTACACCATACAGGACTATCCATATCAGTACACCATACAGTACACCATACAGTACACCATACAGTACACCATACAGGACTTTCTTATAGTTGCCCTTATCTCATACAGTACACCATACAGGACTTTCTTATAGTTGCCCTTATTTCATACAGTACACCATACAGTACACCATACAGTACACCATACAGGACTTTCTTATAGTTGCCCTTATCTCATACAGTACACCATACAGGACTTTCTTATAGTTGCCCTTATCTCATACAGTACACCATACAGGACTTTCTTATAGTTGCCCTTATCTCATACAGTACACCATACAGGACTTTCTTATAGTTGCCCTTATCTCATACAGTACACCATACAGGACTTTCTTATAGTTGCCCTTATCTCATACAGTACACCATACAGGACTTTCTTATAGTTGCCCTTATCTCATACAGTACACCATACAGGACTTTCTTATAGTTGCCCTTATCTCATACAGTACACCATACAGGACTTTCTTATAGTTGCCCTTATCTCATACAGTACACCATACAGGACTTTCTTATAGTTGCCCTTATCTCATACAGTACACCATACAGGACTTTCTTATAGTTGCCCTTATCTCATACAGTACACCATACAGGACTTTCTTATAGTTGCCCTTATCTCATACAGTACACCATACAGGACTTTCTTATAGTTGCCCTTATCTCATACAGTACACCATACAGGACTTTCTTATAGTTGCCCTTATCTCATACAGTACACCATACAGGACTTTCTTATAGTTGCCCTTATCTCATACAGTACACCATACAGGACTTTCTTATAGTTGCCCTTATCTCATACAGTACACCATACAGGACTTTCTTATAGTTGCCCTTATCTCATACAGTACACCATACAGGACTTTCTTATAGTTGCCCTTATCTCATACAGTACACCATACAGGACTTTCTTATAGTTGCCCTTATCTCATACAGTACACCATACAGGACTTTCTTATAGTTGCCCTTATCTCATACAGTACACCATACAGGACTTTCTTATAGTTGCCCTTATCTCATACAGTACACCATACAGGACTTTCTTATAGTTGCCCTTATCTCATACAGTACACCATACAGGACTTTCTTATAGTTGCCCTTATCTCATACAGTACACCATACAGGACTTTCTTATAGTTGCCCTTATCTCATACAGTACACCATACAGGACTTTCTTATAGTTGCCCTTATCTCATACAGTACACCATACAGTACCCATACAGTACACCATACAGTACACCATACAGTACACCATACAGTACACCATACAGGACTTTCTTATAGTTGCCCTTATCTCATACAGTACACCATACAGGACTTTCTTATAGTTGCCCTTATCTCATACAGTACACCATACAGTACACCATACAGTACACCATACAGTACACCATACAGTACACCATACAGTACACCATACAGGACTTTCTTATAGTTGCCCTTATCTCATACAGTACACCATACAGGACTTTCTTATAGTTGCCCTTATCTCATACAGTACACCATACAGTACACCATACAGTACACCATACAGTACACCATACAGGACTTTCTTATAGTTGCCCTTATCTCATACAGTACACCATACAGGACTTTCTTATAGTTGCCCTTATCTCATACAGTACACCATACAGGACTTTCTTATAGTTGCCCTTATCTCATACAGTACACCATACAGGACTTTCTTATAGTTGCCCTTATCTCATACAGTACACCATACAGGACTTTCTTATAGTTGCCCTTATCTCATACAGTACACCATACAGGACTTTCTTATAGTTGCCCTTATCTCATACAGTACACCATACAGGACTTTCTTATAGTTGCCCTTATCTCATACAGTACACCATACAGGACTTTCTTATAGTTGCCCTTATCTCATACAGTACACCATACAGGACTTTCTTATAGTTGCCCTTATCTCATACAGTACACCATACAGGACTTTCTTATAGTTGCCCTTATCTCATACAGTACACCATACAGGACTTTCTTATAGTTGCCCTTATCTCATACAGTACACCATACAGGACTTTCTTATAGTTGCCCTTATCTCATACAGTACACCATACAGGACTTTCTTATAGTTGCCCTTATCTCATACAGTACACCATACAGGACTTTCTTATAGTTGCCCTTATCTCATACAGTACACCATACAGGACTTTCTTATAGTTGCCCTTATCTCATACAGTACACCATACAGGACTTTCTTATAGTTGCCCTTATCTCATACAGTACACCATACAGTACACCATACAGTACACCATACAGTACACCATACAGTACACCATACAGTACACCATACAGGACTTTCTTATAGTTGCCCTTATCTCATACAGTACACCATACAGGACTTTCTTATAGTTGCCCTTATCTCATACAGTACACCATACAGGACTTTCTTATAGTTGCCCTTATCTCATACAGTACACCATACAGGACACTTACAGTACACCATACAGTACACCATACAGGACTTTCTTATAGTTGCCCTTATCTCATACAGTACACCATACAGGACTTTCTTATAGTTGCCCTTATCTCATACAGTACACCATACAGGACTTTCTTATAGTTGCCCTTATCTCATACAGTACACCATACAGGACTTTCTTATAGTTGCCCTTATCTCATACAGTACACCATACAGGACTTTCTTATAGTTGCCCTTATCTCATACAGTACACCATACAGGACTTTCTTATAGTTGCCCTTATCTCATACAGTACACCATACAGGACTTTCTTATAGTTGCCCTTATCTCATACAGTACACCATACAGGACTTTCTTATAGTTGCCCTTATCTCATACAGTACACCATACAGGACTTTCTTATAGTTGCCCTTATCTCATACAGTACACCATACAGGACTTTCTTATAGTTGCCCTTATCTCATACAGTACACCATACAGTACACCATACAGTACACCATACAGTACACCATACAGGACTTTCTTATAGTTGCCCTTATCTCATACAGTACACCATACAGGACTTTCTTATAGTTGCCCTTATCTCATACAGTACACCATACAGGACTTTCTTATAGTTGCCCTTATCTCATACAGTACACCATACAGTACACCATACAGTACACCATACAGGACTTTCTTATAGTTGCCCTTATCTCATACAGTACACCATACAGGACTTTCTTATAGTTGCCCTTATCTCATACAGTACACCATACAGGACTTTCTTATAGTTGCCCTTATCTCATACAGTACACCAGTACCCATACAGGACTTTCTTATAGTTGCCCTTATCTCATACAGTACACCATACAGGACTTTCTTATAGTTGCCCTTATCTCATACAGTACACCATACAGGACTTTCTTATAGTTGCCCTTATCTCATACAGTACACCATACAGGACTTTCTTATAGTTGCCCTTATCTCATACAGTACACCATACAGGACTTTCTTATAGTTGCCCTTATCTCATACAGTACACCATACAGGACTTTCTTATAGTTGCCCTTATCTCATACAGTACACCATACAGGACTTTCTTATAGTTGCCCTTATCTCATACAGTACACCATACAGGACTTTCTTATAGTTGCCCTTATCTCATACAGTACACCATACAGGACTTTCTTATAGTTGCCCTTATCTCATACAGTACACCATACAGGACTTTCTTATAGTTGCCCTTATCTCATACAGTACACCATACAGTACACCATACAGTACACCATACAGTACACCATACAGTACACCATACAGGACTTTCTTATAGTTGCCCTTATCTCATACAGTACACCATACAGGACTTTCTTATAGTTGCCCTTATCTCATACAGTACACCATACAGGACTTTCTTATAGTTGCCCTTATCTCATACAGTACACCATACAGGACTTTCTTATAGTTGCCCTTATCTCATACAGTACACCATACAGGACTTTCTTATAGTTGCCCTTATCTCATACAGTACACCATACAGTACACCATACAGTACACCATACAGTACACCATACAGTACACCATACAGTACACCATACAGTACACCATACAGTACACCATACAGGACTTTCTTATAGTTGCCCTTATCTCATACAGTACACCATACAGGACTTTCTTATAGTTGCCCTTATCTCATACAGTACACCATACAGGACTTTCTTATAGTTGCCCTTATCTCATACAGTACACCATACAGGACTTTCTTATAGTTGCCCTTATCTCATACAGTACACATACAGTACACCATACAGGACTTTCTTATAGTTGCCCTTATCTCATACAGTACACCATACAGGACTTTCTTATAGTTGCCCTTATCTCATACAGTACACCATACAGTACACCATACAGGACTTTCTTATAGTTGCCCTTATCTCATACAGTACACCATACAGGACTTTCTTATAGTTGCCCTTATCTCATACAGTACACCATACAGTACACCATACAGGACTTTCTTATAGTTGCCCTTATCTCATACAGTACACCATACAGGACTTTCTTATAGTTGCCCTTATCTCATACAGTACACCATACAGGACTTTCTTATAGTTGCCCTTATTTCATACAGTACACCATACAGGACTTTCTTATAGTTGCCCTTATCTCATACAGTACACCATACAGGACTTTCTTATAGTTGCCCTTATTTCATACAGTACACCATACAGTACACCATACAGTACACCATACAGTACACCATACAGGACTTTCTTATAGTTGCCTTTATCTCATACAGTACACCATACAGGACTTTCTTATAGTTGCCCTTTATCTCATACAGTACACCATACAGGACTTTCTTATAGTTGCCCTTATTTCATACAGTACACCATACAGTACACCATACAGGACTTTCTTATAGTTGCCCTTATTTCATACAGTACACCATACAGGACTTTCTTATAGTTGCCCTTATCTCATACAGTACACCATACAGGACTTTCTTATAGTTGCCTTTATCTCATACAGTACACCATACAGGACTTTCTTATAGTTGCCCTTATCTCATACAGTACACCATACAGGACTTTCTTATAGTTGCCCTTATCTCATACAGTACACCATACAGTACACCATACAGTACACCATACAGGACTTTCTTATAGTTGCCCTTATCTCATACAGTACACCATACAGGACTTTCTTATAGTTGCCCTCATCTCATACAGTACACCATACAGTACACCATACAGGACTTTCTTATAGTTGCCCTTATCTCATACAGTACACCATACAGGACTTTCTTATAGTTGCCCTTATCTCATACAGTACACCATACAGGACTTTCTTATAGTTGCCTTTATCTCATACAGTACACCATACAGGACTTTCTTATAGTTGCCTTTATCTCATACAGTACACCATACAGGACTTTCTTATAGTTGCCTTTATCTCATACAGTACACCATACAGGACTTTCTTATAGTTGCCCTTATCTCATACAGTACACCATACAGGACTTTCTTATAGTTGCTTTTATCTCATACAGTACACCATACAGTACACCATACAGTACACCATACAGTACACCATACAGTACACCATACAGGACTTTCTTATAGTTGCCCTTATTTCATACAGTACACCATACAGGACTTTCTTATAGTTGCCCTTATCTCATACAGTACACCATACAGTACACCATACAGTACACCATACAGGACTTTCTTATAGTTGCCCTTATCTCATACAGTACACCATACAGTACACCATACAGTACACCATACAGGACTTTCTTATAGTTGCCCTTATCTCATACAGTACACCATACAGGACTTTCTTATAGTTGCCCTTATCTCATACAGTACACCATACAGTACACCATACAGTACACCATACAGGACTTTCTTATAGTTGCCCTTATCTCATACAGTACACCATACAGTACACCATACAGTACACCATACAGTACATCATACAGTACACCATACAGGACTTTCTTATAGTTGCCCTTATCTCATACAGTACACCATACAGTACACCATACAGTACACCATACAGTACACCATACAGGACTTTCTTATAGTTGCCCTTATCTCATACAGTACACCATACAGGACTTTCTTATAGTTGCCCTTATCTCATACAGTACACCATACAGGACTTTCTTATAGTTGCCCTTATCTCATACAGTACACCATACAGGACTTTCTTATAGTTGCCCTTATCTCATACAGTACACCATACAGTACACCATACAGGACTTTCTTATAGTTGCCCTTATCTCATACAGTACACCATACAGTACTTTCTTATAGTTGCCCTTATCTCATACAGTACACCATACAGGACTTTCTTATAGTTGCCCTTATCTCATACAGTACACCATACAGTACTTTCTTATAGTTGCCCTTATCTCATACAGTACACCATACAGTACACCATACAGGACTTTCTTATAGTTGCCCTTATCTCATACAGTACACCATACAGGACTTTCTTATAGTTGCCCTTATCTCATACAGTACACCATACAGGACTTTCTTATAGTTGCCCTTATTTCATACAGTACACCATACAGGACTTTCTTATAGTTGCCCTTATCTCATACAGTACACCATACAGGACTTTCTTATAGTTGCCCTTATCTCATACAGTACACCATACAGGACTTTCTTATAGTTGCCCTTATCTCATACAGTACACCATACAGGACTTTCTTATAGTTGCCCTTATCTCATACAGTACACATACAGTACACCATACAGTACACCATACAGGACTTTCTTATAGTTGCCCTTATCTCATACAGTACACCATACAGGACTTTCTTATAGTTGCCCTTATCTCATACAGTACACCATACAGGACTTTCTTATAGTTGCCCTTATCTCATACAGTACACCATACAGGACTTTCTTATAGTTGCCTTTATCTCATACAGTACACTCGTTTATCCACCTTCTGCCAACGTGGAGGGTGTTTTGTTGTTGACAACTAATGCAAGATTAAAGTTGATACCTTCAGATCTTACACCAAATAAGTACATATAAAATCTAAATATTTATTGATATGTGCAATATATTGATTATTACAATTACAACTTTTAATAAAATATTTTTAACAGGGAACAGCATAATCTCAACCCTTTTTCGTTTATCACACGTTTACAACTATTATATAATTTTTAAATGAGAAATACACTATTCGGGGCGTTGGCATAAGTGGGATGAGGTTGCCCCGTATACAAACACGTAATTTATGCAGATACTATTTCTTAAAAACAAATGGCGTATGTTATTGCTGCAGTGTTCTTGGCAGTAAATGTTAGTAGTCTGAGTTAATTTCCGCAGTGTTCTTGGCACGTGGCGACCAGTTAATGTTCGTAGTCTGAGACAGGGAGTTGACAGAACTCCGACAGGGAAATGCACGCATCTATGTAGACACCACCAGCAGCATGTGACGAGTGTGGTGCAATGTTCCCTCTAAGGCTCGTTGATCCGTGTGCAAAGTAGGAAAACGCATGTGCAAAGTTGCACAGCATTCATTTGTTGTTAAATATTTTACAAAAATTTCTGCGCGGTAATTCTAAACTACTGCGCGTTCTCTGCCGCACAGCTTAAAGGGAACATTTGTGTGGGTGTGGTGTGGTGTTGGTGTGGTGTGGTGTTGGTGTGGTGTGTGTGGTGTGGGTGTGGTGTAGTGTGGTGTGGTGTGGTGTGGGTGTGGTGTGGTGTGGTGTGGTGGGTGTGGTGTGGTGTGGTGGGTGTGGTGTGGTTGGTGTGGTGTGGTGTGGTGTGGTGGTGTGGTGTGGTGTGGTGGGTGTGGTGGTGGTGGTGTGGTGGTGTGGTGTGGTTGGGTGTGGTGTGGTGTGGGTATGGTGTGGTGTGGGTGTGGTGGTGGTTGGGTGTGGTGTGGTGTGCTAGTGGTTGTGTGTGGTGTGGTGTGGGTGTGGTGTTATGGTGGTTGGGTGTGGTGGTGGTGTGGTGTGGGTGTGGTGTGGTGTTGGTTGGGTGTGGTGTGTTGGTGGTTGGGTGTGGTGGTGGTGTGGTGTAGGTGTGAGTGACGTCTAGGTGGTGATTTATATAAATGTAGAGCTTTGAATGAGACAACGACCGACATTGTTGGCGTTAGAGACCATTGTGTGACCACTGTATACTGTTAGAGACCATTGTGTGACCACTGCAATGTTAGAGACAATTGTGACCACTGTTAAGTAGGTGAAGCATTTCCTGGATATTTCTGTAAAAACAGGTTAAAACATGTTTTTGACGCTACAGTCAAGACCCTAAGGTTTTGAAATGGAAATGTGTTTTCCGAACAGAGACTCTCCGTAAAAAGATATTGTTTGATGTGATCAACGTCATAATAATGTCAGTTATTTGTATGGTAAGGGCTTTGGTTCTTTTATTGATGTAAGTTATTTGTAAGGGCTTTGATTCTTTTGTTGATGTAAGTTATTTGTAAGGGCTTTGATTCTTTTGTTGATGTAAGTTATTTGTAAGGGCTTTGATTCTTTTGTTGATGTAAGTTATTTGTAAGGGCTTTGATTCTTTTATTGATGTAAGTTATTTATAAGGGCTTGGATTCTTTTATTGATGTAAGTTATTTGTAAGGGCTTTGATTCTTTTGTTGATGTAAGTTATTTGTAAGGGCTTTGATTCTTTTGTTGATGTAAGTTATTTGTAAGGTCTTTGGTTCTTTAATTGATGTAAGTTATTTGTAAGGTCTTTGGTTCTTTAATTGATGTAAGTTATTTGTAAGGTCTTTGGTTCTTTAATTGATGTCAGTTATTTGTATGGGCTTTGGTTATTTTATTGATGTAAGTTATTTGTAAGGGTTTTGGTTCTTTAATTGATGTAAGTTATTTGTAAGGTCTTTGGTTCTTTTATTGATGTAAGTTATTTGTAAGGTCTTTGGTTCTTTAATTGATGTAAGTTATTTGTAAGGTCTTTGGTTCTTTAATTGATGTAAGTTATTTGTAAGGGCTTTGGTTCTTTAATTGATGTAAGTTATTTGTAAGGGCTTTGGTTCTTTTATTTACGCCTTCCCTTGTATAAATCATCGACTTGACTTTTTTGTTTTGACTGTTCGTAAGGTAAATGTTGGATCCAGGGTCCACGCATGGAGCACCTGACTTTGTTTAGTGACTCGTCACTGGAGGTGGATAAACAAGCTGGTCAAATGAGCTACTCTTGCCACTGATTGCCTGGATTAGCCAGTGGATCACCAGAGGTGGCACTCCGGGGGGTCCACTAGGCAGTGGCTAGCTTCTACCGTGTGTTTGGCATCCAGCAGGAAGTAGTAGGACTAATCGATGCTTCCCCCCCCACCCCACTCAACGAGCGATGCCGCTGATTCATAGACTTTAGTAGTAGGATTCTTTGTTATCAAAACACAGGTCTGCTTTCTGATCTATCCCTTTGTAGTCACCTTATCTGTCCTGGGATGGTGTGGGATGGTACCATCACGATGCGACCAGTCTATCAACTCACAGTCGTGTGTTGAACATGAAAGTGAAATCGATTCATCTCAGGCACGTTCTTCTAAGACAGACAGATTCAATTATTCATCACGAATCAGTTTCGCCCGCAGGTAGACTTTGAAGTGCCCCAAGGACAAGGATGTTTACTAATACTCTCCGTGATCTTGATACAAGCAGATCTTAACTACGTCATCGCTTGTTTTCCACATACACTTGTTTGCACCAAATATATTGTTAAATTGTTTTTTTCCTTCTAAATTTAAAGAATTTAGATGTTATGTCAGATCTCTGAAAAGAAGTATAATATATTAAATAGTATATGAACATTATCAATAACTTAATAATAAAAGCTTTTCCATATATGTCTACTATATGTGTGTGATGTTGTTCATTACACTAGGATGTAATCATATGTCTACTATATGTGTGTGATGTTGTTCATTACACTAGGATGAAATCATATGTCTACTATATGTGTGTGATTTTGTTCATTATATATGTCTACTATATGTGTGTGATGTTGTTCATTATATATGTCTATTATATGTGTGTGATGTTGTTCATTATATATGTCTACTATATGTGTGTGATGTTGTTCATTATGCTAGGATGTAATCATATGTCTACTATGTGTGTGATGTTGTTCATTATGCTAGGATGTAATCATATGTCTACTATGTGTGTGATGTTATTCATTATACTATGATGTAATCATAGTCTACTATATGGTGTGATGTGTTCATTAGCAGGATGTAATCATAGTCTACTGCATGGTGTGATTTTGTCATTAAAATGCTACTATGTGTGTGATGTATTCATATACTAGGATAACATATGTCTACATTATGTGTAGCTACGTTATTCATTTACAAGAAATGTTGTTTCATCAATTTTAAAAATAAATTTGTGAAAGATGTGTCATTAAGTGCAGTCTTGAAGGACTTGGTTGTTTGAATACTACGTATGTGTAATGGTAGAGTCAAAATATACTAGGATTCTAGGATGTAATCATATGTCTACTATATGTGTGTGATGTTGTTCATTATACTAGGATGTAATCGGTATTCATATTACCTATGATATTTCAATGTTTGTATATTTTTGTTTGTTCACTCATCAAACACAAATAGTCCGACTTCCAATCGAGATGACTGTCAGATTGAGCACAACGGGAGACTACTGCTTTGTAACTGAATGTATGAAGAGATAAGAGTTAGCACCCACGCCAAGTACTTGGTTATTTATCTTGGTTCTGTAAATATCAGCTGGGCCGTGAGCTGCGGTCGCCAACCCTTACAACAAGCTGGTCTAACCTTCAAATTTCTGGTCTAACCTTCAAATTTCTGGTCTAACCTTCAAATTTCTGGTCTAACCTTTAAATTTCTGGTCTAACCTTCAAATTTCTGGTCTAACCTTCAAATTTCTGGTTTAACCTTTCAAATTTCTGGTCTAACCTTCAAATTTCTGGTCTAACCTTCAAATTTCTGGTCCAACCTTCAAATTTCTGGTCCAACCTTCAAATTTCTGGTCTAACCTTTAAATTTCTGGTCTAACCTTCAAATTTCTGGTCTAACCTTCAAATTTCTGGTCTAACCTTCAAATTTCTGGTCTAACCTTCAAATTTCTGGTCTAACCTTCAAATTTCTGGTCTAACCTTCAAATTTCTGGTCTAACCTTCAAATTTCTGGTCTAACCTTCAAATTTCTGGTCTAACCTTCAAATTTCTGGTCTAACCTTCAAATTTCTGGTCTAACCTTCAAATTTCTGGTCTACTGAACTGTTTGTGCACGTCATTGTTGTGTGCACTGTCATTGTTGTGTGCACGTCATTGTTGTGTGCACGTCATTGTTGTGTGCACGTCATTGTTGTGTGCACGTCATTGTTGTGTGCACGTCATTGTTGTGTGCAGGTCATTATTTTGTGCACGTTAAAGTTATCAACAAGCTTTCTTTGTCCTGACCTAGTACAATAAGCCGACTAACTATCTGTGTAGATAATTCCTCACAGAATACACGGAAATTTGTTAAGTACTTTAATGACATTGTTCTAACTGAATACCGCCATATGTCTATAAATAGATTTCCGCCATAAACTGACACACGCAATAACAGTTCATCGACAGTTTTGAATATTCAAATATTGGATTAAAGGGTGGGGGGGGGGCAGAGAAAAAACCCCACTTTGTTTTGTAGTATGTTGTCATTTCTTTGTTTTGTAGTATGTTGTCATTTCTTTGTTTTGTAGTATGTTGTCATTTCTTTGTTTTGTAGTATGTTGTCATTTCTTTGTTTTGTAGTATGTTGTCATTTCTTTGTTTTGTAGTATGTTGTCATTTCTTTGTTTTGTAGTATGTTGTCATTTCTTTGTTTTGTAGTATGTTGTCATTTCTTTGTTTTGTAGTATGTTGTCATTTCTTTGTTTTGTAGTATGTTGTCATTTCTTTGTTTTGTAGTATGTTGTCATTTCTTTGTTTTGTAGTATGTTGTCATTTCTTTGTTTTGTAGTATGTTGTCATTTCTTTGTTTTGTAGTATGTTGTCATTTCTTTGTTTTGTAGTATGTTGTCATTTCTTTGTTTTGTAGTATGTTGTCATTTCTTTGTTTTGTAGTATGTTGTCATTTCTTTGTTTTGTAGTATGTTGTCATTTCTTTGTTTTGTAGTATGTTGTCATTTCTTTGTTTTGTAGTATGTTGTCATTTCTTTGTTTTGTAGTATGTTGTCATTTCTTTGTTTTGTAGTATGTTGTCATTTCTTTGTTTTGTAGTATGTTGTCATTTCTTTGTTTTGTAGTATGTTGTCATTTCTTTGTTTTGTAGTATGTTGTCATTTCTTTGTTTTGTAGTATGTTGTCATTTCTTTGTTTTGTAGTATGTTGTCATTTCTTTGTTTTGTAGTATGTTGTCATTTCTTTGTTTTGTAGTATGTTGTCATTTCTTTGTTTTGTAGTATGTTGTCATTTCTTTGTTTTGTAGTATGTTGTCATTTCTTTGTTTTGTAGTATGTTGTCATTTCTTTGTTTTGTAGTATGTTGTCATTTCTTTGTTTTGTAGTATGTTGTCATTTCTTTGTTTTGTAGTATGTTGTCATTTCTTTGTTTTGTAGTATGTTGTCATTTCTTTGTTTTGTAGTATGTTGTCATTTCTTTGTTTTGTAGTATGTTGTCATTTCTTTGTTTTGTAGTATGTTGTCATTTCTTTGTTTTGTAGTATGTTGTCATTTCTTTGTTTTGTAGTATGTTGTCATTTCTTTGTTTTGTAGTATGTTGTCATTTCTTTGTTTTGTAGTATGTTGTCATTTCTTTGTTTTGTAGTATGTTGTCATTTCTTTGTTTTGTAGTATGTTGTCATTTCTTTGTTTTGTAGTATGTTGTCATTTCTTTGTAAATGATATCATAAAACGTTGTTGTAATGTTAGCCCCAAGATAGCCCCAAGATAGCCCCAAGATAGCCCCAAGATAGCCCCAAGCCCCAAGATAGCCCCAAGATAGCCCCAGATAGCCCCAAGATAGCCCCAAGATAGCCCCAAGTTTGACACACCTAATCTCCCCTACATTTGAATGAGCCATTTAAACAATGTGAACGTTCCTTCACTTCAAGTTGTGTGGGTATTTTGTGGTGGCATCAATATCAAACAAAAGAACGTCATACATTCACGACCTTGGAGCCTACCATGAGATCTTATGTCAGCTGACGACTTGTTTGACTTGTTTGACTTTCAACGTTTCAGTACTTTTAGTCGTCATCATCCAACTGAACTGAGTGCAGTAACCAAAGACTCAATATTATTTAAATCTACTGTAACAAAACTCAGGTTAAACAGTTTGTATGTCCAAAATTTGTCTTCCTCTTGAACACTCGAATAGTTGGGACCAGCAGATTGGGAAGTCGTATCATACGACCAATTAGCTCGTGCTCACCAGAAGGTAAGAATTGAACGGAGTCGGAATAGTTTTTTAACGATGCTGGAACAACGATGGTTGCACTTATTGCTCCGTCCGGGCCAGGCATGAACGTCAGGAAATTAGGGTGGATGGCTACGGAAATGTTGCGGTCTTTGATGAGCCAGGTGAGTGAATGAAGTTCACGCGAAGGCCTCGAAATGATACCTATAGTAAATAACTGACAGAAATGATACCGATAGTAAACAACTGACAGAAATGATACCTATAGTAAAACAACTGGTAGAAATGATACCTATAGTAAACAACTGACAGAGGTAATATAAACAATAATAAACTATAAAGTCGAGTACGGCGAAAAGTGGTCAGTTTAACGAGCAATACAGTAGTAAAGAATAAGTTAACAACTAGTACACAAGAAAACACCACCAAATTCATTCTAGCCAAGTTGAATAAAGTTCAATTGATCAGCCAAATCTTATCAGCCAAATCTTATCAGCCAAACCAAACACCTCAAATAGACAATTATAAAATACAGAAGTAAAACTCCAGAAAACCTGGCCTCTCTACCAAGTCCAGGAAAGTGAGTCAAATGAAACGATAATTGTATTAGAAGCTATCACCTGGTGTGAGTGCTCTTGTTTAAATGTGATCTTAGACCCTGTTACATTACGCCACTGGTTTCTGTATACTGTTGGCGTATCTTTTTATTACATCTGTGTGCTGTACGCCGAGACCTGCGGGTACTGGGGTCACTGCGTCCAAATGATTGTGGCTGATATCATTCGTCTTCCCTGAGATAAGTGAGGGATGGGGAGAGGAGGTATTTGTTTTTAATAATTGTTCTCCTACTTACACCGCGATTCTCATGGTGGTTGTTGTGTGAAAAGTTGTGTTCATTTCAAACTAAGATGTAGAAAATACTAGAACTAGAAACTAAAATGTAAAAAATACTAGAAACTAAAATATAGAAAGCATGACTTAAGACTTTAGCCATAAAATGTCATATTTTGTGCTTGTCACTCAGCTTCAACCATCCGGCTGTTCGGTTATGTTTGATGGCCGGAGATATTTCAAGGTGTAATTTAATTTAATATCCAAACATCTTCATACATTATTGAAACTTACTAGACTTATTTAAACTCAATGTGCTATGTTTGTTCAATGGTGTTTGTTCAATGGTGTTTGTTCAATGGTGTTTGGGAAATGGTGTTTGGGAAATGATGTTTGGGAAATGGTGTTTGGTAAGTTAGTTCCAGGGACAAATAAAAAACAAAAAACAATTGATGCAACCGCTAAGGTCTCTATACAAAAATCCACCAATTCGATAAGCAACAAACATTTAAGATCAACTGTTTATATATAATTTACCTACCGCGCGGCCTACTCCTATCCAGATACTTACACAACATTTCAATCATCATGAGTTGAACCTCATCAGACTTAGATCAATGTTGATGGACACAAACGTGTCGAGTTCATATAGTTTTGTTTTGCTTACCTCTCAAACCACTCATCCTGTCTGTATTACCCCGTGTGAGGCCCATCTGTAGTGGCCCAATTATTTATCCCCTGTGGTCAGAGAACCCAAACCATGGTCATGTTTGACACGTGAGTTGACCCACTTACAATAGAGCAGACGTGCCCCGAGTACATTGTCCCATCAAGTCAGTTGATTGCACAACGCCGTACTTGACTTTTGTGTTCACAGCTGGTCACAGACGGTGCACTACTTAGGTGGCGCGCATCACGCACGCGCGTAAACCTGCCCGATGGTTTGAATTGGTGCACACTACTGTTTGACGCCTGGCATAGAGCGTTGACCTCACTGTTTTACTGAATAATCTTTTTGTGGGACAATTGTCGGTCACTGTATTATGTGTACGAAAAAATGTCATTAATATTATCTGAAAAAATGCCTCCTATGATTTGTACACTTTGCTAACAGCTGATAATTGAAATGTTCAAAACTTCCAACTACCGTTCTCTTAAAAAATAGTCATCCATCTTTGACAGGAGATTTTTTTCTTATGTTTAAAATCCTTAAAATTTTATATATATTAAAATATATATATATATATTAGGGCTGTTATCGAATAATTTAAAATTAATCGTTAACTTTTGAAAAATTAACGATTAATTAATCGTTAATTTCATTTCGATTAAAGCCAAAAAATTTAATGTATGGCGTCATTTATTAAACGTACTTGTCGAAAATCAAAATAACACTGGAATTTCTTCTTTATATGACATCTTTTGACCAAAAACGCAAACAGACAGGTGTATTGACATTACTTGGTTCAAGTGGTGAGCGGGTCTTATTGAAAATATAACCAACCGAGCTGAAAAATCGTTTACATAGCTTTAGATTGTCTCAACTGAAGTTTCTAATGCTGTAGTGGATGTTTGGTTTGCAGGTGATTTGTAAGCGAAGTGTTAGAACCATGGTAGCAATGTACCCTTAAGTAGCGCCGCTGCGCAGATGTTTTACCGACGCCACGCAGGAGTTTAGAATCACCGCGCAGAAAATTTTGTAAAATTTTGCACAAAAAATGGACGTTGTGCAACTTTGCACACGAGTTCTTTTAAAACTTTGCACACGAAACAACGAGCTTAGACTTAGAAGGAACATTGCATGGTAGGCAAACGATTTCTCTAAATGGAAACAACCTTTATCAACATTTTGAACAATCACCTTAGCGAATAGTTTAAACAAAAATGTTCGTGTAATCGTCCGGAAATTAGTTCATATTTATCGGCAGAAATATTTTTACTTTTTGGCTTCCAATACATTTATAAGTGGTCGGTCGATTATTCGTTAAAAAAAAATTTAATCGTTAAAAAATTTTAACGATTAAACGAGAAATTAATCGTTAATTTCCGCAGCCCCTATGTATATATATAAATATATATATAAATTTTTTTAAAAATTCTTTAAAAAATTCTTTTAAAAAATGTCAACGCAGGACGTAACAATTTTGTCGGATTACAATTTGAACAGTTTCTGTAATGGTACCTAAGACAATGGTACCTAAGACAATGGTACCTAAGACAATGGTACCTAAGACAATGGTACCTAAGACAATGGTACCTAAGACAATGGTACCTAAGACAATGGTACCTAAGACAATGGTACCTAAGACAATGGTACCTAAGACAATGGTACCTAAGACAATGGTACCTAAGACAATGGTACCTAAGACAATGCAGTGAACAAATCCTCATTTACTTCGACAGTTATTGGTCGTTATTATCGGTGCTGTCCATTTTATGACAATTTCATAATTTTGAACAAAGTATGGATTAGATAAACTCCGTATAAAAATAAAATATTTAAAAAATCTTTTTTTAAAAAGGACATGCTTTTATTTACATAGAGAAAGTGCACTAAAGAGGAAAAAATTTATAATTTTCTATGATAACAGGTGAATTCCGTGAACCTATCGACTACACATAAAAGCGTGGAGCGCCCATCACAACTCATTTCTATTTGCAACTACTCTTTTGCATATAGATAAGTATGTATAATTAATATGATAGTATCATGTAAATGATCACAGTTGTGAAACTTTTAATGTTTATTAATATTCATACACATTTTTATTTATGTTTCGCCGCCTTAGATAGAGAGTTGCGATGTGAGTGATAATATAGACACAAACTAAAAACTAAAAATGCATTAATTTAGTTACGGTACATTCAATCGATACAATACAATGCATTGTAATCCAAAATCTATCTGTGGTAAATTTTTTAGATCTCTAGGACCATCAGAAGTGGTTTAATTTTACGTTACAAGATTTGACAGTGGGATGGTTGTATACAACATACAAACAGTGTGACTTTAATAAAAGCCTGTAATAATAATAATTAACCACATTTTCCAGTCCGAAGCACCTACATAGGCAAACCAACACATCCAGGTGGTACAACCCTGCACCGGTCTAGTTTATTTGTTTGGTACAACTATGTACTAGTATAGTTTATTGGGTAATAAAACTATGTTTCTGTCCAGTTTATTTGTTTGATACGACTATGTACCGTTACAGTTTATTTGTGTGGTACAACTATGTACTAGTATAGTTTATTGGGTAATAAAACTATGTTTCTGTCCAGTTTATTTGTTTGATACGACTATGTACCGGTACAGTTTATTTGTGTGGTACAACTATGTACTAGTATAGTTTATTGGGTAATAAAACTATGTTTCTGTCCAGTTTATTTGTTTGATACGACTATGCACCGGTACCGTTTATTTGGGTCGTACAACTATGTACATCAGCCGACGATCATATGAAACAGCTCTTGTTTACAGTGACACCTTCACCCCACCAGCCCCACCACCTTACAGCGAACAAGAGCAGAGCTCGCAACTTCCAGTCAGAGAGTTAATTAATTGCGGAGGACGGGACGAGGGCTGATACCACTGAACATGTGGCGGCAATATTACCTGTATGGTAGGGGTGCTCAGGTGGGTAGGGGGAGGCTTATCACGTACTGTGTCTCATTACCACCACTACAATCTTCATTCATGATTGAGATAATAACATGAGGCTGACGTCACAATTGGTGATTCTTCTCACCGGAGGGTTCAACGGCTTTCGAAATTTGTTGTACACATAGCTAGATGTAGATTTGAACACAGCTAGATGTAGAGTTGAACTCATAGCTAGACGTAAAGTTGAACTCATCCCGACCCAGAAGGGGTGGCAATTATATTGAATAATGTGACTTTAATTTGCTGAAAGTATATCAGTGTATATTGGGAACAAATTATTATGCGGAAAAAAATCTTATAGTTCTCTAGTAACATCTTTTAGTTCTGTAGTAACATCTTATAGTTCTGTAGTAACATCTTATAGTTCTGTAGTAACATCTTATAGTTCTGTTGTAACATCTTATAGTTCTGTAGTGACATCTTATAGTTCTGTAGTAACATCTTATAATTCTGTAGTGACATGTTTTAGTTCTGTAGTGACATCTTATAGTTCTGTAGTAACATCTTATAATTCTGTAGTGACATGTTTTAGTTCTGTAGTGACATCTTATAGTTCTGTATTAAATGCCGTATGTAGTTCTGTGTTTGTGTAAAATAGTGCTATTATCCTTGCTGATAGATGCCACAGAAATTCAAAGGTTTAACATGACGATTAAAATATAAAAAATAACGTTAAAAAATATTGTTAATATGAAAAATGTCAACAAAGCGAAAACAAGAAAGCAACAATTTAAGAAAAACCAGAACTACTGCTTCGTTTCTTAGATACCATTTCTAGGCAAACCACTCACTGCTATAAAGCCCACAAAACTATTCACTGCTATAAAGCCCACTAAACTATTCACTGCTATAAAGCCCACTAAACCACTCACTGCTATAAAGCCCACAAAACTATTCACTACTATAAAGCCCACAAAACTATTCACTACTATAAAGCCCACTAAACTATTTACTGCTATAAAGCCCACTAAACTATTCACTGCTATAAAGCCCACTAAACTATTTACTGCTATAAAGCCCACTAAACCACTCACTGCTATAAAGCCCACAAAACTATTCACTACTATAAAGCCCACAAAACTATTCACTACTATAAAGCCCACAAAACTATTCACTACTATAAAGCCCACAAAACTATTCACTACTATAAAGCCCACAAACCTATTCACTGATATAAAGCCCAATAAACTATTCACTGCTATAAAGCCCACTAAACTATTCACTGCTATAAAGCCCACAAAACTATTCACTGTTATAAAGCCCACTAAACTATTTACTGCTATAAAGCCCACAAAACCACTCACTGCTATAAAGCCCACAAAACTATTCACTGCTATAAAGCCCACTAAACTATTTACTGCTATAAAGCCCACAAAACCACTCACTGCTATAAAGCCCACAAAACCACTCACTGCTATAAAGCCCACAAAACCACTCACTGCTATAAAGCCCACAAAACCGCTCACTGCTAAAAAGCCCACAAACCTATTCACTGATATAAAGCCCACTAAACTATTCACTACTATAAAGCCCACTAAACTATTCACTGCTATAAAGCCCACTAAACTATTCACTGCTATAAAGCCCACTAAACTATTCACTGCTATAAAGCCCACAAAACCACTCACTACTATAAAGCCCACTAAACTATTTACTGCTATAAAGCCCACTAAACTATTCACTGCTATAAAGCCCACTAAACTATTCACTGCTATAAAGCCCACTAAACTATTCACTACTATAAAGCCCACTAAACTATTCACTGCTATAAAGCCCACTAAACTATTCACTGCTATAAAGCCCACTAAACTATTCACTACTATAAAGCCCACTAAACTATTCACTGCTATAAAGCCCACTAAACTATTCACTGCTATAAAGCCCACTAAACTATTCACTGCTATAAAGCCCACAAAACTATTCACTACTATAAAGCCCACTAAACTATTTACTGCTATAAAGCCCACAAAACTATTCACTACTATAAAGCCCACAAAACTATTCACTACTATAAAGCCCACAAAACTATTCACTGCTATAAAGCCCACTAAACTATTCACTGCTATAAAGCCCACTAAAACTATTCACTGCTATAAAGCCCACAAAACTATTCACTGCTATAAAGCCCAACAAAACTATTCACTGCTATAAAGCCCACTAAACTATTTCACTGCTATAAAGCCCAACAAAACTATTCACTGCTAAAAAGCCCACAAAACTATTCACTGCTATAAAGCCCACAAAACTACTCACTGCTATAAAGCCCACTAAACTATTCACTGCTATAAAGCCCACAAAACTATTCACTGCTATAAAGCCCACTAAACTATCTACTGCTATAAAGCCCACAAAAACTCGATTTCCTATAATTGTCATCTGCTTCAAATATAAACTCTGATCTATTTTAAAATCCCTTATATTAACTTCACCGCCGTCTCTCTCTGTCTGTCTGTCGTCGTCGGGCGGAAAAGCAAAAGTAACAAATGACCCACTTCCCGTGATGCCATCGAGCTGAAATTTGCCACATAGACTCGTTCACCTAACAATGCTACGTATCAAAGTTTCAGATCGATCGAACGTACCGTAATTAAATTAATGCATTTTTAGTTTATCTCTACACAACGTGTGTAATTCAATTTCACTGTTTGTTATTGTTTTTCTTTCACGTGACAGTTCAGTTCACGCGTTGACGCCATCCGTCGATGTCAACACCCCCTCCCCCTTCGCCCGGTTTTAAAGCCAGGAGAGATAATTCGGTTTCAGTCTGTAAATGTTTGTCGCGTTTGAACATAATCAATACTTTTAGGTATGTCTCATATAAGGGATTTATAGTCAAAAACTTTGTTTTTACGGGGTTGTTTAACTACTTCGTTTATTCACCAACAAATGAATGATTTGGGCTGACGTTGGGCCGACGACTTCCCCAAGATTTCTCAGGGAAGACATAAATACCATAGACATCGAGACAGATGTCTTGATTTCGCGACACATTTGGTTGAAAGGTGAAAGTGGCATTTGTTGAGTTTTGTTTTCGTTTTATGTAAGTCCCGAGTGTCTTCGTGCGATATCTTTACGACAGCGGCCCTCGACAACCCCTCGAGTAGTGAATGCTTCCTCACATGGCTAATTGGCTAATGGCTTTACCATTGAGAATAATGACCTAGACCATGAACTCAAGTTTTGGGGCTGATGACGTTGGGGTGCTGGTCTGTTGACTGACTACCGTATGGACAAATGTGAGCTGCAAAAGGACAACATTTAGCAACGTATCAATGCAGAACAGATTAAGTGCCGACGAGACGGTGATGCTAATAAAAGAAATGGCTTCAGCCAAATTTTAGTAAGGGGGTAGAGACAAAACTTGGTCAATAAACGTTTTCAGCCAAAGTTCCTTAAAAACGTTATTATAAAGAAACAAAATACCTTTACAAATACAAATATTTTATACAAATTTCTTTAACAAATATTAATTAATATGTTAATGTAAACCATATTACAAGAAGATATAAGTTATGTGTATAAATGGGGGGAGGTGGTATGTCAGATAGTTCAACAACCTGCTATTCTATGACTATATCATTTTGTCATTGGTGCTGATGTATTGAGGGGTATGTTGTTAGTGAAAGTGAAAATATTGACCACGTACCTCTAATCTGGACATGGCCTAGACCCCTAGCATTGACCGCGTACTCTAATCTGGACACGGCCTAGACCCCTGGCATTGACCAAGTATATTCTATCTGGACACGGCTAGACCCCTGCATTGACAAGTATTCTATCTGACACGCTAGACCCCTGGCATTGACCAAGTATATTCTATCTGGACACGGCCTAGACCCCTGGCATTGACCAAGTATATTCTATCTGGACACGGCCTAGACCCCTGGCATTGACCAAGTATATTCTATCTGGACACGGCCTAGACCCCTGGCATTGACCAAGTATATTCTATCTGGACACGGCCTAGACCCCTGGCATTGACCAAGTATATTCTATCTGGACACGGCCTAGACCCCTGGCATTGACCAAGTATATTCTATCTGGACACGGCCTAGACCCCTGGCATTGACCAAGTATATTCTATCTGGACACGGCCTAGACCCCTGGCATTGACCAAGTATATTCTATCTGGACACGGCCTAGACCCCTGGCATTGACCAAGTATATTCTATCTGGACACGGCCTAGACCCTGGCATTGACCAAGTATATTCTATCTGGACACGGCCTAGACCCCTGGCATTGACCAAGTATATTCTATCTGGACACGGCCTAGACCCCTGGCATTGACCAAGTATATTCTATCTGGACACGGCCTAGACCCCTGGCATTGACCAAGTATATTCTATCTGGACACGGCCTAGACCCCTGGCATTGACCAAGTATATTCTATCTGGACACGGCCTAGACCCCTGGCATTGACCAAGTATATTCTATCTGGACACGGCCTAGACCCCTGGCATTGACCAAGTATATTCTATCTGGACACGGCCTAGACCCCTGGCATTGACCAAGTATATTCTATCTGGACACGGCCTAGACCCCTGGCATTGACCAAGTATATTCTATCTGGACACGGCTAAACTTGAAGAGATCAGCCAAATATTTAGACCCACGTTTCCCCGCCAAAATTTGTTAGAATTAAAACGTGTGTTTAAGTTAAGGCTAAAACAGTTTGGTAGAGAGTTGAATGTTGAAGGTTGACTCGCGGCTACCATCTGTTTCATTACACTTTTTCACCCCCCCCCTCAAATCCCCTGGGTTGCCTTCTGACCTGACAGCCATGACCAAACATCTTGGTGAGACTCAGGTCAGCTTAATTCAATCACCATTACCTTTTTTACTACCTTCGTGACCTGCCCCCCTCCTGCCCCCACACCAATCTGACGCGTCAATGGTAATGCCAGGCCTGAAGTAAACTGAGTTTAACGAGTCTTTAACGACCTGCGTCTCTACTTGAGCCAAAGTTTAAACAGCCGTCCACCGACACCTTGCTGTGAGCTGGCTGATTAGTGCCACCGGTCCTGGCACTGACCTGGAATCTGGACCTGGATGGAAACTATCCTGTACACTGGACCTACTGGGCACTGACCTGTACACTAGACCCCACTGGAAACTGACCTGTACACTGAACCTACTGGACACTGACCTGTACAATGGACACTGACATGTACACTGGCTCCCCACTGGAAACTGACATGTACACTGGACATACTAGACACTGACCTGTACACTGGACCTACTGGACACTGACCTGTACACTGGACCTACTGGACACTGACCTGTACACTGGACCTACTGGACACTGACCTGTACACTGGACACTGACTACTGAACCTACTGGACACTGACCTGTACAATGGACACTGACATGTACACTGGCTCCCCACTGGAAACTGACCTGTACACTGGACCTACTAGACACTGATCTGTACACTGGACCTACTGGACACTGACCTGTACACTGGACCTACTGGACACTGACCTGTACACTGGACCTACTGGACACTTACCTATACACTGGACCTACTGGACACTGACCTGTACACTGGACCTACTGGACACTGACCTGTACACTGGACACTGACCTGTACACTGGACCTACTGGACACTGACCTGTACACTGGACCTACTGGACACTGACCTGTACACTGGACACTGACCTGTACACTGGACACTGACCTGTAAACTGGACACTGACCTGTACACTGGACCTACTGGACACTGACCTTTACATTTAACAGGGACTGAATAAAATAAATGTTTTCAGAACTACTTTTTATACATTGGTATACTATTTGGTATACTATTAAATCATTTTTTTTCATACTCATTGATTTCTATGACATTGTCCAGAGGTTCCGTTGATGTCTCACTGATGTGCTGTAAACAGAGGTTCGTTGATGTCTCACTGATGTGCTGTAAACAGGGTCGTGAGTCTCAGAGTCTGTAAACAGGGTTCGTTGATGTCTCACTGATGTGCTGTAAACAGAGGTTCGGTTGATGTCTCACTGATGTCCTGTAAACAGAGGTTCGTTGATGTCTCACTGATGTGCTGTAAACAGAGGTTCGGTTGATGTCTCACTGATGTGCTGTAAACAGAGGTTCGGTTGATGTCTCACTGATGTGCTGTAAACAGAGGTTCGGTTGATGTCTCACTGATGTCCTGTAAACAGAGGTTCGTTGATGTCTCACTGATGTGCTGTAAACAGAGGTTCGGTTGATGTCTCACTGATGTGCTGTAAACAGAGGTTCGGTTGATGTCTCACTGATGTGCTGTAAACAGAGGTTCGGTTGATGTCTCACTGATGTCCTGTAAACAGAGGTTCCGTTGATGTCTCACTGATGTGCTGTAAACAGAGGTTCGGTTGATGTCTCACTGATGTGCTGTAAACAGAGGTTCGGTTGATGTCTCACTGATGTGCTGTAAACAGAGGTTCGGTTGATGTCTCACTGATGTCCTGTAAACAGAGGTTCCGTTGATGTCTCACTGATGTGCTATAAACAGAGGTTCGGTTGATGTCTCACTGATGTGCTGTAAACAGAGGTTCGGTTGATGTCTCACTGATGTGCTGTAAACAGAGGTTCGGTTGATGTCTCACTGATGTCCTGTAAACAGAGGTTCCGTTGATGTCTCACTGATGTGCTGTAAACAGAGGTTCGGTTGATGTCTCACTGATGTGCTGTAAACAGAGGTTCGGTTGATGTCTCACTGATGTGCTGTAAACAGAGGTTCGGTTGATGTCTCACTGATGTCCTGTAAA
This sequence comes from Ampullaceana balthica, assembly GCA_944989445.1. Taxonomy (NCBI): domain Eukaryota; kingdom Metazoa; phylum Mollusca; class Gastropoda; family Lymnaeidae; genus Ampullaceana; species Ampullaceana balthica. Next base: position 627,028 of record CALYLW010000534.1, on the reverse strand, counting down.
CAGAGGTTCGGTTGATGTCTCACTGATGTGCTGTAAACAGAGGTTCGGTTGATGTCTCACTGATGTGCTGTAAACAGAGGTTCGGTTGATGTCTCACTGATGTGCTGTAAACAGAGGTTCGGTTGATGTCTCACTGATGTGCTGTAAACAGAGGTTCGGTTGATGTCTCACTGATGTCCTGTAAACAGAGGTTCCGTTGATGTCTCACTGATGTGCTGTAAACAGAGGTTCGGTTGATGTCTCACTGATGTGCTGTAAACAGAGGTTCGGTTGATGTCTCACTGATGTGCTGTAAACAGAGGTTCGGTTGATGTCTCACTGATGTCCTGTAAACAGAGGTTCGGTTGATGTCTCACTGATGTGCTGTAAACAGAGGTTCGGTTGATGTCTCACTGATGTCCTGTAAACAGAGGTTCGGTTGATGTCTCACTGATGTCCTGTAAACAGAGGTTCGGTTGATGTCTCACTGATGTCCTGTAAACAGAGGTTCGGTTGATGTCTCACTGATGTCCTGTAAACAGAGGTTTGGTTGATGTCTCACTGATGTCCTGTAAACAGAGGTTCCGTTGATGTCTCACTGATGTGCTGTAAACAGAGGTTTGGTTGATGTCTCACTGATGTCCTGTAAACAGAGGTTCGGTTGATGTCTCACTGATGTCCTGTAAACAGAGGTTTGGTTGATGTCTCACTGATGTCCTGTAAACAGAGGTTCGGTTGATGTCTCACTGATGTGCTGTAAACAGAGGTTCCGTTGATGTCTCACTGATGTGCTGTAAACAGAGGTTCCGTTGATGTCTCACTGATGTGCTGTAAACAAATGTTCGGTTGATGTCTCACTGATGTGCTGTAAACAGAAGTTCGTTGATGTCTCACTGATGTGCTGTAAACAGAGGTCGGTTATGTCTCACTGATGTGCTGTAAACAGAGGTTCGGTTGATGTCTCACTGATGTCCTGTAAACAGAGGTTCGGTTGATGTCTCACTGATGTCCTGTAAACTGAGGTTCGTTTGATGTCTCACTGATGTGCTGTAATGCACTAAAATGAAGTTTGAATTGTTTTATTACTTAACTCAGGTTTTGAAATGGTCTATAGGAGGACTTACATTTAACATAAAGCATATTCTATAGGACTTACATTTAACATAAAGCATATTATTCTATAGGAAGACTTACATTTAGCATAAAGAATATTCAATAGGAGGACTTATATTTAACATAAAGCATTTTCTATAGGACTTACATTTAACATAAAGCATATTCTATAGGACTTACATTTAACATAAAGCATATTCAATAGGACTTACATTTAGCAAAAAGCATATCCTATAGGACTTACATTTAGCAAAAAGCATATCCTATAGGACTTACATTTAGCATAAATCATATCCTATAGTGGAGTTGCTATGGGAACGAAAATGGGACCAAGTTACGCATGTATATTTATGGGCCATTTAGAACACATATGGAGTGAAAATTACAAAGGCATCTCTCCAGAGTACTACAGGAGATACATTGACGATTGTATAGGAATAACAAAAATGGACATGCAACAAGTCCAAAGTTTCAGTGACTTCGTTTGTAATTTCCATTCTTCAATCAAATTTACTTCAACAATCCATAGGAGTGCTGTCAATTTTTTGGACATACAAATTAAATTGAAAGAAAACAAGATATCAACATCAATATTTTACAAGTCTACAGACAGCCATAGTTTCCTTATGTATACATCGTCCCATCCACAATCTTGTATGAACGCTATTCCATTTTCTCAACTATTGAGACTTAAAAGACTATGTAGTGATGAGGCAGCCTTTTTGAAGAAAAGTAATGAAATGCTCGATTTTTTTCGAAGGAGGGCATACCCGGAAACAGTTTTAATATCCGCTGTCAATCGAATTAAAGGCATGAACAGACAGGACACATTTACATCATCTGTTTCTGATCAATGTGATCAATGTGATCGATCCAAATTTATTTTAACTTTTCATCCCCATAATTTTATAGCCCGCCAGGTGATTCTCAAAAACCGACCAATCCTCAAGGCTGACCCTCTAACTCAGCAGGTCTTCAAAAAACCTCCTCTTTTTGCTTTCCGGATAGATATAAGCCTGAGAGATATACTTGTAAGAAGTCACCTTCCCACAATGAAAGCACATATCGGAACAAAAGGTTGCAATACTTGTCCATATGTGATTGAAATTAACCAAATTTCTTTCCCTCTTGAAAACTTCATAATAAAAGATGGGTTCATTTGCACAAGTCGCAACTTGATTTATGCAATTCTTTGCAAGATGTGTAATAAAATGTATGTGGGTGAGACAGGTCGTCGTCTTGGAGATCGGTTTAGAGAACACCTGTATAACACAAATAAACAGGCTCAATGTCCTGTATCTAAACATTTTAACAGTGCTGACCATGACGGTATTTCAGATGTTGCAGTTGCTGGTATTTTATATGCAAACAATACCCATGATAGGATCCACATGGAAAATAGACTTATAAAACGATTTGGTACGTTGGCTCCATATGGAATTAACCAAATTCACAATTTTACCTAACTGCAGACTCTTTTTCCCGTTGTGGTTGTAACTGTAACTTTAGATAATTCCTCCTTTTTCCTATATCCTGTGTCCTTGTTTGTTTTTGTTTTTCCTTTCATTTTATTTTACATGAATATTTTAAAATATTTTATCATATAATATGTTTTAAGAATTTAAATATATGTAAGTACCTATTTCATGTTATTGTACTGATGAAGGCATTAGCCAAAACGTCTATTGTCGTTTTAGTTTTAAATAAAGCTCAAATTTATTTAGCATAAAGCATATCCTGTAGGACTTACATTTGTCATAAAGCATATTCTATAGGAGGACTGCATTTAGCATAAAGCATATTCTTTAGGACTTACATTTGGCATAAAGCATATTCTATAGGAGGATTTACATTTAGCATAAAGCATATCCTATAGGACTTATATTTGACATAAAGCATATTCTATAGGAGGACTTACATTTAGCATAAATCATATTCTATAGGGGGACTTACATTTAGCATAAAGCATATTCTATAGGAGGACTTACATTTAGCATAAAGCATATTCTATAGGGGGACTTAAATTAAGCATAAAGCATATTCAATAGGACGTACATTTAGCATAAAGCATATTCTATAGGGGGACTTACATTTAGCATAAAGCATATTCTATAGGAGGACTTACATTTAGCATAAAGCATTATCAATAGGACTTACATTTAGCATAAAGCATATTCTATAGGGGGACTTACATTTAGCATAAAGCATATTCTATAGGAGGTCTTACATTTAGCATAAAGCATATTCAATAGGACTTACATTTAGCATAAAGCATATTCTGTAGGAGGACTTATATTTAGCATAAAGCATATTCTATAGGACTTACATTTAGCATAAAGCATATTCTATAGGACTTACATTTAGCATAAAGCATATTCTATAGGACTTACATTTAGCGTAAAGCATATTCTATAGGACTTACATTTAGCATAAAGCATATTCTATAGGAGTACTTACATTAAGCATAAAAATAACTGGAATAAAAGATAGCACAATAACAAGAGAAAAATATTCGCATACGTTTTATAATTAATGTATATGGATAATCTAAGCTAAGATAAGGCCTTTTCAACCTTTGGATGTGCATTCATCATCTGGGTGCTCACTACCAAGACGTGCATTCATCATCTGTGTGCTCACTACCAAGATGTGCATTCATCATCTGTGTGCTCACTACCAAGATGTGCATTCATCATCTGTGTGCTCACTACCAAGATGTACATTCATCATCTGTGTGCTCATTATCAAGATGTGCATTCATCATCTGGGTGCTCACTACCAAGATGTGCATTCATCATCTGGGTGCTCACTACCAAGATGTGCATTCATTATCTGTGTGCTCACTACCAAGATGTGCATTCATCATCTGGGTGCTCACTACCAAGATGTGCATTCATTATCTGGGTGCTCACTACCAAGATGTGCATTCATCATCTCTGTGTGCTCGCTACCAAGATGTGTATTCATCATCTGTGTGCTCACTACCAAGATGTGCATTCATCATCTGGGTGCTCACTACCAAGATGTGCATTCATCATCTGGGTGCTCACTACCAAGATATGCATTCATCATCTGTGTGCTCACTACCAAGATGTGCATTCATCATCTGTGTGCTCACTACCAAGATGTGCATTCATCATCTGGGTGCTCACTACCAAGATATGCATTCATCATCTGTGTGCTCACTACCAAGATGTGCATTCATCATCATCTGTGTGCTCACTACCAAGATGTGCATTCATCATCTGTGTGCTCACTACCAAGATGTGCATTCATCATCTGTATGCTCACTACCAAGATGTGCATTCATCATCATCTGTGTGCTCACTACCAAGATGTGCATTCATCATCTGTGTGCTCACTACCAAGATGTGCATTCATCATCTGTGTGCTCACTACCAAGATGTGCATTCATCATCTGGGTGCTCACTACCAAGATGTGCATTCATCATCTGTGTGCTCACTATCAAGATGTGCATTCATCATCTGTGTGCTCACTATCAAGATGTGCATTCATCATCTGTGTGCTCACTACCAAGATGTGCATTCATCATCATCTGTGTGCTCACTACCAAGATGTGCATTTACCATCTGGGTACTCACTACCAAGATGTGCATTCATCATCTTTGTACTCACTACCAAGATGTGCATTCATCATCTGTGTACTCACTACCAAGATGTGCATTCATCATCTGTGTACTCACTACCAAGATGTGCATTCATCACCTGTGTGCTCAATATCAAGATGTGCATTCATCATCTGTGTGCTCACTACCAAGATGTGCATTCATCATCTGTGTGCTAACTACCAAGATGTGCATTCATAATCTGTGTGCTCACTATCAAGATGTGCATTCATCATCTGTGTGCTAACTACCAAGATGTGCATTGATCATCTGTGTGCTCACTACCAAGATGTGCATTCATCATCTGTGTGCTCACTATCAAGTTGTGCATTCATCATCTGTGTGCTCACTATCAAGATGTGCATTCATCATCTGTGTGCTCACTACCAAGATGTGCATTCATCATCTGGGTGCTCACTACCAAGATGAGCATTCATCATCTGTGTGCTCACTACCAAGATGTGCATTCATCATCTGTGTGCTCACTACCAAGATGAGCATTCATCATCTGGGTGCTCACTACCAAGATATGAATTCATCATCTGTGTGCTCACTACCAAGATGTGCATTCATAATCTGTGTGCTCACTATCAAGATGTGCATTCATCATCTGTGTGCTAACTACCAAGATGTGCATTCATCATCTGTGTGCTCACTACCAAGATGTGCATTCATCATCTGTGTGCTCACTATCAAGATGTGCATTCATCATCTGTGTGCTCACTATCAAGATGTGCATTCATCATCTGTGTGCTCACTACCAAGATGTGCATTCATCATCTGGGTGCTCACTACCAAGATGAGCATTCATCATCTGTGTGCTCACTACCAAGATGTGCATTCATCATCTGTGTGCTCACTACCAAGATGAGCATTCATCATCTGGGTGCTCACTACCAAGATATGAATTCATCATATGTGTGCTCACTATCAAGATGTGCATTCATCATCTGTGTACTCACTACCAAGTTGTGCATTCATCATCTGTGTGCTCACTACCAAGTTGTGCATTCATCATCTGTGTGCTCACTACCAAGTTGTGCATTCATCATCTGTGTGCTCACTACCAAGATGTGCATCCATCATCTGTGTGCTCACTACCAAGATGTGCATTCATCATCTGTGCTCACTACCAATACGAGGTCAAGTCGACCCAACAAAACAAAACAAGGTACAACAACTCCTCAAGAATTCGGTCAACACTCGTACACGATTTGCCTCCCCTGAACGACTTGCCCACCTTCCCCTGCCCCTATTTTACTTCCAGAACCTGTCATGTCACCACGTCCCATGCATGTTTCTCATCCCACTCATACCCTCGTTCTTAACGACTTCATCTCCATCAAGATATTATCTCGCTCACAACACGTGCGATCACCCCCTCACCCTTTTTTTTATTTTCTACAAACTTCTCAACTTGTATTTTTCTCGGTAAATAAAGGTAAACGCATTTTTTCTTGACGTTACCCTTTATGACGTAACAGCCATCATGTACTAATAATTTCACCTCCACCGATTGCAGTTAATACCACATCAAGCAGTACACCACCCTCCACTGGACACGGGACAACACCATCCTCTTGTAGACACCTCTGACACCACCCTCCACTGGACACCGGCTCATGGCTGACAGCATTGTGTTGATTCATGACGTGTCTTGTTGACATTAGTTGCAACAAACAGTTGGATTAAATGAGCTGAAATATAGACACAACAAACAGTTGGATTTAATGAGCTGAAATATAGACACAACAAACAGTTTGTATTGTCAACTTTGCGGTGTGTTTATTAGTGGTGTGTTTGTGTTATTATTTTCCTGTTTTTTGTGTTTGTGTTGTTGTGTTATTGTTCTATTAAAGAAAGCTTTTCCCATGAGTTATTATTAGCATTGAGCGTCATAGATTTATTCCCTTGTGAGTAGCTGGGAGTCAGCCGTGCCATGACTTTAATTAAGGTTTATATAAACCTGCGAGTCAATGATGCTTATGTAAAGATAGGTTGTCTGTCTGCATGGGTACATGTGCGTGTGTATGTGTGCGTGTGTATGTGTGTACATGCAGTGCTTTTTGGCGGAACGTACCGGAACGTCGTTCTGTCCAGTGGCGTCACTAGGGGGGGGCGGGGGGGTGGGGCGGGCCGCCCCGGGTGACACCCGAGCCTAAAATTTTACTGTGTACGATTTTATGTCAGAAAACAAAAGATGACACATTTTTTAATCTAGAAAGAAATTAAGAAATACAATGAAATACGTTAAACGCGAAAATTCTTATTAAAAAAATATCAGTTAACTTGCAATAATAAAACAGTCCCAACACAGGAACAACATTAAAACAAATTAGGAAAAAAAGAAAAGAAATAGTCGCAGCAGAGAGATCTTTAAAAAAAGCTGGAATGAAAGAGGCAGTGTCTTCTGTTTTAAAATATATAAAGCCATTTGGGCTTGGACACACCGACAGCATGAACGAATCCCACCTCACGACTCCCTCCACCACAGTGGGGTGGGGGGAATACGATTTTATCACACCCCCCCACCAAAGAAAAAAAATCAAAAGATGGGTTTTCTTTGTTGATATTTTTCTTGAGGAAAATTATGATTTCAATGTCTTTGAGTGTAATATTTTTATATATATATATTTATTAAAGGCGTGAAAGCATAGATATGCATGTTTATATACAGGTAGTCCTCCGGTTACGACGGTCCCATTCCGACTTACGCTGTTTAGTGCTTACGAACGCGCCCCCGTAAAGAATAGTATTACGCGTTATTCCGTATTTTTAAAGAAAAAATTATTCATGAGGTAACGAATTCTTTTCTCTATTTGAAATAACAAAAGTTATTGAAAAATATGTATGATTATTATTTCAACCTACAACTTTCGTTTGCGAATTTTTCAAATGGCGAAGTTTTCAATCAAGTCAATAAAGCTGAGTAAGCTTACAAGTTACTTTTCAATGCTCATTAGAGAGAGCATATTCAGCCTTTTTCGTCCCATGCAAATTCTAACTCATTATATATTCTTTTCAACTTTGAAAAGGATCGCTCTCAGTTGCAGTTTGATGTCATCATTGAAAGATAGATGCGAAGTGCGATGTGTACATTTGTAAAGGACTGTGTGAAATATAGCTCATTCAAAAGCAGCAAGATTTTTAGCTCTGTGCAAGTTTTTTGAGTTTCGCTTTGTGCTAATTCCTTTTCCTTACCATGAGCCTGGGGCTGGACAATAACTTTTTTAATAGTTCTGAAAATTGGACTAATTCTGAAGGTAAACAGTCTTCAAAATCACTCATGAACTTACATGTGGAAGAAAATCAGAAGCCCCGAGCCTAGTGCTCTTTATGGGTCTTCCCGGAAGACCTCCTTAGCCATCTGGCCACCAAAGGGATGTAACAGCTGAGGAACAAAAAAAAGCGGTCGCTTCTGAAGCGGCCACCTTGGCATCCAGGACATACAGTCGAAGATGCCTCCCACTAAGTTGCCCTCACAAGGAGGTGGTGGAATTTCCTACTACGACCCGCTACCACTTTGGCGCCATCCCGGCAAAGCACACGGGTCTCCATGGTTAGGACTGCCGCAGACCGGGGGATCATCAAAGACCTACCTAGGGTGCGACCCCCACTGGAAGGTTTCCTCAGAGCTGGCGTCCAATGCGTTCTTCGCGGCACTTTTTGCTAATCCGTACTGGCGCTCCTGGCCCTAAACCGGCACCGCTCGATGGCGTTGCTAGTAAATTGAGGGGGACGAAACGGTTGCTTCGGATTTACCCGACCCCTTCTTAGAAATCACTTGAATGTTCTTCCAATAACTTGGCTGCTGTCCATCGGGTGGCGAAAGTGCTGAGCTCAGTTAGGTTTGTAAGAAAGCCAAATCTCTCATGGATGTATTTATATGCACCTAACCAATGTTGTAGGGATTTTTTTTCTCCAGGAGAATACTGTTTTGTTGATGTCATTTATCAAACTGACGCTTTCTTTTTTGTTTGATAGTATTGAAGATTGTTTACACTGTTTTTACCACGGACTTTTCCTTTCTTTTGTCTTCATAGGAATAAAATTAAGAATGCTATTTTTTAACGAACTTAATGAGATACTTCCTTTCTAAAATTGTTTCCCAAATTTCAAGTAAAATAGCGACTTCCAGTTGTTCAATTTCCTTTAGAAATCCTCCTTCTTCAAGTCGGCAGTCACGTGGCTGGTTTTCATTCGTTGCTAATTCTTCCAGTGCTGCGATATTCTCATGGTATGAGCTATTAACGGACCTTTACAGCATAATGTCAGGCTGACCATCTTGTGTCAGACAAGGCTTTGTTAGCATGTATCAATTTCATATGTTTTTGAAGTACCTGTCAACGATGAGTAGATGCAACAAGCCGGGTATAAAGATTTTGCAGAAGACAAAAAAATCTGACCGCAGTAGGACAACCTGCAGCTCTTTTCCCAACCAAATTAAAGGAATGAGCTGTGCACGGCACATAATGAGCTACAATGCACTTCTCACGAAGAATAGCCTGGTTTCCGTTATACTCCCTACTCATTTGCAGCATTGTCGTATGACTGTCCAAGGCATTTTCAGGGATACGTACAAACATAATGGCCTGCATCTTTATTATACACTATAATTCATAAAAAGTTTGGGGGCCCTTAAATTATTGGGGACTTTAGCCCGTTCAGAACACCCCCCCCCTTTTAATCCGCCATAGGGGGTCCACGCATCTGTGACGATGTGGTACGAGGAGGGGGGTGTTTAAGAAATGTGACGTCACATAAAAAACGCGAAACTTTAAATAAAAGTTCCACTTAAATATTTGATTGTTTACCATTTATTTAATTACGTTTTCAATAACTTCACGCGTGTTACGATATTACGGTGCAGACTTACCCTAAATAAAAAAATAATTTGCAACATGCTAATTTTTATTGAGAAAATACGGCTTGGGGGAGGGGTGTCAAAGCTTTGTGACGTCATATCGTAAAAAAGGGATGGGGTCTATATTTTTGTGACAAGGTATGACGCTGGGGGAGGGTGGGGTAAAAATCGGCAACCTCGCGTGACGTCATTTATGGACGGCCCCTTCAGTCGTGAAGGGGTGACACCATGAGCTACCGCCCCGGGTGACACCAACCCTAGTGACGCCTCTGGTTCTGTCACCTTTTTCCCCCCACAGACTTGTTATATTACTGCCTGGAATGTTTGGCCTTACTCCTTGTTTAGGTTTGATCAAATACTTGTACTGTAAAGTAAATTGTAATTGTAAACAAAACAGCCATATACAATAGTCCGACTCTACGATTGTATATAAAACTACGCCTTGAATTTCAATTGTAAAGTCTATGAAGCGCATGCGTAATACATATCAGTATAGCGTCCGGTTATGAACAGCAAACGCAACTTGTTAATATTATTGTTACTTTTTAGCGTTATTTTGTATTTTTCAGTTATAAAACATAAATTATAAGGTTAACTAAAGAATCACTGAAGCTTCCGTTTATTTGGATAATAATAATAAAATTGAAAGAAAGCTAAAAGGACCATAGGAGAAATACAAACGAGTAGGACTGCATCAGAAGCTTGCGTAGATGAGTGCTCCCTGCATCAGAAGCTTGCGTAGATGAGTGCTCCCTGCATCAGAAGCTTGCGTAGATGAGTGCTCCCTGCATCAGAAGCTTGCGTAGATGAGTGCTCCCTGCATCAGAAGCTTGCATAGATGAGTGCTCCCTGCATCAGAAGCTTGCATAGATGAGTGCTCCCTGCATAAGAAGCTTGCGTAGATGAGTGCTCCCTGCATCAGAAGCTTGCGTAGATGAGTGCTCCCTGCATCAGAAGCTTGCGTAGATGAGTGCTCCCTGCATCAGAAGCTTGCGTAGATGAGTGCTCCCTGCATCAGAAGCTTGCATAGATGAGTGCTCCCTGCATCAGAAGCTAGTGGAAGATGAGTGCTCCCTGCATCAGAAGCTTGCGTAGATGAGTGCTCCCTGCATCAGAAGCTTGCGTAGATGAGTGCTCCCTGCATCAGAAGCTTGCGTAGATGAGTGCTCCCTGCATCAGAAGCTTGCATAGATGAGTGCTCCCTGCATCAGAAGCTAGTGGAAGATGAGTGCTCCCTGCATCAGAAGCTTGCGTAGATGAGTGCTCCCTGCATCAGAAGCTTGCGTAGATGAGTGCTCCCTGCATCAGAAGCTTGCGTAGATGAGTGCTCCCTGCATCAGAAGCTTGCGTAGATGAGTGCTCCCTGCATCAGAAGTTTGCGTAGATGAGTGCTCCCTGCATCAGAAGTTTGCGTAGATGAGTGCTCCCTGCATCAGAAGCTTGCTTAGATGAGTGCTCCCTGCATCAGAAGCTTGCGTAGATGAGTGCTCCCTGCATAAGAAGCTTGCGTAGATGAGTGCTCCCTGCATCAGAAGCTTGCGTAGATGAGTGCTCCCTGCATCAGAAGCTTGCGTAGATGAGTGCTCCCTGCATCAGAAGCTTGCGTAGATGAGTGCTCCCTGCATCAGAAGCTTGCGTAGATGAGTGCTCCCTGCATCAGAAGCTTGCATAGATGAGTGCTCCCTGCATCAGAAGCTAGTGGAAGATGAGTGCTCCCTGCATCAGAAGCTTGCGTAGATGAGTGCTCCCTGCATCAGAAGCTTGCGTAGATGAGTGCTCCCTGCATCAGAAGCTTGCGTAGATCTCCGGCAACCATTGGGAGAGTTGATGGACTGTAAAAAAGAAAACAGATTTTTTTCTATTGACAAAATGAGTGGCTGCGGTTTTAAGATAAAAATCTTGGCTGCACATTCTGCATAAATATGGATCACTTGGTGTAGAGGAGTGCTTCTCAAAGTGGTGGTCCGCGGACCGGTGCCGGTACGTGGGCCATCCTCCTCCGGTCCGCAGAAGTTATCAAGAAAGGGTCGAAAAATCGAATTATAATCCTCCATTTTCATCCATACTAACCATATAGAATATGTAAATTTTGTGACAATAAGCACATAATATGCAACAGATGAAACAAAATAAATTACATTTTGCTACCACGTCAGTACAGGGGAGAAGTGCACCGGTCTTTGGTGCAATGGAAAAATTCCTGCCAGTCCACCATACTAAAAAGTTTGAGAAGCACTGTTGCAGAGGACAAGATGGGCATGAGTGAAGTGATGGTGAAATAACTTGTTATTGTGAAATAACTTGTTAGTGTGAAATAACTTGTTATTGTGAAATAACTTGTTATTGTGAAATAACTTGTTATTGTGAAATAACTTGTTATTGTGAAATAACTTGTTATTGTGAAATAACTTGTGGTGAAATAACTTGTTATTGTGAAATAACTTGTTATGGTGAAGATAGAAAGAAACAACTGACGTCACCAGAAATTGTTTCGATCATAAAGAATCAGCTGGGCATCACCTGACTTTAAGGATAAAAAACAACCCCGTAAAAACAAAGTTTTGGACTATAAATCCCTTATATATGAGACATAACTAACGGTATTGATTATGTTCAAACGCCACATACATTCTGTCTTAACTCCCCGGTGGGGGGGGGAGGGTAAAGGTCTAGTCACCAATTGCTGGACCGAGCTCAGCGTGACACGCAAAATGTAAACAAAAGCACGCCGGTACACCTGGTTAAAACACGAGATGTGTTCACCTATGGCTGGCGTGAAGTCAAGTTACTCGTAAAATGTAAACGACAGCGACCGCTACATATAGTTCATATAGATAAACCAAAAATGCATTAATTTAATAACTGTATGTTCGATCGATCTGAATTTTTGATACGATTCATTGTTAGGTGACACGGGTCCGTGTGCCAAATTTCAGCTCGATGGCATGACGGGAAGTGGGTCATTTTTTACTTCTGTTTTTCCGCGGTGCCCAAGACAGGGAGACAGAGAAAGCGGTGAAGTTAATATAAGGGATTTAATAAAACAAACCCGTAAAAACAAAGTTTTTGACTATAAATCCCTTATATATGAGTCATAACTAAACGTATTGATTATGTTCAAATGCGACAAATATTTACAGACTGAATCTGTCTTAACTCCCCTTTGCTTTTAACCCGGGGGGGGGAAAGGTCTTGTCACCGATCGCTGGACCGATCTCAGCGTGACACGCAAAATGTAAACAAAAGCACGCCGGTACACCTGGTTTAAACACGAGATTTATTCACAGGTGGCTTCCCTGAAGTCAAGTGACCCGTAAAATGTAAACAATAGCGACTGCTACATATAGTTTAATATAGATAAACTAAAAATGCATTAATTTAATTACGGTACGTTCGATCGATCTGAAATTTTGATACGATGCATTGTTAGATGACACGGGTCCGTGTGCCAAATTGCAGCTCGATGGCTTCACTGTAAGTGGGTCATTTTCGACTTTTGTTTTTCCGCGGGGGAGCGGGCGGGCCCAAGACAGAGACGGCGGTGAAGTTAATATAAGGTAATTAATAAGGGATTTAAAAAGGACGGTGAACAAGAGACCCTTGAAAATGTTGTTTTAAAATTTATATATTGTGAGAACCTTGTCACAGTAAAAGTCTTGTAAATAAAGTTACAAAATCAAATCAATCATTGAATAACTTTGAAATGAAATTGATTTACAAGAACTGAACGGAGTTGACATGTGTCTATGATTGGTGGTGGAGTCAAGTGTCTCGCTTGGACAGTGTCTATGATTGGTGGTGGAGTCAAGTGTGCTCGCTTGGACAGTGTCTATGATTGGTGGTGGAGTCAAGTGTCTCGCTTGGACAGTGTCTATGATTGGTGGTGGAGTCAAGTGTCTCGCTTGGACAGTGTCTATGATTGGTGGTGGAGTCAAGTGTCTCGCTTGGACAGTGTCTATGATTGGTGGTGGAGTCAAGTGTCTCGCTTGGACAGTGTCTATGATTGGTGGTGGAGTCAAGTGTCTCGCTTGGACAGTGTCTATGATTGGTGGTGGAGTCAAGTGTCTCGCTTGGACAGTGTCTATGATTGGTGGTGGAGTCAAGTGTCTCGCTTGGACAGTGTCTATGATTGGTGGTGGAGTCAAGTGTCTCGCTTGGACGGTGTCTATGATTGGTGGTGGAGTCAAGTGTCTCGCTTGGACAGTGTCTATGATTGGTGGTGGAGTCAAGTGTCTCGCTTGGACAGGTGTCTATGATTGGTGGTGGAGTCAAGTGTCTCGCTTGGACAGTGTCTATGATTGGTGGTGGAGTCAAGTGTCTCGCTTGGACAGGTGTCTATGATTGGTGGTGGAGTCAAGTGTCTCGCTTGGAAGGTGTCTATGATTGGTGGTGGAGTCAAGTGTCTCGCTTGGAAGGTGTCTATGATTGGTGGTGGAGTCAAGTGTCTCGCTTGGAAGGTGTCTATGATTGGTGGTGGAGTCAAGTGTCTCGCTTGGAAGGTGTCTATGATTGGTGGTGGAGTCAAGTGTCTCGCTTGGAAGGTGTCTATGATTGGTGGTGGAGTCAAGTGTCTCGCTTGGAAGGTGTCTTTGATTGGTGGTGGAGTCAAGTGTCTCGCTTGGAAGGTGTCTATGATTGGTGGTGGAGTCAAGTGTCTCGCTTGGAAGGTGTCTATGATTGGTGGTGGAGTCAAGTGTCTCGCTTGGACGGTGTCTATGATTGGTGCTGGAGTCAAGTGTCTCGCTTGGACGGTGTCTATGAAACTAACGTTCAGCATTCCAGGGGCGTAGGTCGTGTTGTGTGCAATCTGAGCGTGAGGCCCTTCAATCTGAGTGTGAGGCCCTTCAATCTGAGTGTGAGGTCCTTCAAGCTGAGTGTGAGGCCCTTCAATCTGAGTGTGAGGCCCTTCAATCTGAGTGTGAGACCCTTCAATCTTCAAAGACCCTGGTAAAGGCCAATCAGCAATAAAGTTTTGACTTGAAAATGGCAAACTGGCAATCTCCTGCCATTCCCACAAACTTTCTGTTATTCAACATGATTGTATTTCTCCCTTCAAGTCGCCGTTTCCAAGTCAGACAATTTCTCCTTGAGGTGGATTCATTAGCTGGGGCCTGAAGGTTGACTTGGTAAAACAGTGAGGGCAAGGAGAGAGAGAAAGAAAGAAACGCTCGAAAAAATCGGCTAAATACTTAGGGGTAGTGCACTCTGCGATGCAGAAAGTTCTCAGAAGATGGTGGAAGAGATAAACTCCCCTGCCGCAGGTATTGTTTCCCCTGTGAAACATTTAATAAACATGGGCCAAAGTTTTATTTGTTTCTTCTACTTTATTTTACAGCTGGCAGTCATTTGTTGATTAAATAATAAACACAAAATACTTTTTATTTCAAGTGCGACTGTCCACTGATATCAATACGTTAGTTTTGTCTATACTCATGCTTCAAGCTTTCAATGACGAACCCACCACACACTTAAAAACAGCGACACAGCCTGTCCACCACACAACGACACAGCCTGTCCACCACACAGCGACACAGTCTGTCCACCACACAACGACACATCCTGTCCACCACACAGTGACACAGCCTGTCCACCACACAACGACACAGCCTGTCCACCACACAATGACACATCCTGTCCACCACACAACGACACAGCCTGTCCACCACACAACGACACAGCCTGTCCACTACACAACAAAATCTAGGGGGAAAAGTTGGGAGGTCGGCTTACGAGCGGGTCATAGGTGATTTCTGCATGTACATTGAATATCGGTGTTGTTATTGTAGATCATCAAGGTCCTTTTCTACATTCTACAAGATTCGACTGCTCTACCAGAAGCTATAAAATATTATTGAACATCTGCACTAACCTTATTTACTCATTTTATTTATTTTTGTGAATGTTTTAATAAATTGTTTTACAAATTTTGTTTTCAACAGCGAATTTTAATGTACGCGCTTTCGCCACTGTTAACCTTAGAATTTGTTTTTAAATACCGGTAACTCTTGTCTAACAAAGAGCACAAAGACAAAGATAGGTAGTACAAAGTAAACAATCATAATGACCGATTTAGCTTGTCATTTTTAGAAAAATGTGTACCATTTTGTTTAAACTGTCCTATTATTTTTGGGGGTCGGCTTGCGAGCGGGTTATACACTTTTAATACTGTTCTCTTCCAAAAGTGTGTTGTCGGCTTATGAATGAACGGGCTTTAGAACGAGTATATATGGTACTTTAATGGTTCATAAAAAAGCTAGAAACAAAAAAAGCTTCATTGTGAATAAGGTGGGGAGGTGGGCAATGAAAAAGGTCAACAATTATTGTCATATAATAATTGATTCCCTGGGTGAGCTCCCTGCCTCTCACAATACTCACGGGGATAAAAACTGAATGTTGAAATATGCGGTAGGTAGACAAAGTTACTGCACATAAACCCCAGGTACTTGACAGAGTTACTGCACATAAACCCCAGGTACTTGACAGAGTTACTGCTCCTAAACCCCAGGTACTTGCGGCCACCAACAGTTTAAAGACTGAAGTCAGTTAGTTTCAGGAAGTTATCCGACTAAACAAAACCGTAATCTCTCTGGACAATAAACAGGCAAAAAATCTCTCTGGACAATAAACCTTCAAAAAGCTCTTGTTTTAGAATAAAAAGGCCGTTGGGCCAAAACTTGTGGCGTTCACCTTACCCACCGTGACATTACTCAGACTTGTACTTAAGTACAGACTCACGGTACAGCCAGGGCGTTTAGTGGCCAATTGTGTTGGATGGGTTTTGACTTGCGCGTGGAGTTATTTATAATAGCATCATCATCGCTGATGGTGAGGCATCCGTGCAGTACTTGAACTTGAGTCACAGTGACTATCTACTTCAGGTGAACTCTCCAAGACTTACTGTTTCTTGCACCTGCAAAATGTACTTATGCCGTGGCCGGAAAGATAAGGTAGATCTGGCGCTTTTGTTGTATAAAAAGTGGTGTCATATTTTAACATTTATGGGCCGTTATTTTAGTTATTGGTCACGTAGACCCAACCAAAGACTGTCTATAATCTATGGTATTTTTATGTGTATTGAGGTCAACCTATATCTCATGTAGATTTCCATCATGTGGCGGACTGCTGACGAAGACATTGTTGTTATTTGTGGACAAGAAGTTTAGCTGTCATCATAGCTGTCGTCATAGCGGCTGTAATCTAAATATAACCTGGACAACCTCTGAAAGAGCCGGACAGTATTTGCCAAGACATGGGCAGAACCTTGACCAGTCACAGCTTGGTAAAAATGACCTTGACTAGTCACAGCATGGTACAATTGACCTTGACTAACCACAGCTTGGTACTAATGACGTTGACTAGCCACAGCTTAGTACTATTGACCTTGTCAAGCCACGGGATGGGGTGCAGATTCTCTTCTCTGATGGGGTGCAGGTTCCGGGCCACCGAGAACCCCCGGGCCACCGAGAACCCCCGGGCCACCGAGAACCCCCGGGCCACCGAGAACCCCCGGGCCACCGAGAATCCCCGGGCCACCGAAAACCCCCGGGCCACCGAGAACCCCCGGGCAGTCTGATTATTCCCCTCTCGTTGACTTGAATGGCTTCAGGTGCGCTGGCTACTGGACACCGGCTACTGGACACCGGCTACTGGACACCGGCTCGTTGACTTGAATGGCTTCAGGTGCGCTGGCTACTGGACACCGGCTCGTTGACTTGAATGGCTTCAGGTGCGCTGGCTACTGGACACCGGCTCGTTGACTTGAATGGCTTCAGGTGCGCTGGCTACTGGACACCGGCTCGTTGACTTGAATGGCTTCAGGTGCGCTGGCTACTGGACACCGGCTCGTTGACTTGAATGGCTTCAGGTGCGCTGGCTACTGGACACCGGCTCGTTGACTTGAATGGCTTCAGGTGCGCTGGCTACTGGACACCGGCTCGTTGACTTGAATGGCTTCAGGTGCGCTGGCTACTGGACACCGGCCCAGTGTACGGTAGACGATGTTTATATGTAAGGCTTGTCATATATTTCTGGTGTTACTTTAAGGGAGATTTGTTAAACGTTTGGGTGTCTACCGATTGAGTGTCTACTGATTGAGTGTCTACCGATTGGGTGTCTACTGATTGAGTGTCTACCGATTGGGTGTCTACTGATTGAGTGTCTACTGATTGAGTGTCTACTGATTGAGTGTCTACTGATTGGGTGTCTACTGATTGGGTGTCTACCGATTGGGTGTCTACTGATTGAGTGTCTACTGATTGAGTGTCTACTGATTGGGTGTCTACTGATTGGGTGTCTACTGATTGGGTGTCTACTGATTGAGTGTCTACTGATTGGGTGTCTACTGATTGGGTGTCTACTGATTGAGTGTCTACTGATTGGGTGTCTACCGATTGGGTGTCTACCGATTGGGTGTCTACTGATTGGGTGTCTACCGATTGGGTGTCTACTGATTGGGTGTCTACTGATTGAGTGTCTACTGATTGAGTGTCTACTGATTGGGTGTCTACTGATTGGGTGTCTACTGATTGGGTGTCTACTGATTGAGTGTCTACTGATTGGGTGTCTACTGATTGAGTGTCTACTGATTGGGTGTCTACTGATTGGGTGTCTACTGATTGGGTGTCTACTGATTGAGTGTCTACTGATTGGGTGTCTACTGATTGAGTGTCTACTGATTGGGTGTCTACTGATTGGGTGTCTACTGATTGGGTGTCTACTGATTGGGTGTCTACTGATTGAGTGTCTACTGATTGGGTGTCTACTGATTGGGTGTCTACTGATTGGGTGTCTACTGATTGGGTGTCTACTGATTGAGTGTCTACTGATTGGGTGTCTACCGATTGGGTGTCTACTGATTGGGTGTCTACTGATTGAGTGTCTACTGATTGGGTGTCTACCGATTGGGTGTCTACCGATTGGGTGTCTACCGATTGGGTGTCTACCGATTGAGTGTCTACCGATTGAGTGTCTACCGGTTGGGTGTCTACCGATTGGGTGTCTACCGATTGGGTGTGTAATGATTGGGTGAGTAATGATTGGGTGTGTAATGATTGGGTGTGTAATGATTGGGTGAGTAATGATTGGGTGTGTAATGACTTCTAGTCCAGCTGTAGAGCAATTAAAAGTGCTAGGAGCTTTATTGGCCATTGGTCCAATGGTATGTGACCTACTAATGTAGTTCTAATGTCTAATGGTATGTGACCTACTAATGTAGGTCTAATGTCTTATGGTATGTGACCTACTTAGCTTCTGGCCCCACCTAGTACTTCTAATATGTGTACAAAACAACATGATTTGTAGGTTTTTAAATCCTTTATATTAACTCGTGTTGTCTGGTTGATTGCTTGCTTGCTTCAGGCAGTTTCGTGCCGATGATAAAAACGATGTATCAAAATTTTACATCGATCGCTTGTACCGTAATTAAATTATTGAATATTTAGATTATTTTATTTATCTCTATGTATCATGTTATTTTTTGAGATAGAGCGTCGCGGTGAGTATTATATTGAACAACCTTTCTGTCGCGCAATAAGGTGCGTATTTTATTGACAACTCTTTTTACAAACATATTCCTGATCGGTGCGCATTATATTAAACATGTTTTATGACACAACTGCAATTTTGTATTTCTGGAAGGTCTGGCGCTGCGTATTATAATGAACATTCTTTTAGTTACGTCTCGTACATAAAGGATTTATAGTGAAAAACTTGGTTTTTTACGGGTTTTTTTATTTTTAATTTTCCGTCCGTAGTTGTTGGTAGCTTGTAGCACTTGATGTTGTCTTGTTTCACGTGTGTGTGTGGTACTCAACATGACGACTATTGTACATGGCACCGCGGAGGTGGTTTTTATAACACGAAAGTCGTTACCCCCCCCCCACACACACACACACACACACACAGGTACACATTGTTATTGTAAGAAATAATCACTGTCTGTAATTAAATGTCACATTTTATTTGAAGTAGAAAGCAAGACGACCTTATCATGACCCGTGACACCATTTTAATAGCGGCTTAATCTCTTCGCTCTTCGTTATCTCTCATCTCTCTCTCCTGCCACTATCTTTTATTGACTCATCGCTTAAACTACCCCCTCCCCCCACCTCCCGGTATTAAAGTTTTCAAACAGCCCCCCCGACCCCACCACTCAGTTACCTGACACCCCCGACCCCACCACTCAGTTACCTGACACCCCCCGACCCCACCACTCAGTTACCTGACACCCCCCGACCCCCCCCCTCTCCCGCCTAATGATAATAGTTATTGGGATTATCAGTCAGTACTCACACAAGGGGGACAACCCTCACATGCTGGCCTTACCTAACACATTTTCCCACGTGTAAGAATAGAGAAAGGGAGAGTATCCCCTCTTCACTCACACCACTACGGTTGTCTACTCTTATCACCCAAGTGTTTTGTTACAGAATCCCCCCCCCCGGCCCCACATCACCTCTGTAAGTTCCCTCCCTTGCAGCTCCTTTCCCGTGGAATTCTAATTTTCTTACCTAAATACGCGATTTTCCCACGGTTCCAGAACGATGCTGTTTTTTGGAGCCTGATTGGTTCGTTGCCTGATTTCTGGGCGGGGCACATCACTTGCCATAAGTCCAACCCTTGGAATGAAGCCCCTCCCCATGCTTGCCTCATCCATCTTATCTTCTTGTCGAGGTTATGGCGGGAATCTAAGATGAGTCACGCTCTGGGTGTAGATAAATTCACCCTCCTTGCCCCGCCACCCCTTTCAACCACCTCCCTGCCCCCCCCGGCCATCACATTGTTGTTTTCGTTCCTCCAGCCCCATCTATATTATACTTGTCCCACTGTTCCCTGTTGTTCCCTTAGCCCCACCTATATTATACTTGCCCCACTGTTCCCTGTTGTTCCCTCAGCCCCACCTATATTATACTTGTCCCACTGTTCCCTGTTGTTCCCTCAGCCCCACCTATATTATGCTTGCCCCACTGTTCCCTGTTGTTCTCTCAGCCCCATCTATATTATACTTGTCCCACTGTTCCCTGTTTTTTCTCCAGCATGCTCATCAACAATGCAATATACTCAAATTTTTCTGTTAACTGCCCTTCAGGAGGGGGGGGGTAGGGTCGTGGCCAAATTACTCCTAACTTTATGACCATTCTCCAGGATAAGAAGAAAACATTACTAACAACACACAGGGAAATATCTGTCAATCTGTCCCTATCAGATAGACTATTAGAAAATAAATAAAATAAAAAAGAAGACACAAATATGGTGAGGATAAGAAGGGTATACACCGTATTATACACTGATCAAATGTGAACCAACAAAGATGTAAGTCAGTAAGACAAGGACTTTTGTGTGTTACTGAATACATGATGGAAAAAAAGTTGATTACATGATGAGAAAAGAGTTATCATTTAGTTCAGAGGCAATAGCTGAATACATGATGGGACAATAGTTGAATACATGATGGGACAAGAGTTGACATTTAGTTAGAGCCAATAGTTGAATATGAATACCATAAAAATAGCTGACTATTTAATGACATTTTGATTCTTATCCATTTAAGTCAGCGATGGAATAATAATAAAGTCAGGATTACGTCATATACCTGGCAGGTTTATATGATAATAATAACGTCAGGATTACGTCATAAGCCTGGCAGGTTTATATGATAATAATAACGTCAGGATTACGTCATAAGCCTGGCAGGTTTATATGATAATAATAACGTCAGGATTACGTCACAAACCTGGCAGGTTTATATGATAATAATAACGTCAGGATTACGTCGTAAACCTGGCAGGTTTACATGATAATAATAACGTCAGGATTACGTCATAAACCTGACAGGTTTATATGATAATAATAACGTCAGGATTACGTCATAAACCTGACAGGTTGATGGCCAATGTTCCCTCTAAGGTTCGTTGTTCCGTGTGAAAGTTAAAAAAACTCGTGTGCAAAAATGCTCAGGACCAATTATTTGTGCATTATTTTACAAAATTTGCTGTGTGGTCGCGCAGCTTAAAGGGAACATTAGCCGGGGCCCCTGTTTGATGGCCAATGACTAGCCGGGGCCCCTGTTTGATGGCCAATGACTAGCCGGGGCCCCTGTTTGATGGCCAATGATTAGCCGGGGCCCCTGTTTGATGGCTAATGACTAGCCGGGGCTCCTGGGAAGACTCTAAAAATAGTAACGTCATCTTTGTGTATATTATTGATATCCATGTATGTATGACACATACTTTAATTTCACAAGAAATATACATACAGAATTCACATCAATTATCTTTCTATTATTGTGGTAATTAATATATTTTGAACTATTTTTCAGAAGGCAGTTGTGTTTAAAACACACACACACACGCGCAGACAAACAAACACACACACACACAAATGATGGGGGGGGGACAAACAATTTGTTCGTGTGTGGCCTTAGGTTGGTCGGCCATTAAAAGTTTAAAGTGATGCCAGCGAGACATAGAAGTAGCACACAGCTTTTAACCACGAGGCTCTGATGTCATTGCCAGAGTCAACTCAACCGAACACCGAGGCGAGCTCGAGGGTTTGGCTTACTGATGTGAGGGGCCTCGCGATGTTAAATCACTTGTAGGCAGTGCATTATAAACTCAAGCAACATTTGTTTAAGCTTTGTCGCGCACCGGGAGTTAAGAAGTCAAGTGGAAAATAGATCTAACCAGGGCTTATGTCTCAAAGAGCCACCGATAGAAAGAGAAAATGAGAAGAAAGAAGAAAAGTAACACCTATAAAAGGTCACACCTGTCCAAGGGAAAAAACTCTGATGTGGATTATTATTTGCAGGAAATTATTGAGTTGGCTCCCCTGCTGCGTTCCAGCGATAGTGTGTTTCTGTGAAACGGAAAAGGAGCCGTTTCGGCCGAGGCGGACTCGAGGGTTAATTCTCAACGTACTTTACCAAGTCCTTGTTTTGTTCCGCTAGATTGGCAATTCATCTCTACCTTACCAAGTCCTTGTTTTGTTCCGCTAGATTGGCAGTTCATCTCTTCGTCCCCTTTCTGCACTTGCTCGTGTCTCTTCACGGATGCCACCGCCACGATTCATTCCTTTCATCTCCACTTCGTTTGATGAGATTAAACACGAACCCCTGGTCGGCCTCTTCATTAGCTGTGGTATAGATCACTTGAACACAACAGTCATATTCTCAAGTACTTCATAGGATGAAGCGTTATCTTCAAAGTCAGTCGCCTGAGGTAGATCAGAATTACTTGACTGAGGTAGATCAGACTTACTTGGCTGAGGTAGATCATACTTGGCTGAGGTAGATCAGACTTACTTGGCTGTGGTAGATCAGACTTACTTGGCTGAGGTAGATCAGACTTACTTGGCTGAGGTAGATCATACTTGGCTGAGGTAGATCAGACTTACTTGGCTGAGGTAGATTAGACTTACTTGGCTGAGGTAGATCATACTTACTTGGCTGAGGTAGATCAGACTTACTTGGCTGAGGTAGATCAGACTTACTTGGCTGAGGTAGATCAGACTTACTTGGCCGATGTAGATCAGACTGACTTGGCTGAGGTAGATCAGTTATTAGTACAAATCAAGTCTATTTACAATATCTCATTCAATTACCTCCCGCCACTGGGGTGTTGGGATGTGTGGATCTGTGTGTTCTGGGGGGGGGGAGTGAGATTGTCTATAACACACAGTATCTCCATTCCATCATTACATTCGGATGTGTGAGAAAGTTAAGATAAGTTCTCGATGTCCATCAAGCAGACGATTAACTTGTCTCCACCCACTGAATGTGTTTTTCATTTCTGCCCTCTCAACAAGTCACGAGCCTCGAAGCTGCTGTCTTTGGCCCGAGCATCCAACGGTTCTCATCACATTTGTCAGTGGTCACCACTGTGAAATATTTACTTGAGGCTCTTATAAAAGCTTTATGTCTTAGATGTTTTGATATTCAATTTTGTGATGTTCACTGAAATGATGGATTTCTTCAGTAGAAAAAGTCGCCAGCGGTGTCAACAAAATGTTGTTGTGTTCATTACAAATTGGCTCTTTAATCATTTTTTTTTCAAAACTGTACTTTTAACATTTTAGATAAAAAAAACAATTAAAAACAATTTTTTAAAATAAAAATCCTTTAATGTATATACGAGACATAACTAAAAGAATGTTCACTAAATACGCATCGCACGACAATCCAAAAATCCAAAATTTTGTTATGTCTCATATATAAAGGATTTATAGTTTTAAAAAAAACACTACTACAGTCTGCCTGCTAAATTTCAGCTCGATTTGATCACGGGAAAAGGGTTATAAAAACATGTTTAACATAGTGCACACCGCGAGACAGACTAGCATAAACATTTACAGATCGGGAATATATTTCTAAAAAGTAGGGTCAATATAATACCCACCGCACCGTGTGACAGGAAAATATTAAAAAGGTTGTTCAATATAATACGCACCGCGACTGTCTAGTTCAAACATTTACATGCTACATAGAGATACATAGATATAAACTAAAAATTCATTAATTTAATTACAGTACATTTGATCGATCTGAAATTTTGATGGATCATTTTATCGTCGGCACGAGTCTGCCTGCAAAATTTCAGCTCGCTAGCATAAGGGGAAGTGTGTTAAAAATCGATCCGAAGTTTTTTCGGCAAAAAATCAATCAATCAAGTAGACGCCACGAGTTAATGTAAAGGATTTTAAAATGACGAGATAGAAATAACTGTCAGCAATTGTACCTCGAGTTCACCGAGTAAAATAAGTCGTTAGACTTTGATTTAAGGCAAATATTATCAACCATCGAAGGGGCGCGATGGTCTAAGTGGTAGCGCACTGGACTATCGATCCGAGGCAGATCCCGAGTCGCGGGTTCGAGCCCGGGTACTGGCAAGGCCCCTGGGGCATTGTGCTGGCTACACATTCCCCTGCGCGTTAGTGGGGGGCTAAAAACTTGTGAACGCTACCTCACTTGCCACATAGTCCGTCATGGACTGGAAAGGGGGTCATTATCAACCATCTAACATAGAGGCTGGTTTGAGTTCGATAGTTAATGGGAAAAAATGTAGAAACAATTTTAAAAAAAATGTGTTATATCAATATCTAAACTTGTATAGTTAAGAAATGATTTTCCATCAAAATTATCAGTTGAAAATCCTCGTTGATTATTTACTTTCATATACGTATAATTATTTCCTTCGTTATGTTTTAATTTGTAAACCTCATGAAGCATTGGTTCATCAAAGGTAGTAGATGTTCCGGGATGAGAACCACTGTACCACTTGAAACATGTAGACCCCGTGTGAAACTGGGCGCCTGGAATGACGCTCTGAAAAAAACCCATTAATGCAGTGGTATCGTCTCGCTCGGGTAATGATCATTTGACGAGGCCTGCATGACGACGGGAGAACAAGCGTGACGGAAACTGTTTACAGAAACGAGATCGCGCGTGACGACAAATCTGGCATCAGACTCGCGAGAGAACAACGATTTCAACACTCTACCTCTAATTGCTCAACACCACCAGACTGATGGACTTTGAATCATCTTTAAAACTGCAATAAAAATATTTTAGGTTTGAATCGAAAAAAGCGATGAAATATTTTTAAAACTCTGACAACGAAACCAAAAGATCTTCCTCCACCCCACCCCCTTTCCCCCCGGTATGGTGTTATATAGAGGTAAGAGCTAATGTGAAACTGACTTGAACAACTTGTGCACGATATCTAATCTCTGACACTAACATCTTCATTGTTACATCTTCATTGTTACATCTTCATTGTTACATCTTCATTGTTACATCTTCATTGTTACATCTTCATTGTACATCTCATTGTTACATCTTCATTGTTACATCTTCATTGTACATCTCATTGTACATCTTCATTGTACATCTTCATTGTACATCTTCATTGTTACATCTTCATTGTTACATCTTCATTGTTACATCTTCATTGTTACATCTTCATTGTTACATCTTCATTGTTACATCTTCATTGCTACATCTTCATTGTTACATCTTCATTGTTACATCTTCATTGTTACATCTTCATTGTTACATCTTCATTGCTACATCTTCATTGTTACATCTTCATTGTTACATCTTCATTGTTACATCTTCATTGTTACATCTTCATTGTTACATCTTCATTGTTACATCTTAATTGCTACATCTTCATTGTTACATCTTCATTGTTACATCTTCATTGTTACATCTTCATTGTTACATCTTCATTGTTACATCTCATGTACATCTTCATTGTTACATCTTCATTGTTACATCTTCATTGTTACATCTTCATTGTTACATCTTCATTGCTACATCTTCATTGTACATCTCATTGCTACATCTTCATTGTTACATCTTCATTGTTACATCTTCATTGTTACATCTTCATTGTTACATCTTCATTGTTACATCTTCATTGTTACATCTTCATTGTTACATCTTCATTGTTACATCTTCATTGTACTTCATTGCTACATCTTCATTGTTACATCTTCATTGTACATCTTCATTGCTACATCTTCATTGTTACATCTTCATTGTTACATCTTCATTGTTACATCTTCATTGTTACATCTTCATTGTTATATCTTCATTGTTACAGGCCGAATGACTTGCTTCATGTCCCTCTGTACTGACACGATAAGTTATCCCAAAAGAATTATTCTCGGCCTATGTTTTACTCAATTCAAGAAGTTTGCATTGACCGCCATTATTATGCAGATAAGTAGGTATATGTCATGCAAACGTTCGGTGTTTTGTGACGTTTTGTCAGGCTCATACATACCCTGAATGCAGTCTGCTGACCCATAGTTCATTATGCAGAGCTTTATTTGGTCAGAGTTTTTGCTATAGATTCAACCGCCGACAAAACCCAACTACAAGAAGATTCTTCCTAAAGGTTTAAACTGCTGTGGCTCCATCGTCCTGGGCTGTTGTGGCTCCATCGTCCTGGCTGTTGTGGCTCCATCGTCCTGGCTATTGTGACTCCATCGTCCTGGCTGTTGTGGCTCCATCGTCCTGGCTGTTGTGGCTCCATCGTCCTCGCTGTTGTGGCTCCATCGTCCTGGCTGTTGTGGCTCCATCGTCCTGGCTGTTGTGGCTCCATCGTCCTCGCTGTTGTGGCTCCCTCGTCCTGGCTGGTGTGGCTCCATCGTCCTGGCTGTTGTGGCTCCATCGTCCTGGCTGTTGCCCCTCCATCGTCCTGACTGTTGCCCCTCCATCGTCCTGGCTGTTGCACCTCCATCGTCCTGGCTGTTGCCGCTCCATCGTCCTGACTGTTGCCCCTCCATCGTCCTGGCTGTTGCCCCTCCATCGTCCTGGCTGTTGCCCCTCCATCGTCCTGGCTGTTGCCCCTCCATCGTCCTGGCTGTTGTGATTACATCAAGTTACCGACACCACCGAGAAGTCCGCGACGAAAGGTTAATAATGGCAGTGGCGAGTGACGGCCCCTGGCATGTGTTGACACCACCCGGGGGCGTGTTACAGGTTGATGGGGGGGAGGGGGTTGGTGGGGCTCCACGTGACCCCTGTTTAACCACCAATCACTGGATGCTATTTAAAGGTCTGTTCTCATCCACCGTTACCGTATGTCTAATGAATGTGTTGTACTTATTACTGGATGCTCAACAATGTAAACCACAGCAGTAGAGAATCAGCCTGTATTAATTTAGTAGGGGGGGGGGCTCGGGGGGTTAGGTATGTGGAGTAACTATGATAACCGTCGATAAGGTGATACTTTCATCCATCCATCTCTCGGTCCACCCATCTCTCCATCCTCCCATCCATGTATCCTTTAAAAAAAATATTTTCCTGTTGCGCGTTGCGGTGCGTATTATATAAAACATACTTTTTATAATATATTCCCGATCTGTAAATGTTTATGCTAGTCTGTCGCGCGGTGCGCATTATATTAAAGATGTTTTACAAGACAAAACTAAAATTTTGTATGTTGGGATTGTCGTGCGATGCTTATTATAATGAACAACTTTTAGTTATATTTCCTATATAAAGGATTTATAATAAAAACTTTGTTTTTTACGAGTTTTTTATTTACTTTCTGATGAGAAGAGTATTTATATGAACATACAAAAATTCTGCCATCACACACTCACACACTTATCACTTTCCGATTATTAATTTTATTATCATAAAACATTTTCAGAAGCTGAAATATTTATTTACTTATATTCAAGAGACAAGACAAAAAAAGAAGTTTTGAGTTCCCAAGACATCGAGGCGCTCCAGACATCCACTCGGTAAACAGAAATGTTTTCTTTATTTGCTTCTCTGTGAATATCTCTACAATGACTTTATACACCGACAGTCTCTTGCTACAGCAAACCCAGTGACTTTTTAACGTAACATGTTTCCCCACTCAGCCAGATATCTGGTCAGGGTACTTATTAGGTGTGCCCTCAGTGACCAGATGTTGCGGTACACGGGGTCGAGAGTAGTCAGGCCAAATGCAATCTCTCGCCCCACAGATCAACTCATATTATTAAATCCAAAATTTTAGTTTTGTCTCGTAAAACATGTTTAATATAATGCGCACCGCGCGACAGACTAGCATAAAGATTTACAGATCGGGAATATATTATAAATAGTATGCTCTATGTCGCACCGCGCGACAGGAAAGTATTAAAACAAAACTTTACGTGCTACATAGAGATACATAGAGTTAATCTAAAAATTCATTAATTTAATTACAGTACATTCGATCGATGTGAAATTTTGAGACATCATTTTTATCGTCGCCACGAGTCGGCCTGCAAAATTTCAGCTACGGCGAAGTGGGTTGAAAATCGATCCAAAGATTTTTTCGACAATCAATTAAGCAGTTATATATTTTTTGTGTGTGTGTCCCATAACCTCGTGGTGGTAGGGGGTTATAATTTTTCCGCTATAACTTGCTCGGGGCTTGGTAGACTTGGCGGCGCCCATCTCGTCTCCAAGTCAGCGGAGGACTTTTTAGAGATAGTCATTCATCAAAATTTTTATTATGGCTTTAACGTGGGCTCGATCCACGCCCCTCAGCTTGTGAGGCGAGTGAACTATTGACTTCGCTATCCAGCCGCCAATATTTAAAAAAAAATTTTTTAAATCTTATATATCTGTGCAAAGTTGTTACAATGACCATTTTCATATGATAAAATGTGTGCTAAAAATAAACATTGTAGGTGCTTCAATGAAATGAAATAATATAATTACAATTATCATCTAAGTGTACACCGCTAGAAGAGTAGTTATTTGCTTTACTTGATGGACGGCCCCATTTTTTGAAATGTTTTTTAATTATTTTTCTAATAAATATTTTTACGTCCAACTCAGAAACGAAACCAACGTCATGACTTTACAGTTCACGTCAAAATAGTCGACTATTAAATTTGAATCAGTCGACACATTTTCTTCTTTTGTTTGGGTTACAAGGGTTAAGACTGATGTTTTAAGGCGGCAGGAATAATAAAGTGTGACTGTGAGAGAAGTGGCTTTTTTACACGTACACTCTTGTCTTTTCTTACACTCTTGGATTTTCTTACACTCTCGGGTAGACAGCATTGCTTGAAAAGAACTAGACTTGAAGTTTACTCGGTAAAACCGTATACTTTATTTCTGATAGTTCAAAAAGATGAGATTAGAGATTGAACCTTTCAAGTCAATGCCCGATACTTGCCGACACATGAATCAATGAATCATCTTTGACAGAGGGACAGAAAACAAAGATAAAATCTTCAGCCAGCTTCTCATGTTTGGGTCGCCCTGCCCTTATCGTCTTCATTTACATTCACCTTCCGTGCCACAGGTGTTACTCGCGTGTGTTTTTTATCAGATGTTTTATAAGATTTCAGACTGTAAACTGCCTAAGACCGAGTTATTGATTTCGAATCTATCATTCGCTGTATCACGTGTCATTGGTGAGACGTTCCTGTTGACAACTTCAATTGTAGATCTGCCAGCTGTTTATTGGTGCCAACAACAGAATTCAAGCAAACACTCACGTCCATCACGTCTCATGTCCATCACGTCTCATGTCCATCACGTCTCATGTCCATCACGTCTCATGTCCATCACGTCTCATGTCCATCACGTCTCATGTCCATCACGTCTCATGTCCATCACGCCTCATGTCTATCACATCTCATGTCCATCACGTCCATCACGTCTCATGACCATCACGTCTCATGTCCATCACGTCTCATGTCCATCACGTCTCATGTCCACCACGCCTCATGTCCATCACATCTCATGTCCATCACGTCCATCACGTCTCATGTCCATCACGTCTCATGTCCATCACGTCTCATGTCCATCACGTCTCATGTCCATCACGTCTCATGTCCATCACGTCTCATGTCCATCACGCATCATGTCCATCACATCTCACGTCCATCACG
Source organism: Ampullaceana balthica (assembly GCA_944989445.1). Taxonomy (NCBI): domain Eukaryota; kingdom Metazoa; phylum Mollusca; class Gastropoda; family Lymnaeidae; genus Ampullaceana; species Ampullaceana balthica. The sequence continues at coordinate 597,057 of CALYLW010000534.1, read as the reverse complement.
TCTCACGTCCATCACGTCTCATGTCCATCACGTCTCATGTCCATCACGTCTCATGTCCATCACGTCTCATGTCCATCACGTCTCATGTCCATCACGTCTCATGTCAATCACGTCTCATGTCCATCACGTCTCATGTCCATCACGTCTCATGTCCATCACGTCTCATGTCCATCACGTCTCATGTCCATCACGTCTCATGTCCATCACGCCTCATGTCCATCACATCTCATGTCCATCACGTCTCATGTCCATCACGTCTCATGTCCATCACGTCTCATGTCCATCACGTCTCATGTCCATCACGTCTCATGTCCATCACGCCTCATGTCCATCACGTCTCATGTCCATCACGTCTCATGTCCATCACGTCTCATGTCCATCACGTCTCATGTCCATCACGTCTCATGTCCATCACGTCTCATGTCCATCACGTCTCATGTCCATCACGTGTCATGTCCATCACGTCTCATGTCAATCACGTCTCATGTCCATCACGTCTCATGTCAATCACGCCTCATGTCAATCACGTCTCATGTCCATCACGTCCATCACCTCTCATGTCCATCACGTCTCATGTCCATCACGTCTCATGTCCATCACGTCTCATGTCCATCACGTCTCATGTCCATCACGTATCATATCCATCACGTCTCACGTCCATCACATCTCATGTCCATCACGTCTCATGTCCATCACGTGTCATGTCCATCACGTCTCATGTCAATCACGTCTCATGTCCATCACGTCTCATGTCAATCACATCTCATGTCCATCACGTCTCATGTCCATCACGTCTCATGTCCATCACGTCTCATGTCCATCACGCCTCATGTCCATCACATCTCATGTCCATCACGTCTCATGTCCATCACGTCTCATGTCCATCACGTCTCATGTCCATCACGTCTCATGTCCATCACGTCTCATGTCCATCACGTCTCATGTCAATCACGTCTCATGTCCATCACGTCTCATGTCAATCACGTCTCATGTCAATCACGCCTCATGTCAATCACGTCTCATGTCCATCACGTCCATCACCTCTCATGTCCATCACGTCTCATGTCCATCACGTCTCATGTCCATCACGTCTCATGTCCATCACGTCTCATGTCCATCACGTCTCATGTCCATCACGTATCATATCCATCACGTCTCACGTCCATCACATCTCATGTCCATCACGTCTCATGTCCATCACGTCCACCACGTCTCACGTCCATCCTGTCTCACGTCCATCAAGTCTCATGTCCATCACCAAATTAATGTTTCCACTAATCCAGGGGTGTGCAAACTACGTCCGCGGGACGCATGCGGCTCGCTATGGATTTATTTGCGGCGCGCGGAAGCCTGCGGTAATTTTTAAAAGAATCAATAAATGTATGTTACAGATGGATGTTTGTAATTGAATCGATGCTAAATTTTGGTTAGTTGCGGCCCCTTGATGTTGGTTAGGTGCGGCCCCTTGATGTTGGTTAGGTGCGGCCCCTTGATGTTGGTTAGTTGCGGCCCCTTGATGTTGGTTAGGTGCGGCCCCTTGATGTTGGTTAGGTGCGGCCCCTTGATGTTGGTTAGTTGCGGCCCCTTGATGTTTCATTTCTTACTAATGCGGCCCTCGCCTTAAAAAGTTTGCCCACCCATGCATTAATCTTTAAAACGATCCAGTATATACGAGAGTTACGACTTAAGATTGTATGCTACTAAAGGTTTGCTGAACCATTCGTTTGTAATAATACACGTTGTTCTTAGCCCTGCTATAACCACATCTCAGCTGTGAGCAGACTTGGTGGTTGATGTTCTCTTTCGTTTAGGTTCACGTCTATTAATCGGTGTTAGAAACGGGCCCACACCAGGGGCGTTTATCTGTGTTTTTAATGTAGCGCCCATGTAATAATACGAGCATACTTGAAGTCTGTCTCTTGTCTCCCTTTGCTCTGATGGTAGACATAACAAGCCTGGCCACTAGACCAACAGCTGCTTGTGAGGGTGTACAACACAACATCCACGTATTCCTTTACGTGCTCGACATTCTCTCAATGAAAAAAGCTTGCGGTCGTTTACATTGTGCGGTGTTTAGATTACGGTCGCCACTCCGAGGGGCGAAACTTTAGAGGCGCAGACTTCCCCCTGGGGCGCTAGTGTTGCCTCGACTTACCTCGACTTTCAAAGTTCTCCTATTGGAGTTTTCTCTTCGCACCTGGGCACGTTGCTTGTGATTGAAAGAGGGCGTTGCCTTATGTTCCTGGGGTACAAAAGAGAAAGACCCCCGCCCCCCCCCCATAAAAACACCTTTTCTCAGTTATCTCAACTGTTCGTTTAACTTGTCTCAATCTTTAATAATAATTTTTTATGGCAGGACCTTCAACTATGTTTAAATAATATGTGTAAATATATTTGATGTGTGATTCAAGCAAATGTCAGCCCTAGTTAACAGCTAACAGTAACTTCAAATGTCAGCCCTAGTTAACAGCTAACAGTAACTTCAAATGTCAGCCCTAGTTAACAGCTAACAGTAACTTCAAATGTCAGCCCTAGTTAACAGCTAACAGTAACTTCAAATGTCAGCCCTAGTTAACAGCTAACAGTAACTTCAAATGTCAGCCCTAGTTAACAGCTAACAGTAACTTCAAATGTCAGCCCTAGTTAACAGCTAACAGTAACTTCAAATGTCAGCCCTAGTTAACAGCTAACAGTAACTTCAAATGTCAGCCCTAGTAAACAGCCAACAGTAACTTTGGCTTTTTATCAATAATAGAATTTTAGCATATTTAAATATATACGCTTTGTTGTGACAGGGCAAAGGTAATGGTAATTTCTAGATTTAAATGTGTTAGTTATAATTAATAATCTAATATATAAAGCTCAGTTGGTGTTTGTATCTTTGTATGTTTGTATGTTTTTCTTTTCGAATTTCTGTTAGACAGTCACGGAAAAACCAAATAACGGACGAGGACCAAATTTGGCAGGACGGTTCCTTTTACCCTGAAGGTGGTTTTAAGTTAGTTTTTGTAATTGTCCCTTTTGCCCGAATGCCGTAAATTAAATAATCAGAAAATGCAGAGACAAAGAATAAAAAATTTAACCTCATTTCTGTATTGAACAAATTTACGCGGACGTTCAAATGCCGTTCAAAGCGAGTTACTTTTGGTGACGTTTTTTTCCCCCAATACTTTATTTTCAGCGGTGCGCATTCAAAAAATATTATAATGTCTAATTACGGTGCGCACATTTTCGTGTACGCTTCATAATTTGAGCTGTGTAGTACAAAGAATTGTCATTTTCTTTACTGTTACTTTCTATATATTAGATAGACACGTAAACATATTTAATTACAACTGCCACACGATGCATTAGATTTAATTGTTTACACGTTTAAATTTAATTGCGAATTTGTTTTAATTATTTTCTGTTCCATAACTCGACATTTAATAAAAACCTATTTATGTAATAATTGTGTCAGTATTTTTTTCAAGGCTTCATTTTTAGCGGTGCGCGTTCTAAAATCTTTTATCGCCTGATTACTGTGCGCACATTTTCGTGTACGCATCTTAAATTTAGCTGTGTCCTATTAATATAACATTTATATTTTGTTTGTCTTTTACATAAGCTATTGTCTTTTACATAACCTATACACTTATACTATTTAAACTTAGGCTACCGGACCTATTAACATAAGTATATTAAACTAAATAAAGTGATCCTGAAAACGCTTAATTATTTTGTATTGCGAATTGAATATGTTATGTTCATTCATTTGATGATGGATTAACATAGGCCATTTTTAAAATCAATTATTGTCATGGTTTCACATGCGTTTTTAACATAAAATTGATTTGTTTTGTTTGTTTTTTTAAAATTAGGAATATAGCCTAATTTCTTTAATTATCTTTATTATCTTTATCTCATAGACGCTGTTGCAAATATTGTATTAATTACAATTGTGTTACGATGCAGTGTCGTAAATATATAAGAGCTTTTTTTAGTGACGACAGTGGCAGAGATCGTTTTGGAAAAATGTCAACAAAGCAGTGGCCTTTTTTTTAATGGATACAAACAAACAAACATAAAAATATCAACTGAGCTTTATATATTACATATGCGTTTAAATTATTTTATTTCAATTATTTTCACGATGCATTGTATTAATATTTTACATGCAATGAATAAAATTGGGATTTTTAAAAATTTAATTCATAACTCGACATTTAATTAAAAACCATAGATGTAGCGAGTTTATTTTATGTTGAAAGTGATGGCCTATGTCAAATAAACTTACACTTTAAAACAGTTTACTTAAGCTTTATATACACTATACATTATAAACTTTCGCTACCGAACGTATTAACAAAAGTTGACTAAATTTAATGAAGTGATCCTGAAAACGCTTAATTAATATGAATTGCGAATTGAATATGTTTTTATGTTCATTCCTTTGTATTCAGAATAGCATAGGCCATTTCTAAAATTGCCTTTTAATCATTTTTAAGATGCGCTTATTAACAGACGGTTGAATCTTTTTTTTTCATTTTTCATTTTTTTTTCAGATATAAAATCTGGTGTGTGTGTGTGCATTGAATATAATTTTACAAAATATGATGCCTTATCCGAAATAGGGAACACAAAAAAAAATATTCCTTTTTGAAATTATACACATTGCTTATAAACCGTAAATATAAATCGTAAAAATATAGAGACATAAAAAATGTTAAATATTATTTCCCTGTTACAACAATTATGAATACGTCAAAAGGAGGAGTTATTTGGGTCCAGTACATTTACTTTATAACAAGACTTTATTTTATGCGGCCAGCTTTCTATATTGTCTAAATATGGTGTGCACATTTTTTTGATATCATTTTAATACGACCGGTTTTTGTTTTTTAAAGTATTTTAGAAAGTACATCTATAATTTTGTTTATTTGCGCTATAAGTCACTTAGCTTTTGCCTTTTAAAGGGATAGTGCCACATGTTCTTTATCTCATAGACGTGGTTACAAATATTATATAACTTACAATTGTGATACGATGCAGTTTCGTAATTATATATTACATTTTTGAGTGACGAGGGTGGTAGAGCTCTTTCGGAAAACCTGTAAGTTATGTTAATTTTGTACAAGTGGGAATGAAATTGTAAATTTAGTTATTATGGTCGGCAAGAATCATCTATATATATAATTCTCTTCATGGGACCATGCCAGGCAAGTAAGCAGCAAAAATATGTGCAACCGAGCATGACGAATGACCCTCGCTCGGGTCAACTAAACACAGTTAACGGTTGGCAAGCGAAGGTAGTGGAGGGGTGGGGCATGTCTTGAGACAGCAATGTTTTTTACATTCACTTTCGAAGTTCCTGCACAGTGTGTATGTATTTCGTAGTATATTGGTTATTACATCCGCCTAACATGCGGAAGGTCTTAGGTTCAAGCCCAAGTGGCAACATATGTTTTTTTTTAATTTTTAAAAATGTCAATGCCTATTCTTTTCCCCCCTTTCTTAGCAAACATAAACACCGCTTCGCATGTCACGGAAAAAAGCTTTGTTCAATGTTATATCAATTCCTTCACCAGGTACCTGTCTGTTTCTATTGGTCGCATATTTCGTTCATGGACGAAGTTGTTGCTCTCCAACTTGGCTTCATGGCTGTAATATTTGTTTATATATTGTGGCGATGTCCTAAATACTTACCAGAAATGCTTCGGTGGTCCCCCATCGTTCACCCGCGTTGTTCCCATTTGTTCGTGCTACTGTTTGTGTCCGTTCTCCCCCTCCCTTTTTTTCTTGCACTATCTATGAGCAAGTCTGCGGCGTATGCTACGCCGCGGGGCGTCTAGTTATTTAATAAATCATATCTTTTAAATAGTAAGGTTATGTTAAAAGGCACTGCATTAAGTGAAAACAACTCACGTGGTAAAATGGCATATCTCTGTTTCTCATAAGATTTTAACTAAATAGATGAATCTGAAATTTAACTTGGCAAATAAAAATTGTAATAACCAGCAACTAATACCTGGATAAAGGGCCAGCACACTCCCGATACAAAGTGCGGGTATTTTTCTAGTGTTATAATATAATAGAAAAATATCAACATATATATTCCGTAATCTCCCGTCATGTTGTTTTCTTCTTCCCTAGAAAATTAGTTATATTTTAAAATTTTCTTTATTTACTTTTAATACTCATAGTATTTAATAATTAACATTGTAAAAATATTCTTTTTAAATTTTTTTTAAAAATGAAGTCTAATACATGTACTACTAATAGTTATTTGAGTATTATGTACACTAAATTGCCCTTACACCGTCCAACAATGCATGTATAGCTGAGCTCACATTAAATAAAGTAATATGTTGGTGACTGTGACACACTCGTGCCATTGGAGATGTATTTGGAAAACTCCTCTTGTGTAACTTACAAACTGCGGCAACGGCAGCCACCGCTACCCCCCCCCCGCCCCCCATCCCCCCATCCCCGATCTCCACTCCTGTCCCTACTATTGTACCAGCTGGTAGTGATTTCCTCACAGCCTATTGTCAGCAGACATCTCCCAGCTTTCACGGCGTCGCCAGTATTTCCGGACAAATTTCTCGTCAACACAAACGTACACGTGAGAATCTTACCTCCCCTCAGGGGCTTACCGACCAGACAGTTACACCCGTCCCGGCCGAAATTCTCTTCTATAAGACCAGTAGCGAGCAAGTTTTTCCCCGTCCTATTTATTATCCAGTAAAACACTTCCATATTGACGAGGCCGTGACGAGAAAATGATCTCGCATCGTCTCGTGAAATTCTCGCGTTTATTTGAGTGATCCCCCTTGCCGGTGTTTAGCCGGTGATTGCGTGTTATTTAGTTAACCCTTGCCGGTCTGCGGATCCATGGCTTCCACAAACAGCCGGCTTCCTAGAAATTTGACCCATGACTTTGGCTTTCTCTTGAACACTCTCTTGTATTTTCTTGTTTAGACCAAAACTTTTAGCCTACTAGGCAGTCAAAATGGCGGAATTCTGTATCTCGCATTACTCAAAATGTCGGCGCAACGTCTCGCTGTTTCCAAGACTCGTACTTTCTATAAATCCCCATGGAATTTTCTTGACTTACGTAGACATGATATGCAGATCACTGTACATTTGGCTGATATCCCAGACCGCCTTTGGATGTTTGTGTTGCTGTTTTAGAACGCCTTGTTTCCAGTCCATGTCGTTCTGTTGGAAGGTGGTAAGGGCTTCCTGGTCTGCAGCTCACCATTTCTGAGGCTTCACACGCACGAGACAACACTGCTGATGTCGTTGTTGTTGTTGGTTGGTGGTGGTGGTGGAAGCCGATTCATAAACGGGCGTCACGTGTTGTGTACACTATAGCAAGAGCTCCAACAACAGTTTCCTTGGAACCCCATCCTAACTAGGTAGCTACTCACGAATCTAGCTAGTTAGCTACCCACGAATCTAGCTAGGTAGCTACTCACGAGTATAGCTAGGTAGCTACCCACGAATCTAGCTAGGTAGCTACTCAATAGTATAGCTAGGTAGCTACTCACGAGTCTAGATAGGTAGCTACTCACGAGTCTAGCTAGGTAGCTACTCACGAGTATAGTTAGGTAGCTACTCACGAGTATAGCTATGTAGCTAACCCACGAATCTAGCTAGGTAGCTACACACGAGTATAGCTAGGTAGCTACTCACGAGTCTTGCTAGTTAGCTACTTACGAGTCTAGCTAGGTAGCTACCCACGAGTATAGCTAGGTAGCTACTCACGAGTATAGCTAGGTAGCTACCCACGAGTATAGCTAGGTAGCTACTCACGAGTCTAGCTAGGTAGCTACCCACGAGTATAGCTAGGTAGCTACTCACGAGTCTTGCTAGTTAGCTACTTACGAGTCTAGCTAGGTAGCTACCCACGAGTATAGCTAGGTAGCTACCCACGAGTATAGCTAGGTAGCTAACCCACGAATCTAGCTAGGTAGCTAGCTACCCACGAGTATAGCTATGTAGCTTCTCACGAGTCTTGCTAGTTAGCTACTCACGAGTCTAGCTAGGTAGCTACTCACGAGTCTAGCTAGGTAGCTAACCACGAGTATAGCTAGGTAGCTACTCATGAGTATAGCTAGGTAGCTACCCAGGAATCTAGCTAGGTAGCTACCCACGAATCTAGCTAGGTAGCTACCCACGAGTATATCTAGGTAGCTACTCACAGACCTAGTTAATTAATTGATGGCACCACGCAATCCTGCCACCGGTTCACCAAACGTTTGCAAAACTGATCATGTTGTATTTTATTGGTCAATATTGGTCTACTGATAGATGTTGTATTTTATTGGTCAATATTGGTCTACTGATAGATGTTGTATTTTATTGGTCAATATTGGTCTACTGATAGATGTTGTATTTTATTGGTCAATATTGGTCTACTGATAGATGTTGTATTTTATTGGTCAATATTGGTCTACTGATAGATGTTGTATTTTATTGGTCAATATTGGTCTACTGATAGATGTTGTATTTTATTGGTCAATATTGGTCTACTGATAGATGTTGTATTTTGATATCTACTTTTGTTTACGTTTAGATCTCGTGTCCTGTGTATGGTTTATTTAGATCTCGTGTCCTGTGTATGGTTTATTTAGATCTCGTGTCCTGTGTATGGTTTATTTAGATCTCGTGTCCTGTGTATGGTTTATTTAGATCTCGTGTCCTGTGTATGGTTTATTTAGATCTCGTGTCCTGTGTATGGTTTTTTAGATCTCGTGTCCTGTGTATGGTTTATTTAGATCTCGTGTCCTGTGTATGGTTTATTTAGATCTCGTGTCCTGTGTATGGTTTATTTAGATCTCGTGTCCTGTGTATGGTTTATTTAGATCTCGTGTCCTGTGTATGGTTTATTTAGATCTCGTGTCCTGTGTATGGTTTATTTAGATCTCGTGTCCTGTGTATGGTTTATTTAGATCTCGTGTCCTGTGTATGGTTTATTTAGATCTCGTGTCCTGTGTATGGTTTATTTAGATCTCGTGTCCTGTGTATGGTTTATTTAGATCTCGTGTCCTGTGTATGGTTTATTTAGATCTCGTGTCCTGTGTATGGTTTATTTAGATCTCGTGTCCTGTGTATGGTTTATTTAGATCTCGTGTCCTGTGTATGGTTTATTTAGATCTCGTGTCCTGTGTATGGTTTATTTAGATCTCGTGTCCTGTGTATGGTTTATTTAGATCTCGTGTCCTGTGTATGGTTTATTTAGATCTCGTGTCCTGTGTATGGTTTATTTAGATCTCGTGTCCTGTGTATGGTTTATTTTCCGTGGATGATTGAACATCGTTGAGTGCAAGCCAGTCTACAAGGCGTACGAGAAATGTCATTTTATTGGCACTACACCGCGATTCCTCAAGGAGTTTAGAGGTAATGTTAATGTTGAGGAATGTCTAACAGCGTAGCTAATTATAGCTCGTTAGATCCACGTGATTTTTTTTTAGCTTTCTATTTATGACTTATTCTCACTTCAGAAAAGAAAAAAGTGGAAAGGGTTATTTACCATTTATACAAAGGAATCTATGTCCAGTATCTTACTTTTGATCTTTTAATAGTCCTTCAATAGTACTACAACAGTCCTGCAATAGTCCTAAAATAGTTCTACAATAGTCCTACAATAGTTATACAGTATTCCTACAATAGTACTACAATAGTCAAACAATAGTCCAACCATAGTACTACATATAACCTACAATAGTACTACATATAACCTAAAATAGTACTACATATAACCTACAATAGTACTACATATAACCTAAAATAGTCCCACAATAGTACTACATATAACCTACAATAGTACTACATATAACCTAAAATAGTCCCAAAATAGTACTACATATAACCTACAATAGTACTACATATAACCTAAAATAGCACTACATATAACCTACAATAGTCCCACAATAGTACTACATATAACCTACAATAGTCCCACAATAGTACTACATATAACCTACAATAGTCCCACAATAGTACTACAAGTAACCTACAATAGTCCCAAAATAGTACTACATATAACCTACAATAGTACTACATATAACCTACAATAGTACTATATATAACCTAAAATAGTACTACATATAACCTACAATAATACTACATATAACCTAAAATAGTACTACATATAACCTACAATAGTCCAGCAATAGTACTACATATAACCTACAATAGTCCCACAATAGTACTACATATAACCTACAAAAGTCCCACAATAGTACTACATATAACCTACAATAGTCCCACAATAGTACTACATATAACCTACAATAGTCCTAGAATTGTTTGAGTCGTGCCACGCTGAGGTGTGTAACACATCATTTGACATGCCAATAAACTGACACATTTGACATGCCAATAAACTGACACATTTGACATGCCAATAAACTGACACATTTGACATGCCAATAAACTGACACATTTGACATGCCAATAAACTGACACATTTGACATGCCAATAAACTGACACATTTGACATGCCAATAAACTGACACATTTGACATGTCAATAAACTGACACATTTGACATGTCAATAAACTGACACATTTGTCATGCCAATAAACTGACACATTTGTCATGCCAATAAACTGACACATTTGTCATGCCAATAAACTGACACATTTGACATGTCAATAAACTGACACATTTGACATGTCAATAAACTGACACATTTGACATGTCAATAAACTGACACATTTGTCATGCCAATAAACTGACACATTTGTCATGCCAATAAACTGACACATTTGACATGCCAATAAACTGACACATTTGACATGTCAATAAACTGACACATTTGACATGTCAATAAACTGACACATTTGACATGCCAATAAACTGACACATTTGTCATGCCAATAAACTGACACATTTGTCATGCCAATAAACTGACACATTTGTCATGCCAATAAACTGACACATTTGACATGCCAATAAACTGACACATTTGACATGTCAATAAACTGACACATTTGACATGTCAATAAACTGACACATTTGACATGTCAATAAACTGACACATTTGACATGCCAATAAACTGACACATTTGACATGCCAATAAACTGACACATTTGACATGCCAATAAACTGACACATTTGACATGCCAATAAACTGACACATTTGACATGCCAATAAACTGACACATTTGACATGCCAATAAACTGACACATTTGACATGCCAATAAACTGACACATTTGACATGCCAATAAACTGACACATTTGACATGCCAATAAACTGACACATGTTGTAAACACTTTAAAGCTGTTTCTGTGGTACCAACTAAGAATGTGTCTCAACGTTTATAAGGAGAATACGTTGGAATTATATCGGTCATGTTCTTCGAATGGACGAGAGAAGACTCCCTCGTCAGGCCTTCATATGGAATAACTAACTAACCACGTTCTACAAGACATACTTGAACAAGATGTGTTTCTGTGGTACCACGTTCTACAAGACATACCTGAACAAGATGTGTTTCTGAGGTACCACGTTCCACAAGACATACTTGAAGAAGATGTGTTTCTGTGGTACCACGTTCTACAAGACATATTTGAACAAGATGTGTTTCTGTGGTACCACGTTCTACAAGACATATTTGAACAAGATGTGTTTCTGTGGTACCACGTTCCACAAGACATACTTGAAGAAGATGTGTTTCTGGGGTACCACGTTCTACAAGACATATTTGAACAAGATGTGTTTCTGTGGTACCACGTTCTACAAGACATACTTGAACAAGATGTGTTTCTGTGGTACCACGTTCTACAAGACATACCTGAACAAGATGTGTTTCTGTGGTACCACGTTCCACAAGACATACTTGAAGAAGATGTGTTTCTGTGGTACCACGTTCTACAAGACATATTTGAACAAGATGTGTTTCTGTGGTACCACGTTCCACAAGACATACTTGAAGAAGATGTGTTTCTGGGGTACCACGTTCTACAAGACATATTTGAACAAGATGTGTTTCTCATTAAACTATTTAAGGGTTAACATTTATGATTTATTTTCGGATTTGATCATTTCCCAGAAGCCAATGCAGCTTTTAAGATTTAGTTGATAAATTAAGTTCATAAAGAATGACTATTATTGAACCTATGATGCCCGCTGAGATTGTAACATGTTTATTTTGCTTAGATACCTGGCAGGGAATAAAACTCGCAAGCACATATCTCTCATGATGGTTCGTCAATTACATAATTCTACCTTACTCGACCTCATTCCCATGCCATAAGGCGGCTGTTGCTATAAATAGCCCTGACTCACAGGTACGAGTTTACCTGGCACCTGTTCTGACCCCCCCCCCGACTCCCCCTCCACAAGTTGCCCTGATGGCCTTGGCCGGGTTGAAACCAAAAAAGATAAAGAAGGTGATGCACCTATGCTCATCCGCCTCATGAGCTTTTTACCTGTGCCGTGTGCTATCATGAGAAAGCGGGCAGGGTCAAAGGTGGAAAGATTGAAATAAAACCACACAAAAAACTACATACAGGCTGTACACCAGACATGGTAGCCAAACGTTTGGCCTGGATTTCTTGGAAACGTTCGCGGGAATATGGGATTGGTGTTAAACACATGATGGAATCGACATATATCTATCTATCTATCTATCTATCTATCTATCTATCTATCTATCTATCTATCTATCTATCTATCTATCTATCTATCTATCTATCTATCTATCTATCTATCTATCTATCTATCTATCTATCTATCTATCTATCTATCTATCTATCTATCTCTGTCTGTCTGTCTGTCTGTCTGTCTGTCTGTCTGTCTGTCTGTCTGTCTGTCTGTCTGTCTGTCTGTCTGTCTGTCTGTCTGTCTGTCTGTCTGTCTGTCTGTCCAGTAAATCGATAGAATGACACATTGATTCACCTCTAAATTGAAACACTGACACATTGATTACCTGTAAAGTGACACACTGAAACATTGATTACCTGTAAAGTGAAATACTGTCACTGGCCATACACCTGTAAAGTGACACACTGAAACATTGATTACCTGTAAAATGACATACTGTCCCTGGCCATATACCAACATAGATTGACTCACCTGTAAAGTGACATACTGTCCCTGGCAATATACCAACATAGATTGACTCACCTGTAAAGTGACATACTGTCCCTGGCCATATACCAACATAGATTGACTCACCTGTAAAGTGACATACTGTCCCTGGTCATATACCAACATAGATTGACACACCTGTAAAGTGACATACTGTCCCTGGCCATATACCAACATAGATTGACACACCTGTAAAGTGACATACTGTCCCTGGCCATATACCAACACAGATTGACTCACCTGTAAAGTGACATACTGTCCCTGGCAAAATACCAACATAGATTGACTCATCTGTAAAGTGACATACTGACCCTGGCCATATACCAACACAGATTGACTCACCTGTAAAGTGACATACTGTCCCTGGCCATATACCAACACAGATTGACTCACATGTAAAGTGACATACTGTCCCTGGCCATATACCAACACAGATTGACTCACCTGTAAAGTGACATACTGTCCCTGGCAAAATACCAACATAGATTGACTCATCTGTAAAGTGACATACTGACCCTGGCCATATACCAACACAGATTGACTCACTTGTAAAGTGACATACTGTCCCTGGCCATATACCAACACAGATTGACTCACCGGTACCACACAATTTCGCCTTTCAAAGAAACTTCCTCAGACACATGACACTTCTGGAAACAACCCTCCCATGTTAAGTGAGGTTTAAGTATACAAAAGGGGAGGTCATCCCGAGAACAGGTGCATAATTGAACATGTAAACATACCCGAGTCACAAGACATTTATCTCCCTTGTCTAGAGACGCCATTCACCATCAGCACGTCTGCCACAAGATTCCCGACCTCCGATTTCTTTTTCCGCTCAAGGCTTGGTTACTCTTAACTACTAAATCATCGAATAGAGATCTCTTCAACAACTCAAGGGAGACGAGCCACACAGACCATCTAAACATTGAAGGGGAAATAACCCATTCAATTCTCTCACTCTTATTGCATTACGCCTGCTTACCGTCAAGAGGCGCTTGTTATTTAGTCTTGTCAATTTCTTTCTAGTTTTATTACCTTTCTTTTTCTTCCTCCACGCGGCTAAAGACCTTTCTATTAGTCTGCCGTGCCGGCCATGACTCCCGTTTCTGGTAGTCTGCCGTGCCGGCCATGACTCCCGTTTCTGGTAGTCTGCCGTGCCGGCCATGACTCCCGTTTCTGGTAGTCTGCCGTGCCGGCCATGACTCCCGTTTCTGGTAGTCTGCCGTGCCGGCCATGACTCCCGTTTCTGGTAGTCTGCCGTGCCGGCCATGACTCCCGTTTCTGGTAGTCTGCCGTGCCGACCATGACTCCCGTTTCTGGTAGTCTGCCGTGCCGGCCATGACTCCCGTTTCTGGTAGTCTGCCGTGCCGGCCATGACTCCCGTTTCTGGTAGTCTGCCGTGCCGGCCATGACTCCCGTTTCTGGTAGTCTGCCGTGCCGGCCATGACTCCCGTTTCTGGTAGTCTGCCGTGCCGGCCATGACTCCCGTTTCTGGTAGTCTGCCGTGCCGGCCATGACTCCCGTTTCTGGTAGTCTGCCGTGCCGGCCATGACTCCCGTTTCTGGTAGTCTGCCGTGCCGGCCATGACTCCCGTTTCTGGTAGTCTGCATGCCGGCCATGACTCCCGTTTCTGGTAGTCTGCCGTGCCGGCCATGACTCCCGTTTCTGGTAGTCTGCCTTGCCGGCAATGACTCCCGTTTCTGGTAGTCTGCCGTGCCGGCCATGACTCCCGTTTCTGGTAGTCTGCCGTGCCGGCCATGACTCCCGTTTCTGGTAGTCTGCCGTGCCGGCCCATGACTCCCGTTTCTGGTAGTCTGCCGTGCCGGCCATGACTCCCGTTTCTGGTAGTCTGCCGTGCCGGCCATGGCTCCCGTTTCTGGTAGTCTGCCGTGCCGGCCATGACTCCCGTTTCTGGTAGTCTGCCGTGCCGGCCATGACTCCCGTTTCTGGTAGTCTGCCGTGCCGGCCATGACTCCCGTTTCTGGTAGTCTGCCGTGCCGGCCATGACTCCCGTTTCTGGTAGTCTGCCGTGCCGGCCATGACTCCCGTTTCTGGTAGTCTGCCGTGCCGGCCATGACTCCCGTTTCTGGTAGTCTGCCGTGCCGGCCATGACTCCCGTTTCTGGTAGTCTGCCGTGCCGGCCATGACTCCCGTTTCTGGTAGTCTGCCGTGCCGGCCATGACTCCCGTTTCTGGTAGTCTGCCGTGCCGGCCCATGACTCCCGTTTCTGGTAGTCTGCCGTGCCGGCCATGACTCCCGTTTCTGGTAGTCTGCCGTGCCGGCCATGACTCCCGTTTCTGGTAGTCTGCCGTGCCGGCCATGACTCCCGTTTCTGGTAGTCTGCCGTGCCGGCCATGACTCCCGTTTCTGGTAGTCTGCCGTGCCGGCCATGGCTCCCGTTTCTGGTAGTCTGCCGTGCCGGCCATGACTCCCGTTTCTAGTAGTCTGCCGTGCCGGCCATGACTCCCGTTTCTGGTAGTCTGCCGTGCCGGCCATGACTCCCGTTTCTGGTAGTCTGCCGTGCCGGCCATGACTCCCGTTTCTGGTAGTCTGCCGTGCCGGCCATGACTCCCGTTTCTGATAGTCTGCCGTGCCGGCCATGACTCCCGTTTCTGATAGTCTGCCGTGCCGGCCATGACTCCCGTTTCTGGTAGTCTGCCGTGCCGGCCATGACTCCCGTTTCCTTCTAGATATCCGGTATGTTAAACGTCCAGCGATCAATCTCCTGGAATGATCTCCCTTGGCAGGTCATTCTTCACTCTTAAATGCCATACGACGTTTCAGTTCGCTGGATACGACGCCTCGTCGTGTCGCCGATGTAGATCTGACGTCTGGTGGTTGGCAGTAGATCTGACGTCTAGTGGTTGGCAGTAGATGTGACGTCTATTGGTTGGCAGTAGATGTGACGTCTAGTGGTTGGCAGTAGATCTTATGTCTAGTGGTTGGCAGTAGATGTGACGTCTATTGGTTGGCAGTAGATGTGACGTCTAGTGGTTGGCAGTAGATGTGACGTCTAGTGGTTGGCAGTAGATGTGACGTCTAGTGGTTGGCAGTAGATGTGACGTCTAGTGGTTGGCAGTAGATGTGACGTCTAGTTGCATGGCATTCCTCGTGGAAACAGTTGATGACGTAATGCGTGGAGCTATCGTGACGTCACATCAGAGAGGTGGAAGGTGTGTGGGGAGCGCTTGTTACGATGAGAGGGATGGGGAGAGAGAGTAAGAGAAGAGAGAGATAGAGAGAAAGGGAAGAGAGAGAGAAAGGGAAGAGAGAGAGTAAGGGAAGAGAGAGATAGAGAGCGTAAGGGAAGAGAGAGAGAGTAAGGGAAGAGGGAGAGAGATTAAGGGAAGAGATGAGAGAGAGAGTAAGGGAAGAGAAGAGAGAGAGATTAAGGGAAGAGAGAGAGAGAGTAAGGGAAGAGAGATAGAGTAAGGGAAAAGAGAGAGAGAGAGTAAGGGATGAGAAGAGAGAGAGAGTAAAGGAAGAGAGAGTAAGGGAAGAGAGAGAGGGAGAGAGTAAGGGAGAGATGAGAGAGAGAGAGTAAGGGAAGAGAAGAGAGAGAGAGAGATTAAGGGAAGAGAGAGAGTAAGGGAAGAGAGAGAGAGAGTAAAGGTAGAGAGAGAGAGTAAGGGAAAAGAGAGAGAGAGAGTAAGGGATGAGAAGAGAGAGAGAGTAAGAGAAGAGAGAGAGAGTAAGGAAAGAGAAGAGAGAGAGTAAGTGAAGAGAGAGAGAGAGTAAGGGAAGAGAGAGAGAGTAAGGGAAGAGAGAGAGAGTAAGGGAAGAGAAGAGAGAGAGTAAGGGAAGAGAAGAGAGAGAGAGTAAGGGAAGAGAAGAGAGAGAGAGAGTAAGGGAAGAGAGAGAGAGAGTAAGGGAAGAGAAGAGAGTAAGGGAAGAGAAGAGAGACAGAGAGTAAGGGAAGAGGAGAGAGAGAGAGAGTAAGGGAAGAGAAGAAAGAGAGAGTAAGGGAAGAGAAGAGAGAGAGTAAGGGAAGAGAAGAGAGAGAGAGTAAGGGAAGAGAGAGAGAGAGAGAGTAAGGGAAGAGAAGAGAGAGAGAGAGTAAGGGAAGAGAAGAGAGAGAGAGAGAGAGAGTAAGAGGAGAGAGAGAGAGAGAGAGAGAGAGAGAGAGTAAGGGAAGAGAGAGAGAGAGTGTAACACGTGTTAAATATCTTTTCGGTAGATCTCTCCGACTCGTGTTTTTATCCCTCCTATTTTACCACGTTTTTATTAATTCACTTTCGTTCCTGTTTGTTGGTTTGTCTATCCACAATTTTTCAAATCTGCCTCCGTAAAATTAAACCTTTTCTGATGGTCCTAGAGATCTCAAAATTTTACCACAGATAGATCTTGGATGACAATGCATTGTATCAAAATTTCAGATCGATCGAATGTACCGTTGTTAAATTATTGAACCTTTTAGTTTATCTATATATAAGCCCATGTATTATCCATCTGCTCTTGTTTATATTACATTCACATGCCGAGTTCACACCAACCCTGACCACATCAACCATGTTTAACATCAAGGGGAGATCAGTCATTTCCAGTCTGTAAATGTTTGTCGGGCAATGCGTATTATATTTGAACATAATCAATACTTTAAAACTCACTTAGACTTAAACGAATAAAATAAATAGAAGTTTAAAAAAAGAATTTATAATAAGAACTAATAAGAAAATAAATTTTGAAAATTTAAAATAAGTACTATGATGTAATATGATTAAAAACGTGGGCGGCGGCTTTTTATGCGTTTGGCTAAAATGATTAGCGTTTACAAATGACGAGTAAGAAAATGAGTGAATTGAATTAGTTAAGCCTGAAAAGCGCCCGCCCCACGTTTTTAGTCATAATACATCATAGTACATACTTACAATTTAACATTTTTAAAAATTTATTTTCTTCTTTTTAGTACGCTTTTAAAAACGTGGTTTTTAAAAATCTTTTTTTTTGTTTACTTCTATTTTTTATTCTCCACAATCTTCACGTCTTTGTATTGGCCAGCTAGCCACAGCCAAATGGCAACTGTACATTTGGATACGAGTCAATCAGAATAGGCAGCAGTTAACGCTGCATTACACAGACACTTTCATTATTAAATCCCTTATATTAACGTCACGCCGTCTCTGTCTGTCGTTCGTCGTCGGGCGGGCGGAAAAACAAAAGTCAAAAATGACCCACTTCCCGTGTCGCTATCGAGCTGAAATTTTGCACATAGACTCGTGTCACCTAACAATGCATCGTGTTAAAATTTCAGATCGATCGAATGTACAGTTATTAAATTAATGCATTTTTAGTTTATCTTTATAAGCTATATGTAGCGGTCGCTATTGTTTACATTTTATGGGTCACTTGACTTCACGCCAGCCATCGACGACCACATCTCGTGTTTAACACCAGGAGTTCACTCAGTTTCAGGCTGTAAACATTTGTTGCGTTGGAGCATAATCAATACTTTAAGTTCTGTCTCATATATAAGGGATTTATAGTCAAAAACTTATCCCCCCTTTTTTTTTAAAATAAATTTTAAGCCCGAGTCAAAAGATATTGGTTTTACTATTTGAAGCCGTCCATAAATGACGTCGACACGCCTAAAAAGGGGGCGGGGGAGGAGGGTCGCACATTTGTGACAAGGAGGTTGTTTAAGAAATGTGACGTCACATCAAAATGCGCACTAAAATATTTGAAAATGCGACTTTTTTTTTGTTTTTGGGGAGGTCAAAGCTTTTGGGCCGTCCATTAATGAATGACGTCCCGCGATTATGGCCGATTTTCACCCCCCGTCACACGTCGTCACTAAAAGTTAGACCCCCCCCTCTTTTCCAATATTACGTCACAAAAATGCCCCTCCCCCAAAAAAAATATTTTTATTTGAAACTTTGCATGTTTCAAATCACTTTTTTTGTCATTTACGTTTAAGTATCTATTTAGTGTAATGCTACACTTAAATTTCGTAACACGCGCGAAGCCCATGTAAAACGTCCTTGAATAAATTGTAAACAATCAAATATTAAAGTGCAACCTTTATTTTAAGTTACGCGTTTTGATGTGACGTGACATTTCTTAAACTACCCCCTCCCCTTCGTCACAAATCGTCGACCCCCTTCCCCCTCTAGGTGCGTACGGCCCCGACTCACGCGATATTGGCAGATTTTTTCACTCCCCCTCCCCTCTCGTCACGCGTCGTCATAAAAACTTAGACCACCCCCTCCAATATGACGTCACAAACCTTTGCACCCCCCCCTAAAAGCTGTATTTAAAAAAGAGCAAGTTCAAATCATTGTTTTGTCATTTAAGTATTTATTTAGTGTAGGCCTGCATTCTAATAAGTAACACGTGTGAAGTCATGGAAAACACCATGTAACAAATAAAATATTTAAGTGAAACTTTTATTTAAAGTTGCGAGTTTAAATGTGACGTCACATTTCTCTAACACCCCCATCCCCCACGTCACACATCGTCACAAATATGTAGACCCCCACCCCCTCCCCCCTTTTTAAATCACTTATATTAACTTCGCGGCCGTCTCTCTCTGTCTGTCGTCATCTCATGGGCGGGCGGAAAAACAAAAGTCGAAAATGACCCACTTCCCGTGATCCGATCGAGCTGAAATTTGGCACACGGACCCGTCTCACCTACCAATGCATCGTATCAAAATTTCAGATCGATCGAACGTACCGTAAATAAATTAATGCATTTCTAGTTTATCCTTATATAACGTTTGTAATTCAAATTCACGGTTTGTTATTGTTTTTTTTCCCACGTGAGAGTTTGAGTTGACGCTTTGACGTCGACCCATCGAAGTACCGGCGTGCTTTTGTTTACATTTTACGTGTCATGCTGAACTCGCCCCCCCCCCTAGGGTTATGAAGCAAAGTTGAGTTAAGACAGATTCAGTCTGTAAATGCTTGTCGCGTTTGAAAATAATCAATACTGTTAGTTATGACTCATATATAAGGGATTTATAGTCAAAAACTTTGTTTTTACGGGTTTGTTTTATTTTCCCCCTAGGTGCGTGAAATCGCCGTCCCGTTGTGTGTTTATAACGGCTTAGGAGGCACCGGTGGGCGAAAGAGAAACTTCATCTAATTTCAAGAAATGGAAATATAAATCGGACAGATATATTTTAATAATGTGCGAACGTTTGGTCTGAATCAAATGTTAATTACTTCTAAGTCATTAAAAGTTCAAAGTTTCGTTTGCAATAAATAATAAAACATTATTGCATATCAGTCTTGACTCAGTCGGTCTCGAATGCCGTTTGCAGCCAGAGTGGTTTACGTTACTATGCTTAGTATAATGCAAATTAAATTTGTTGTGCGTACGTACACATTCAGTCGAGAACCCCCTTCCCCCACCTGTACGCATGCATACGCAAAATGCCGTCAATTTTAAGGCCCCCCTGCCCCTCCCCCTCCTTGCATGCGTAATATATGGATGGCCCCATACTTAATAAGGTTAATAACGGGAAGACTGTATTGTCGTGTCTGTTGATGTCCGTCTCCAGCTATGTTTGGTCGTGTCTGTTGATGTCTGTCTCCAGCTATGTTTGGTCGTGTCTATTGATGTCTGTCTCCAGCTATGTTTGGTCGTGTGGGTGGTTTTTATTTTCTTTGGCTTACGCAAGATAGAAGAATCCCAAACTTGAAGTTAACCAAACATCCATCATCAAACTCTGCTTATGAAACACTTGAACTGGGGGTCGTCATGCATGATATGTTCACCTTTTTTAAATTTCAGTAAAGAACATGCAAGTATTTCTTATTTGTGTAAAGATGGTGAGGTTGAATATACAGACATACTTTGACACACCGAGGTACGGTGCGGCCTGAATATACAGACTTACTTTGTCACACCGAGGTATGGTGGCCTGAATATACAGACCTAATTTGTCACACCGAGGTATGGTTTGCCTGAATATACAGACCTACTTTGTCACACCGAGGTACGGTGGCCTGCAAGTGGAACTTCAAACATTTCTGGCTGGTCTCTGGCAGAGAAGTCTACGAACTATTGTTGGGTTGCACATCTCGCATACTTAGCTGATATTTTTTAGCATGTGATAGCGTTGAACAAAGAATAGCAGGGGTAACATATGAGTATAATTTCACTGATTGCAACATTTTCAAAGTAAGCATATCAATATCTGATATACTTTCGGAGGTCAAATTCTACAAAGTCTTTTAACATGGCACATGAGGCGGGCGTCAAATAATCTCAGTTAATTTTTTTTAAGTATATGCGTGCTTATCCGACATAAAAGCAATATGTCCTATTTTATCATACCTAGAATGGTCAGGGCCGTTAGGCCTATAACCGATCTAATCGACTGTACACTTTTATAGTTGTATCAAATAAATTCCCCTTGAAAAACGGATCCGCCGTGTCATATATTATATATTTACGCTCATTTTTCACTGCCGCCTAACGCTGAGGGACATCACTCTGCCTTTTTTTAAAATATAGACTCAAACAGTGCTAACTGACTCAAAGAGTTTTTTTTTGGTGCAGTAATTTGGTGCGCTGCTTTCTAAAATTAGTGTATGATAAATACGAAATATTCCTGAAACGTACACAAAGTATTTATATAACATTTTTTTACAGTGCTAATCACCACACGATTTTTTTACTGCACGTCCCGTCTGTCCTGTCCGTGACGCTACTAAAACAGGATAACTTATATACGCTTTTGACCCAAAAAAAAAGTGGGCGCCGTAGGCGCCCTACTTCCCCTATTATAAAATACTTTGTGTACATTTCAGGAAGTTTAATATTACGTATTTATCATACAAGGACAAGTTAGTTGTGCTTTTGAAAAAAGGTGGGCGCCGTAGGCGCACTAAAAAAGTGGGCGCTGCAGGCGCCACGGCGCCGCAGCACAACCTAGTTTAAAATATTTATACATAATCCTTTTGTGATTAATGTTTAGACACTTGACTGGCATCTAAAACTCACAATGTGCTTGGCCCCAGACGCGTTGGTAGGGGGTAACGACGCCCCTCCCCCCAAACCCTTGGAGTCAGTGGGCAGGACCCCACGCCAGGGTGGACTGGGTGCCGGGACACCGGGAAAATTCCCGGGGGGGGGGCGCCAGGACCGGTGATATAATAATAATTAATCTTGCAAAAAATGGCCTGTTTGCTGCTTTTCTGTACTACATAAATACAGTTTCTATGGGCAAACATACAAGCATCTCTTCAGTGCATATGAACTCTTATTGACTCTGTCGTCTACCCAAATAGCTTGTGAGAGATCTTTCTCTAAACTGAAATCATGGCCGGCCCCGGGATTTTCAGGGCCCACGCTTTGACTAAACAGTTTTACCACTTTTTTACATTTTTACTTGTATCATGCAATACTTTTTTCTTTATAACAACGTATCAATAAAGCTTTATATTTATTTTTACAGGATAAAAAAATTAGAAAAATCCCGTACTAATATAATAAAATATTGTAATCATCCTACATCCTAATGCAAAAAGTATTTTTCCTCGCGTATTTACAGTAATCATTTATGTACAGCAACATTCCGATAACCCGGCACGTTGGGGACCGGGGACTATAGAAAACTCCGGTCTATCGGGCGGTGCCCCTACTTTTTAGTGTAGGCTTTGCCGTAAAACAAATTTACTTTGTTTTTTTAACTACATACATACATAAATCGTAATTATAAGAACAATTAGGTTAATATATAAACTACAAATACAGTATGCAAATACAACAAAGTTTATTTTAAATTTCATATAATGTATGTACACGTTCTGTAAAACATATTTCACTTAGATTTTAAAAAGTCACGAATGTCCTTTTGTTTTCTTGACTTTTGGGGTTTAGTATAAAATTTATTTCTAATGATATGGAAATCAATGATGTACTGTATTACAGTAGAGAGTACTGAGACACAGTTTACTGTGATGTGAAAGGACACAAAACAACAACGCACAAAAAAATGGCGAGACGCTTCGTAATTGATTATCTGTGCTGCACTGCACCTGTATTTGTTGTGACAGCTGAAACTAGCCGGCCGCTAATTGTTTCCGAACAATACCGAGCGCTTCCCCGAACTACCCCGAAAACTTCCGAATAGCTCTCAAGCGTTTTTATTTGCTTTAAAAACACACTTTTGGAGAAAATTAATTATTTTTTTTACAATTTTCCGGAGCGATGCCGGACTATCGGGCATTCCGGACTGTTGGATGCCGGATTATCGGACTTTTAGAATATTTTTAAAAAAAGTGTGCGCCACTTTGAGGGTTTAATTGAAATAAAAATGTGTTCGACTGTCTGATCAAAGATAAATCAAAGGGACATATGACATCTAGTTTGGAATGGTTTGAGATGAAAAACAGGCTAAAAAAATGAAAATTGACAAACCAATCCAAACAATAATGAACAGTGAAAAGGCTAGTTTGTAATTGTTTGTATAGTGTATTTCAACGTCTCATGGCCATTGTTCAATTTCTCGCTCAGCTATTTCGTAGTTCAGTCGATAACTACATCAGGCACACGATGGAAACTTTTTGGGTCTCGTCGAATTGCTGGCAAAATGTGATCCGGTTTTGCAGGAAAATATATGAAGAATAAAAATTGATGAAATTCATGATCGCTACTTTAGGAAAGCGCATTCAGAAACGAACTGATTTCGTTGATGGGAAATGATGTACGTAAAATTATTGTAGGAAGAGTAAAATCAGCTAAATACTTTTCAGTAATACTTGATTGCACACCGAGCCAATGTCACCAAGAACAGACGTCACTGACAATGCGCTATGTAAGCCAAGGAGGTTGATATTCTGAAGTAACTCATGAGCACTTGATTCGTTTTCTAGAAGTGGAAGAAAGTACTGGGCAACAAATGGTTGATGTCTTACTATTGGAACTGAGAAAATTGGGCTTAGATGTTTCTGATATCCGAGGCCAAGGATACGACAACGGTGCGAACATGATAGACATAAGTGAGGCGTACAAGGTCGTCTTTTACAATTACATTCCTGGGCATTTTTTACCCTTTGTACCCTTCACAGCTACAACTTGCTGCTATTGTTATATGGTAAAACACTTGTCCCGATGCAATGACGTTTTTGGAATAATTTAACGAATCTATTTTTTTTTCTGATTCAACAAAGCGATGGGCTTTATTTTCCAACTATCTTTGAAATATTTTTATGAAACCATTTTGTGAAACAAAATTTGAAAGTCATGTGGAAAGCGTTAAGGTAGTGCGATATCAAGCAGGAGAAATCGATGATGTACTTATCAAAGTACCATAGCAAAGAAGTCATCCAAAAGCTTGAAGTGAAGCAGAGTATTTTGGCAAGCAACTTAAGAACTTCAATTTCATTGTTTCAAATGCTTTTTGGTACGACATATTGTTCCAATTTAATTACATCAGCAAAGAATTACAAAATATTTCTGTCGGTCTAGTAATTGAAGTTGAGAGCATGGAACATACTTGCAAATGGTGGAAATCTTACTGAAATCGCGGTTTTGAAACAACAATAACATTTGCAAAAGAAATTGCCACAGACATAGAATTTGAACCCATTTGAACCCAGTTGAAAAAGAAATAAAACAATTTAAACATGAAGGAAAAGATGAAGGATTTGTAGATGCACAAGAAAAAATTAGCACAGATTTTTTAACCAGGTTCTTGATATATGCAATGATGTTAATGGACAGTCACTTTGAACAATTACTAAGGCATCATGACTCGTTTTGGATTTCTTGATAAATTTCATCAATTACAAAACAATGATCTACTGAATTGCTGTATGAATCTTGAGAAAAGCTCACTGCCTGCGAAAGTAAGGATCTTGATGGTTTCATGCTTGCTGAAGAGTTGCAATCATTGGGTTACATAATTCCTGCAATTACCTACAACGATCCTGTTAATATTTTGCAGTTTCTTTCAGTAAAAAAAAAGCGTTATAGTGGCTTTCCTAACAAACATATTGCAATTCAAACACTTCGACATATTCCTGTCACTTTGGCTTCAGAAAAAAGAAGCTTTTCGAAACTAAAACTTATTAAAACCTTTACAGGATAAACAATGATTCAAGATCGGCTCAGTAACTCAGTAACTTAACTGTATTGAGAATGATGTTGCTAAGGATCTTGACAATATTGAACTTACAGGTATTTCAGATCTTGCAGCCGCGAAAGCTCGCAAAATTTGCTTGTAAGTTATAAAATAAGATGGAAGTAGAAGCTACAACCAAACCAACGCTAATGTATGTAGTTTATATTGTTAATTGATAATTGTATAATATATATGTGAATTTTATTAACTAGCTTACCAAAACAAAATATTTTAATTATTTAAATATTTTTTGAGTTTTAGGATCTTCAATTAAAAATAAAACTGTAATCATTGATGTGTCAATGCTGTTATAGAATAACAATTTAATTGACTAAATTTTTATTTCATATCATTTAATATATGTAGAAATGCAAATTTTTGCATGGGTATCGCTCCTCATCTGCTGCCTTAGGCTCGGGGCCCCGCATATCATATGCTGCCTTGGGCCCCGCATACTCTAGTGCTGGCCATGACTGAAATACATTAAGAATCGCTTGCGAAGGTCATTGTCTTCTACACACCTTGACGCTTTTATACTTATGTCAACAGAAACCGATGTTTTAAGTGGGACTGAATAATGACACAATTATAGATCATATAGTCGAAATGGCACCCAGCTTAAGGTGGTCCACGGGTGAAAATATCGATGTTTCTCAAATTTTTATCAAAAATGAGATTTTGGTGAATTCTTCTAGATTATCTATTTATCTACACTTCGGCATTTACTGTTTTCATTAAAATTGATTAAAAAGTGTTTAAAAATGTATTTGAAAGTTGTATAGTAAGTTACAATTTTGACTTGGGGCGAAAATTCGTCCGAACTATACCCCTAGGCGCCCCCCTTGCTTTTAGTATCATAATTATAAAGCTACCTAGACATATTTGGTATCGACGGAAAGCTTATCCTCCCTAGCGTGTAATGGACTCGCCCATTACAACGTCTAGAAATAACCCTTTGTTCAAATAGCCCGCAAAATGTACCATCAAACATGCGTTCTTATTGGTCAATATTTCACATGTCATATATCCGCAATTATCATTGGTCGGCCTACTTTTGCCATTACAGAAATTGTAAAAAAAAATCCCATGATGCACCATTTCGCTGCCTCATTTCGCTTTGAACATCGGATCGAGAAGCAAAACCAGTTATCGATCGAAAAAAAATTATTTTGGAATTCTAAACAAAAATTCAAATTTTCTTCCGTTGAATAGGTAAGTTGAATTTAATTTTGTGTTTAGTAAATATTTTTTGGTAATTTTAGACCATGAATGAATGAGTTAGTTAGTTTTCAAAGCAGTTGTAGTAGTACTAGTATTAGAATAGACTATTACTATTAGGCTTAGGCATTGCCATAGTGGTACCAAATTATCTTACGAAACATGATAATGATACGCTTATGTGTAATGGCAAACAATATTAAATAACGGCTACCTGTGCCAAATAATATCAAATTTAAAGATAAAATTATATATTTTAATAGAAATAAACATTCACGTTCTCATTTCCTTATGTTTGTGCTCGTAACACGTGTCTAATTTAAAATGACGGTGAACAAAATTATTTCGTTGTCAATGACAACAAATGTGGTCAATGACAAGCATGATGATGAATATCAATGAACAATTGAGTGCAGTAATCCCAAATATCCTAAAATTACAAACAAATATATAAAAAGAAGAAAAATTGTCAAAAATAGTTATAATCCTATTATCATTACTCAAAACTTTTTGCCTACATTTACATCTAATAAGCCAATGTTATTCTTCAAAATTGAATAATACAACTTTTTCTATTTTCTAAAATGCAGGTGATAAAACCCCTCCAGGATAAGAAGAGCCAGGCAACTGATGAAGCGCAGACCAGGACTCTCTTCAAAGATCTGCGGCCACTCTTCACCACCAGCTAAGAAGTGGTCACTCTCTCCGCCTTCAGCTTCAAGAACTGAAAAATCACCGGGCATCACATCGGTACATCTAACTTCTAAGTGCTCTCTGCTTCAACATGCAAGCAGATCGATGCCTTTCAGCCGCTATTTCAAGACTTTCCATGGCTGAATGCTGGGGGACACTTCATCGTTCGAAATGAACGCAAACACACTGGACTGGATTTATCAAATTTCAAGAGGCATGTGTGCCTTCGTCACCTCATCTTCTTACTCATCAGTTGTATGCAATTGCAACTTTTGAATGTCAGCAATGAAACTATGGCTCACAGCCTTAGTGACTGGATCAGGCCATGGACCTATCTGGCAGTTTTGTATATGCCTATAATGTTCTTAGTAAATTTATAAACACCAGAAGAAATCAACCAGTATGTCATGACCAAAGTCTAGGACCTACGAGGAAAAGCTGTTGTGGCTAGCAGTGGATAATGTGAATTTTAGATAATTATTTTAAATAGTTTATAATTTTTTGCATTTTTTCTCATATTTATGCCTTGTTTATACAAATTATTCATTCATCGGTTACCAATATTACATAGTGTCTATTGATGTTAGTATTGAAACCTTTCGATTCATTTATTATTGTCGAGAGATTCTCAAATACACTTTTGCCAGATGTGACACAGGATTGTTGTTACATGCTTCTATATTAGTTTTTCCCCTTGCATTGATATTCTCTACATTACATACATACATTGTACATAACTAACCTGTAATATTTTATTTTATAATTTTCATTTTGTGTTTGTGTTTTTCTCGACCTAGATTTTTCAAATTTCAGTGACGTCAGACTTATCAGGTAAAAAAGTATTACATCTATATGCTTTACAGCTTGCATGATTGTTCCTATTGCTATTATCTATGCATTGGTTAGTAATTTTTTAACAAATGTAGCTTAGAAAGATTTTTCAGAATATTATAATTATGGTCATTATTCTTTGGATAACGAGCCTTTATGTTTGAAAACATGTACTGATTAATTAAATATCTTCTCTATCTCAGGTTATTTACTTTTATTTCATTCATAAATGGTATGTCTGCATTGTGTAAGCATCATATACTTTCCATACAGACTGTATTTTTAAAAAAAAACATTTAACATCTTTTTTGTCGTTTTTCTCAGCTTTGCATTTTTAAACTTTTTTAAGAACGATAATTGTTAAGACAGGAAAAGTATTAGAGCTACAGGCTTAAAACTTGCCATGCTTTTTTACAAGGTTATTCTGTACAAAGTTACAAGTTCCTTTTTTTGATTTATCCATCAGAAATTTTTTAATAATTTTTTTTCAGATGCTACCCCCAATTATTTTTATAAAAAATTATGACCGCACACAGAAATTATTTTGAAACTTGGTATAATTGTTAAGCTAAAAACAGCCTTGTAACTATTTTTATAATAGCATTGTTAATTAGTGTGCAAAGTTTGAACATGTTATTGTAAAACAAATTGATCCTGATAGCTTGTGAGTGACTATCAATTTTGGTTGAAAAAAAAATATTTTTTGCAATAAAAGTTTTAAAAAAAATTTTTTTTTAAATTTTCTTTGTCTTTTTTGTCTTTCTATAACTGTACAGTTAGTATGTGCAAATATTAAGAAATGTAGATTTTTTTTTGACCCATGGACCACCTTAAAGAAGTTGCTTACACTATAAACACCATCACAGTGAGTCCGAATAAATTGATTTATAACTTGAATTGACGCATTCTTGATATTTTATTTATAAATATAAATTATAAATGCGATTTATCGTGGTTTTTTTTTGGTTATTGTAATTTGTAATTTGTAAAGTGAACCATGACTTTGGAGGCCTGAGGTTTGGATGGAAAAAATGCACAAGGAAAATAAAAGTTAGGAAGATAGGGCCGATTTTTGTTTGTTTCCCGGGCCGCTCGAACTCCCAAGTCCACCCCTGCCCCGCGCCTTCGGGGGGTAACGGCAACATAACATTCTATAGCTTGTGGTAATGAGCCACCAAGTTCACCGCCCCTGAGTTAGTGTGACGTAATATTTTATTCAAATTCCTCCTCCATCAGTTAGTCAAGAACAGAATTTAGTCTTTTATATTGAAATCATCTTTATTTGATGTTAGATACAAACTTTTAAACACATATATATGTTCATATTGTTTCATTCATCACACTAAATAAATAAAAACTTATTTTCAATTCATGATTCAAATTTATGTTCATCAATAAATAGCTACGAAAATATTTATTTAAAAAAAAATAAAAAAAAATAATAATAATTTAAAAAAAACAACAACAAAAAATAAATTTAAATAAGAAAAACCCGTAAAAAACCAAGTTTTTGACTATAAATCCTTTATGTACGAGAAGTAATTAAAAGAATGTTCATTATAATACGCAGCGCAAGACCATCCAGAAATACAAAATTGCAGTTGTGTCGTAAAACATGTTTAATATAATGCGCACCGATCAGGAATATGTTTATAAAAAGAGCTGTCAATACAATACGCACCTTATTGCGCGACAGAAAGGTTGTTCAATATAATACGCACCGCGACGCTCTATCTCAAAAAATAGCATGATACATAGGAATAAATAAAATAATCTAAAAAATCAATAATTTAATTACGGTACATGCGATCGATCTGAAATTTTGAAACATTGTTTTTATCATCGGTACGAAACTGCCTGCAAAATTTCAGCTCGCTATCTTGCGAGCAAGTGGGTTACAAATCGATCAAAAGTTTTGGCGACAAGCAAGCAAGCAAGGTCGGTCGGCCGCAGACACCACGAGTTAATATAAAGGATTTAAAAATATAAACAACCCGTAAAAAACCAAGTTTTTGACTATACATCCTTTACGTATGAGACGTAACTAAAAGAATGTTCATTATAACACGCAGCGCAAGACCATCCAAAAATACAAAATTGCAGTTGTGTCGTAAAACGTGTTTAATATAATGCGCACCGATCAGGAATAGGTTTATAAAAAGTGTTGTCAGTAAAATACGCACCTTATTGCGCGACAGAAAGGTTGTTCAATATAATACGCACCGCGACGCTCTATCTCAAAAAATAGCATGATACATAGGAATAAATAAAATAATCTAAAAAATCAATAATTTAATTACGGTACATGCGATCGATCTGAAATTTTGATACATTGTTTTTATCATCGGTACGAAACTGCCTGCAAAATTTCAGCTCGCTATCTTGCGAGCAAGTGGGTTACAAATCGATCAAAAGTTTTGGCGACAAGCAAGCAAGCAAGGTCGGTCGGCCGCAGACACCACGAGTTAATATAAAGGATTTAAAAACAACCAAAACCCATTATTCCAATATACGTAGGTCATCAAACGATCAATTCAAGACTTTCTACAACACTGAATGCTTCACTTCTACGTGTGAGAGGTTCAGTTCTATGTGTGAGAGGTTCAGTTCTATGTGTGAGAGGTTCAGTTCTATGTGTGAGAGGTTCAGTTCTATGTGTGAGAGGTTCAGTTCTACGTGTGAGAGGTTCAGTTCTACGTGTGAGATGTTCAGTTCTATGTGTGAGAGGTTCAGTTCTATGTATGAGAGGTTCAGTTCTATGTGTGAGAGGTTCAGTTCTATGTGTGAGAGGTTCAGTTCTATGTGTGAGAGGTTCAGTTCTATGTGTGAGAGGTTCAGTTCTACGTGTGAGAGGTTCAGTTCTACGTGTGAGAGGTTCAGTTCTACGTGTGAGAGGTTCAGTTCTATGTGTGAGAGGTTCAGTTCTATGTGTGAGAGGTTCAGTTCTATGTGTGAGAGGTTCAGTTCTATGTGTGAGAGGTTCAGTTCTATGTGTGAGAGGTTCAGTTCTACATGTGAGAGGTTCAGTTCTATGTGTGAGAGGTTCAGTTCTACGTGTGAGAGGTTCAGTTCTATGTGTGAGAGGTTCAGTTCTACATGTGAGAGGTTCAGTTCTACGTGTGAGAGGTTCAGTTCTATGTGTGAGAGGTTCAGTTCTATGTGTGAGAGGTTCAGTTCTATGTGTGAGAGGTTCAGTTCTATGTGTGAGAGGTTCAGTTCTATGTGTGAGAGGTTCAGTTCTACGTGTGAGAGGTTCAGTTCTATGTGTGAGAGGTTCAGTTCTACGTGTGAGAGGTTCAGTTCTACGTGTGAGAGGTTCAGTTCTACGTGTGAGAGGTTCAGTTCTATGTGTGAGAGGTTCAGTTCTATGTGTGAGAGGTTCAGTTCTACGTGTGAGAGGTTCTGTTCTATGTGTGAGAGGTTCAGTTCTATGTGTGAGAGGTTCAGTTCTATGTGTGAGAGGTTCAGTTCTATGTGTGAGAGGTTCAGTTCTATATGTGAGAGGTTCAGTTCTATGTGTGAGAGGTTCAGTTCTATGTGTGAGAGGTTCAGTTCTACGTGTGAGAGGTTCAGTTCTACGTGTGAGAGGTTCAGTTCTATGTGTGAGAGGTTCAGTTCTATGTGTGAGAGTTTCAGTTCTATGTGTGAGAGGTTCAGTTCTACGTGTGAGAGGTTCAGTTCTATGTGTGAGAGGTTCAGTTCTATGTGTGAGAGGTTCAGTTCTACGTGTGAGAGGTTCAGTTCTATGTGTGAGAGGTTCAGTTCTACGTGTGAGAGGTTCAGTTCTACGTGTGAGAGGTTCAGTTCTACGTGTGAGAGGTTCAGTTCTACGTGTGAGAGGTTCAGTTCTATGTGTGAGAGGTTCAGTTCTATGTGTGAGAGGTTCAGTTCTATGTGTGAGAGGTTCAGTTCTATGTGTGAGAGGTTCAGTTCTATGTGTGAGAGGTTCAGTTCTATGTGTGAGAGGTTCAGTTCTACGTGTGAGAGGTTCAGTTCTACGTGTGAGAGGTTCAGTTCTACGTGTGAGAGGTTCAGTTCTACGTGTGAGAGGTTCAGTTCTACGTGTGAGAGGTTCAGTTCTACGTGTGAGAGGTTCAGTTCTATGTGTGAGAGGTTCAGTTCTACATGTGAGAGGTTCAGTTCTACGTGTGAGAGGTTCAGTTCTACGTGTGAGAGGTTCAGTTCTACGTGTGAGAGGTTCAGTTCTACGTGTGAGAGGTTCAGTTCTACGTGGGAGAGGTTCAGTTCTACGTGTGAGAGGTTCAGTTCTACGTGTGAAAGGTTCAGTTCTACGTGTGAAAGGTTCAGTTCTATGTGTGAGAGGTTCAGTTCTACGTGTGAGAGGTTCAGTTCTACGTGTGAGAGGTTCAGTTCTACGTGTGAGAGTTTCAGTTCTACGTGTGAGAGGTTCAGTTCTATGTGTGAGAGGTTCAGTTCTATGTGTGAGAGGTTCAGTTCTATGTGTGAGAGGTTCAGTTCTATGTGTGAGAGGTTCAGTTCTATGTGTGAGAGGTTCAGTTCTATGTGTGAGAGGTTCAGTTCTATGTGTGAGAGGTTCAGTTCTATGTGTGAGAGGTTCAGTTCTATGTGTGAGAGGTTCAGTTCTACGTGAGTCAGGTGCCAATTATTTTTCTGTGTGTCAGTTAAATATTAAAGAGTTATGCATCTGCACCGAGACAGCGCCGAGACTGTGAGAAAACACATCAACGATTGTCCCTGTGCCCTGGCCTCGTGATCCTCAGATTTGCCGTGGCAAGGGAAGCATTGTCTCCCCTTGTACTATCAACGCCCGCTGGCTTATATTGTCTCCCCTTGTGGTCTCCCATTTAACTGTCCTAATGATGTAATCTTACGTGCGCGCTTGTCTTTTTTTTTCATGCCTGGTGCGCAAAGTTGGAGAAGTAGATTTGTGTTCGTGGCGTTGCCACTTAAAGAGATGCATCAGCTACACCGAGGCGAATTGTAGTTAATATTTGTGGCAACATGAGATTGACAGACAATGGAATAGGTTAGATAAGAGGGAACACTGGAAGAAAGGGGAGGGAGGTGCTCGAGACATCTCAGATACTTTTGATTAGCCAGTGCAGACGGTGAGCCAACGGATCAGTGGATAGGTCAGTGCAGACGGTGAGCCATCGGATCAGTGGACAGGTCAGTGCAGACGGTGAGCCATCGGATCAGTGGATAGGTCAGTGCAGACGGTGAGCCATCGGATCAGTGGACAGGTCAGTGCAGACGGTGAGCCATCGGATCAGTGGACAGGTCAGTGCAGACGGTGAGCCATCGGATCAGTGGATAGGTCAGTGCAGACGGTGAGCCATCGGATCAGTGGACAGGTCAGTGCAGACGGTGAGCCATCGGATCAGTGGATAGGTCAGTGCAGACGGTGAGTCATCGGATCAGTGGATAGGTCAGTGCAGACGGTGAGCCATCGGATCAGTGGATAGGTCAGGACAGAGCTTGTCACGATTGCAGGTGGGGTGGGATGGGGGTGACACCCTGAAACAAATAAAATAGTTTGATCCTCAGGATGTAATGTCAGTTTTGTTCTGGTAAATGTAGTAGTAGAGTTGTACACAAGTACAACAATGAGTTGTGTAGAGTTGTACACAAGTACAACAATGAGTTGTGTAGAGTTGTACACAAGTACAAATATGAGTTGTGTAGAGGTGTACACAAGTACAACAATGAGTTGTGTAGAGTTGTACACAAGTACAAATATGAGTTGTGTAGAGGTGTACACAAGTACAACAATGAGTTGTGTAGAGTTGTACACAAGTACAACAATGAGTTGTGTAGAGTTGTACACAAGTACAACAATGAGTTGTGTAGAGTTGTACACAAGTACAACAATGAGTTGTGTAGAGTTGTACACAAGTACAAATATGAGTTGTGTAGAGGTGTACACAAGTACAACAATGAGTTGTGTAGAGTTGTACACAAGTACAACAATGAGTTGTGTAGAAGCGCACACAAAGGTAATAATTTCTGTTTCCATACGGCCAGTTATCTCGTGAGTCAACTGTAATAGAATCTGCCGAGGGCCGGGCCTCTGGTCTCTATGTGTTGTGTTGACATTTCTTAGCACGTTCAACAAAAAATCTACGCTTTTTTTACTCGTTATTTTGTTTTCCTATTCTATTTTTATTTTGTGCCGGCAGAAGATATAGCTGAGACTTGGCGTGCTGTCGTCAATGATGGAATACTGGGTACACGAGACGAGGGCAGATCTTGATAGCCATCTGGGGTGGACTCGTAGACTTGGGTCGGCTTGACGGGATATCATGGGATGGGGCCGGCTGGGTGGACTCGTAGACTTGGGTCGACTTGACGG
This sequence comes from Ampullaceana balthica, assembly GCA_944989445.1. Lineage (NCBI taxonomy): Eukaryota > Metazoa > Mollusca > Gastropoda > Lymnaeidae > Ampullaceana > Ampullaceana balthica. The sequence continues at coordinate 562,818 of CALYLW010000534.1, read as the reverse complement.
GAATATCATGGGATGAGGCCGGTTGGGTGGACTCGTAGACTTGGGTCGACTTGACGGGAATATCATGGGATGGGACCGGCTGGGTGGACTCGTAGACTTGGGTCGGCTTGACTGGAATATCATGGGATGGGGCCGGCTGGGTGGACTCGTAGACTTGGGTCGGCTTGACGGGGAGAGAAACTGGAATTTCAGGTGATGGGGCCGGCTGGGTGGACTCGTAGATTTGGGTCGGCTTGACGGGGAGAGAAACTGGAATGTCAGGTGATGGGGCCGGCTGGGTGGACTCGTAGACTTGGGTCCGCTTGACGGGGAGAGAAACTGGAATGTCAGGTGATGGGGCCGGCTGAGGGCTGAGGACAAGAAAGTAGTGGGGGGGGGGAGAAGTTTCCATAGCTTGAAAAAAAATTAAATGAAATTATCTATGTAACCTGTCAAGTCACAAACAGTGACAGGCTTGTCAGTCACAGTATTAATTAGAAATGCAATAGCTCTAGTCTAAGTATAGTTGATGTGAAGACTAAGTGGAGGAGGGGGATGATGAGGTGCCCATTCCATTAAGTTACACCGCCCCCCCCTAGCTACGCCCTTACACTGTCCTCGTGTCTGGAATTAGACAAACATTTAAACGTTTCCCATTAACATCAGTTGAAATAATGAATTAAATAATAAAATTTGTTTGGAAAGAAGCGAATAATAGGACTAAGTATAAACTAACCAAATATCTAAATTAATTGAGATACTTTTAACTAAATTTACTTTATAATTTATAGTATTACTTTAAACTAACTGATATTTAAATGCTGGTATGTTGTGCATAATTGGCCTTAAGTTCATGTACATCCTATTAGTGTTGTTAAGTTCCATGGATATGTCTATATTTAAATAGCTTATGTGCATGAGAGCAATGAACTAATGCCCTCCGACTGAAACAATGAACTAATGCCCTCCGACTGAAACAATGAACTAATGCCCTCCGACTGAAACAATGAACTAATGCCCTCCGATTCAAACAATGAACTAATGCCCTCCGATTCAAACAATGAACTAATGCCCTCCGACTGAAACAATGAACTAATGCCCTCTGACTCAAACAACACGAATGGGATGCTATTCGCCCAGTGCCCGAAATATTTTAGCTTAGCATGTATAACAAAAGGCATGTCCATGAATATTTTCAGTACCCCCTCCCCCCCAAACCATGCTGTAACTATAAATGTTATTGTATTTTTAGACCTCATTGTAGGAAGAAAAAAAAATGAATTGAGGGCGCTCTGCCACAGATATTATATCTTTTAAATGAAAACGTTTCAAATTGTATGTTAAAGAAATACATAAAATTGATATAAAAATGTATTTTGGGCCCCTGACCCCCAAGTAGTGGATGAGTTCAATTCCTTATAATATTTAATTAGGTCAGAGATGTCCAATGTCTGACCCACATTTACATTTGACATGACCCGCAGTCTCACCTTAAGTTATTGGTTGACCCGCAGTCTCACCTTAAGTTATTTGTTGACCTGCTGTCTCATCTTAAGTTATTGGTTGACCCGCAGTCTCACCTTAAGTTATTTGTTGACCCGCAGTCTCACCTTAAGTTATTTGTTGACCGGCAGTCTCACCTTAAGTTATTGGTTGACCCGCAGTCTCACCTTAAGTTATTTGTTGACCCGCAGTCTCACCTTAAGTTATTGGTTGACCCGCAGTCTCACCTTAAGTTATTGGTTGACCCGCTGTCTCATCTTAAGTTATTGGTTGACCCGCTGTCTCATCTTAAGTTATTGGTTGACCCGCTGTCTCATCTTAAGTTATTGGTTGACCCGCAGTCTCACCTTAAGTTATTGGTTGATTCGTGGATTGTTTCTGTAACAACAACATTATATATCAGGGGTGGCCAGACCTGTAGTAACTGAGAGCCATTTCAAAATATAAACAAATTTTTGAGAGCCGCATTGAAGCACTGTGTGTCATAAATCCTGGCTTAGAAATGTCCAGTAATACTTGCAACATGTTCCTTTATAAATTGTACGCGAGCCGCAATGTGAGAACAGAAGAGCCGCATGCGGCTCGCGGGCGCAGTTTGGCGTCCGTTATTATATATATAAGCAAATACGAAATTAGTGCTGTTTTGGTACAAAATGTGATGACGTCATATGATGGCAATCAATAAGGTGTTTTTTAAATCCTTTATATTAACTCGTGGCCTCTGGTGATGCCTTGTTTGCGGAAAAAACTTTGGATCGATTTTTAAAAAAACACTTCCCCGTATGCCAGCGAGCTGAAATTTTGCAGGCAGACTCTTGCCGACGATCAAAATGATATATCAAAATTTCAGATCGATTGAATGTACTGTAATTAAATTAATGAATTTTTAGATTCTCTCTTTGTTTCTCTGTGTAGCATGTACATTTTTGTGCTAGAGTATCGCGGTGCGTATTATATTAAGCAACCTTTTTAATATTTTCCTGTCGCGCGGTGCGGTGCGTATTATATTGACCCTACTTTTTTAAAATATATTCCCGATCTTTAAATGTTTATGCTAGTCTGTCTCGCGGTGCGCATTTTATTAAACAAGTTTTTATAACCATTTTCCCGTGATGAAATCGAGCTGAAATTTAGCCGGCAGACTGTAGTCGTTTTTTTTTATTACTATAAATATGTTATATATTTGAGACATAACTAAAATTTTGTATTTTTGGATTGTCGTTCGATGCGTATCATAATGAACATTCTTTTAATTATGTCTCGTATATATAGTCAAATTTATTTATAGTAAAAAACTTTGTTTTTTCTTTTTAAAAAAAATTATTTAAAAAAAAACAACAACATGAATATTGTTTGCAAAAAATAAATTAAGTTGCTAACTATATATGTGCAAATTTCGATGACGTTTGATGACAAAAATCAATGACGTAATATTGTTTATTTTTGCCAACTCTATAAGGAAACAAAGAACTTAAAATATTAAGACAATTTTTTCATCACAATTTTAACAAAAAATATTTTGGCTCTAGTTGTATTTCAACCAATGTTTCCTTTAAGCTGCGCGGCTGCGTATATATATATATGACCGACGCCTCCCAGGAGGTTAGAATTACCGCGAATCAAATTTTGTAAAATATTGCCAAAAAATGGATGCTGTGCAGGTTTGCAAACGAGGGTTTTTTTTCTTTGCACATGGTCCTACGAAAACCAAGTAATTGGAACCCTAGATAAAACAATTTTTTAAAATTTTTAATTGACCTCAAATGTCAACTTTTGATTTTTTTATTTTACGAAAGATATTTGAACAATGCATGATTCAAATCGTCATCTTGAAATGGCTGGATATTGTAATCATGTCCTTAATTTATAAACATGGAATCGATACTTGACGTAACTTTAAACAACACGATCCTCTGATTAAATCCTTGGAATGTATGACGACCTTCAAAATAGTGTATAAAAAACAAAATTGTTGTGTTCATAGATTGCCAAACATTAAAACATTAAATACAAATATACTATCTATGGCATCCGTCCATCCTCATGGGATGATGGCGTTTCCTCCTGCTCCTCTGCCCCCCTTCCCCTTTCTCCTGGCCCTTTTCTCCTCGCTCTTGACTGTAAGGGAAGCTTCCGCGACTTGGATGCCCTCGCGTACTTTAGCCCGCCAGGAGGTGCGTTCCTCAGCAATGGTTTCCCACGTTTTATGGTCTATCTGCGCCAGACTCATGTCTTTCTTGCAGACATCCTTGAAGCGCAAGCAGGGGCGTCCTCTCTTCCGCACACCAGTTGCCAGCTCACCGTAAAGCAGGGCTCTTGGAATGCGCTCCGAGTTCATCCTGCGGACATGTCCCAGCCACCGCAGGCGCCTCTCACTCAGGATTGAGTGCATGCTCAGCATATGACTCCTTCTGAGTACCTCGACATTCGTTATCTTGTCCTGCCACTTGATGTGCAGAATCCTGCGCAAGCATCGTAAGTGGAAGCTGTTGAGTTGCTTTGTTTGTTTGGCATAGGTCGTCCAGCACTCGCTGCCATAGAGGAGTGTGCTGAGCACGCAGGCCTGGTACACAGTGATTTTTGTCCTAGCAGTGAGCTGTGCATTGTTCCACACTCTTTTATTCAGCCTAGCCATTAATGATGAAGCCTTGCCGATTCTGGTTTCAATTTCCTTTTCCAGGGAGAGTGTGCTTGTGATGTTACTGCCAAGGTAGGTAAAATCATCGACGACATCCAAGGTGTTTCCCTCAATGGAGATTGCTGGGAAGCAGTCAGTTCCTTGTCTCATAATGTTGGTCTTTTTGAGGCTTATCGTTAGACCAAAATCTTTGCATGCCTCTGAGAACTTGTCGACCAAAAGTTGGAGACCTATCTCTGAATGTGAGGTAAGGGCTGCGTCATCCGCGAAGAGCAGCTCTCTAATTAAAACATTTTCCACTTTTCTCTTTGCACGGAGACGGCTGATGTTGTACAGATTTCCATCCGCCCTGGTATGGATGTTTACACCCTCGAAACAGTCCTCGAATGCATGACGCAGTAGCATCGAGAAAAAGATACCGAAGAGTGTTGGAGCCAGTACACAACCCTGTTTGACTCCGCTACAGACTGGGAAGGGTTCTGAGGTGGCACCATCGAAGAGCACTGTGCTGTGCATATTGGTGTGGAAGGACTCGATGATGGAGAGAAGCCGCGGCGGGCATCCTATTTTTTCCAATATACGTAGCAGACCCTCGCGGCTGACCAGGTCAAATGCCTTTGTTAGATCTATGAAGGCAACAAAGAGGGCTTTCTGTTGCTCCCGACATTTCTCTTGTAGCTGACGGAGTGAGAAGATCATGTCCATTGTTGACCGGCCAGCCCGAAAACCGCATTGTGATTCTGGGTAGACATTTTGCGCCAGAATTTGCAGGCGTGCAAGGATCACTCTGGCAAAAGCCTTTCCCACAATACTCAGTAAGGAGATACCACGATAGTTATTGCAATCGCTGCGATCTCCTTTGTTCTTATAAAGCGTAACTATTTTGGCGTCACGCATGTCCTGTGGGATGTGACCGCGTTCCCAGCAATCGCATATGAGTTCGTGCAGAGGCTTCAGTAGTGCTGGCTGGCCGTGCTTAAGGACTTCTGCAGGAATGCCATCGTTGCCTGGGGCCTTTCCATTTCTCAGATGATCGATAGCCCTACCAAGCTCCTCTATTGACGGTGGAGCATCAAGCTGATCTAGAACTGGTAGATCTGGTATTCTTTCTATGGCAGAGTCAGATACTACATTCTGTGTCGCATAGAGTTCTAGATAGTGCTCAGTCCAGCGCCGCATCTGCTTGTCTCGTTCTGTGATCATCTCACCTGATTTTGTCTTGATTGGAGCTGACTTTGAAGTTGTGGGCCCAGTGGCCTTTTTTATGCCTTCGTACATTTGTTTTATATCTCCCTGATCAGCAGCAGATTGAATGCTTTTGCATAATTCCACCCAATAAGTGTTAGCGCAAAAACGTGCAGTCTTCCGGGCTGTGTTTCTGGCACTTCTGAGACATTTCAGGGTGTCAGGTCCTGGGGAAGCTTTGTAGGCCAGTAGAGCTTTTCTTTTTGTCTCCGTCACGGGATTCATTGTAACCCAGTGGGCTTCAAACCAATCTGCATTTTTTCTTTCCTTCCTCCCGAGGACGGCAAGAGAGGTGTTGTAAATAGTGTCTCGAATATGGAGCCAATTCGCATCGATTTGTTCTGTCCCTATAGCATCATGCGGATTGGGGATTTCTTTCTGCGAGGTGTTGGCTTTAAGAGCTTGCTCAAGCTTGGTGTTAAGTTGATCACTTATCTCAGGGCAGTTGATATTCTGCGTGTTGATGCGAGTTTTACCCTTGCTCTTTGAGTGACACAATTTCTTTGGTATTAATTTGATTCTGCTTGCGACCAAAGAGTGGTCTGTGTCACAGTCGGCACTGTGGTAACTGCGTGTTTGGAGCACACTGGCCAGATCAGATCGCCTGGTGAGAACCAGATCAAGCTGGTGCCAGTGCTTGGAGCGGGGATGTCTCCAAGACACTTTGTGGATGTCCTTGCATTTGAAGAATGTGTTAGTTACACACAGATTGTGAGTACTGCATAGCTCGAGCAGCCGCTGGCCGTTGTTATTAATTTTACCAATGCCATGTAAGCCGATGCTGGTGGACCAGGCTTTGTGATCTGCACCCACCCTGGCGTTGAAGTCACCGAGGAGGTATAGACTCTCATATGTGGGAATATTTGCTACTGCGGAGTCTAGAGCCTCGTAGAAGTTGTCTTTTAACTCTTCTTCGGAGCAGAGAGTTGGCGCATACAGGCTGAGGATATGGGCTGCGCCAGATGATGTTGAAAGTTTAATGCCGAGTATCCTCTCAGTGCCAAGTGCCGCCAGTTCAACGTATGACATAAGAGAGTTTTTTATGGCAAAACCAACGCCATGCTGCCTTGGTCTGTCTGATGGTAGTCCTTGCCAGACAAATGTGTAGTTGGCCTCAACCACTTTGCCGTTTTCAGCCAGCCGCGTCTCCTGTAGACATGCAATGTCGATGCCGAGACGGGAAAGTTCCCTGTCAATGACCGCTGTCTTCCTTATATCTTCCGCACATGAGGGGTCAGAGTTAAAACCAGTGCAGAGGGTTCTGACATTCCAGCTTGCTAAACGAAGTGCTGGTAACTTCTTTCTTATTTTTTCAGTTTTTTCATCACAATTTTAACAAAAAATATTTTGGCTCTAGTTGTATTTCAACCAATGTTTCCTTTAAGCTGCGCGGCTGCGTATATATATATATATGACCGACGCCTCCCAGGAGGTTAGAATAAAAATAAATTAAGTTGCTAACTATATATGTGCAAATTTCGATGACGTTTGATGACAAAAATCAATGACGTAATATTGTTTATTTTTGCCAACTCTATAAGGAAACAAAGAACTTAAAATATTAAGACAATTTTTTCATCACAATTTTAACAAAAAATATTTTGGCTCTAGTTGTATTTCAACCAATGTTTCCTTTAAGCTGCGCGGCTGCGTATATATATATATGACCGACGCCTCCCAGGAGGTTAGAATTACAGCGAATCAAATTTTGTAAAATATTGCAAAAAAATGGATGCTGTGCAGGTTTGCAAACGAGTTTGTTTTTTTTCTTTGCACACGGTCCTACGAAAACCAAGTAATTGGAACCCTAAATAAAACATTTTATTTTTATTTTTAATTGACCTCAAATTAACTTATGTCAACTTTTGATTTTTTTATTTTACGAAAGATATTTGAACAATGCATGATTCAAATCGTCATCTTGAAATGGCTGGATATTGTAATCATGTCCTTAATTTATAAACATGGAATCGATACTTGACGTAACTTTAAACAACACGATCCTCTGATTAAATCCTTGGAATGTATGACGACCTTCAAAATAGTGTATAAAAAACAAAATTGTTGTGTTCATAGATTGCCAAACATTAAAACATTAAATACAAATATACTAAAGTAAATTTAAATAGATGCCAGCTAAACCATACTTCTCCCTATTATATTTAAATAGATGCCAGCTAAACCATACTTCTCTCTAGTATATTTAAATAGATGCCAGCTAAACCATACTTCTCCCTATTATATTTAAATAGATGCCAGCTAAACCATACTTCTCCCTATTATATTTAAATAGATGCCAGCTAAACCATACTTCTCCCTATTATATTTAAATAGATGCCAGCTAAACCATACTTCTCCCTATTATATTTAAATAGATGCCAGCTAAACCATACTTCTCCCTAATATATTTAAATAATTGTTTACTATTGTACCTGACACGAAAAAAAGATTATCACGGGGTCCAAGTGACCAAAGATTATCACGGGGTCCAAGTGACCAAAGATTATCACGGGGTCCAAGTGACCAAAGATTATCACGGGGTCCAAGTGACCAAAGATTATCACGGGGTCCAAGTGAACAAAGATTATCACGGGGTCCACCTGACCAAAGATTATCACGGGGTCCAAGTGACCAAAGATTATCACGGGGTCCAAGTGACCAAAGATTATCACGGGGTCCACCTGACCAAAGATTATCACGGGGTCCACCTGACCAAAGATTATCACGGGGTCCAAGTGACCAAAGATTATCACGGGGTTTAAGTGACCAAAGATTATCACGGGTTTAAGTGACCAAAGATTATCACGGGGTCCAAGTGACCAAAGATTATCACGGGGTCCACCTGACCAAAGATTATCACGGGTCCACCTGACCAAAGATTATCACGGGGTCCAAGTGACCAAAGATTATCACGGGGTCCACCTGACCAAAGATTATCACGGGGTCCACCTGACCAAAGATTATCACGGGGTCCAAGTGACCAAAGATTATCACGGGGTCCAAGTGACCAAAGATTATCACGGGGTCCACCTGACCAAAGATTATCACGGGGTCCAAGTGACCAAAGATTATCACGGGGTCCACCTGACCAAAGATTATCACGGGGTCCACCTGACCAAAGATTATCACGGGGTCCAAGTGACCAAAGATTATCACGGGGTCCAAGTGACCAAAGATTATCACGGGGTCCAAGTGACCAAAGATTATCATGGGGTCCACCTGATCAAAGATTATCACGGGGTCCACCTGACCAAAGATTATCACGGGGTCCACCTGACCAAAGATTATCACGGGGTCCACCTGACCAAAGATTATCACGGGGTCCACCTGACCAAAGATTATCACGGGGTCCACCTGACCAAAGATTATCACGGGGTCCAAGTGACCAAAGATTATCACGGGGTCCAAGTGACCAAAGATTATCACGGGGTCCACCTGACCAAAGATTATCACGGGGTCCACCTGACCAAAGATTATCACGGGGCCCACCTGACCAAAGATTATCACGGGGTCCACCTGACCAAAGATTATCACGGGGTCCACCTGACCAAAGATTATCACGGGGTCCACCTGACCAAAGATTATCACGGGGTCCACCTGACCAAAGACTGACCAAAGATTATCACGGGGTCCACCTGATCAAAGATTATCACGGGGTCCAAGTGACCAAAGATTATCACGGGGTCCACCTGACCAAAGATTATCACGGGGTCCAAGTGACCAAAGATTATCACGGGGTTTAAGTGACCAAAGATTATCACGGGTTTAAGTGACCAAAGATTATCACGGGGTCCAAGTGACCAAAGATTATCACGGGGTCCACCTGACCAAAGATTATCACGGGGTCCACCTGACCAAAGATTATCACGGGGTCCACCTGACCAAAGATTATCACGGGGTCCACCTGACCAAAGATTATCACGGGGTCCACCTGACCAAAGATGATCACGGGGTCCAAGTGACCAAAGATTATCACGGGGTCCAAGTGACCAAAGATTATCACGGGGTCCACCTGACCAAAGATTATCACGGGGTCCACCTGACCAAAGATTATCACGGGGTCCACCTGATCAAAGATTATCACGGGGTCCACCTGACCAAAGATTATCACGGGGTCCACCTGACCAAAGATTATCACGGGGTCCACCTGACCAAAGATTATCACGGGGTCCACCTGACCAAAGATTATCACGGGGTCCACCTGACCAAAGATTATCACGGGGTCCACCTGACCAAAGATTATCACGGGGTCCAAGTGACCAAAGATTATCACGGGGTCCACCTGACCAAAGATTATCACGGGGTCCACCTGACCAAAGATTATCACGGGGTCCACCTGACCAAAGATTATCACGGGGTCCACCTGACCAAAGATTATCACGGGGTCCACCTGACCAAAGATTATCACGGGGTCCACCTGACCAAAGATTATCACGGGGTCCACCTGACCAAAGATTATCACGGGGTCCACCTGACCAAAGATTATCACGGGGTCCAAGTGACCAAAGATTATCACGGGGTCCACCTGACCAAAGATTATCACGGGGTCCACCTGACCAAAGATTATCACGGGGTCCACCTGACCAAAGATTATCACGGGGTCCACCTGACCAAAGATTATCACGGGGTCCACCTGACCAAAGATTATCACGGGGTCCAAGTGACCAAAGATTATCACGGGGTCCAAGTGACCAAAGATTATCACGGGATCCACCTGACCAAAGATTATCACGGGGTCCACCTGACCATAGATTATCACGGGGTCCACCTGACCAAAGATTATCACGGGGTCCACCTGACCAAAGATTATCACGGGGTCCACCTGACCAAAGATTATCACGGGGTCCACCTGACCAAAGATTATCACGGGGTCCAAGTGACCAAAGATTATCACGGGGTCCAAGTGACCAAAGATTATCACGGGGTCCAAGTGACCAAAGATTATCACGGGGTCCACCTGACCAAAGATTATCACGGGGTCCACCTGACCAAAGATTATCACGGGGTCCACCTGACCAAAGATTATCACGGGGTCCACCTGACCAAAGATTATCACGGGGTCCAAGTGACCAAAGATTATCACGGGGTCCACCTGACCAAAGATTATCACGGGGTCCAAGTGACCAAAGATTATCACGGGGTCCAAGTGACCAAAGATTATCACGGGGTCCACCTGACCAAAGATTATCACGGGGTCCACCTGACCAAAGATTATCACGGGGTCCACCTGACCAAAGATTATCACGGGGTCCAAGTGACCAAAGATTATCACGGGGTCCAAGTGACCAAAGATTATCACGGGGTCCAAGTGACCAAAGATTATCACGGGGTCCACCTGACCAAAGATTATCACGGGGTCCACCTGACCAAAGATTATCACGGGGTCCACCTGACCAAAGATTATCACGGGGTCCACCTGACCAAAGATTATCACGGGGTCCAAGTGACCAAAGATTATCACGGGGTCCAAGTGACCAAAGATTATCACGGGGTCCAAGTGACCAAAGATTATCACGGGGTCCAAGTGACCAAAGATTATCACGGGGTCCAAGTGACCAAAGATTATCACGGGGTCCACCTGACCAAAGATTATCACGGGGTCCACCTGACCAAAGATTATCACGGGGTCCACCTGACCAAAGATTATCACGGGGTCCAAGTGACCAAAGATTATCACGGGGTCCAAGTGACCAAAGATTATCACTGGGTCCAAGTGACCAAAGATTATCACGGGGTCCACCTGACCAAAGATTATCACGGGGTCCAAGTGACCAACGTTTCTCATCTCCCCTTTTTTTCTCCATCTAATTGACGACTTGAATGTTTGGTTTCAATAAAAATATTTACTGTGCTTGTGTCCTGGTGGTACTCGGTAAACCAGGCTTGGGGGGTGGGGGTGGGACAGGCTAATTGAGTCCTGGGCCCTGACTCTCAGTCCGTGTAGGACCGCTGCTCTGTGTGTGTGTGATTGTGTGGGTGTGTGTGTCTGACCCCCAGTGTGTGTGGGTGTGTGTGTGTCTGAGCCCCCAGACTTGCACAGAGATATGTTAGTGTAAACTGCTTGGTCGTGGTGGCTTTGATAAGAACAACTGGCTGATTAATCTGATAGCTGAGGACGTTCACAACTGGTTTCTACATCAGCGTCTCCGGGGGGTGTTTGAAATAAATAAAATATTTAAAGAATCTTTTTTTTAAAGGACACGCTTTTATTTACATATAGAAAGTGCACTAAAAACTCCATTGTCAATAGCTTAAATGTGATAGTGGTAAAAAGATAGATATTAATTAAACATTTATGTATTTAAAAAAAGAAACAGTTTCCCCAACTGAAAATTTGCAGCCCGTACCTCCACTAACAAGTTGACCCGGAAGACTTGACAAATTTCGTTCTTTTTAAACTTATAATAAAAAAAATTTACATTCCACTTCTGATGTCACACACATTGAAATTACTTGTATCCCTCTAGGGCGACTTGGGGCGTGGCTTATTGATGTCAGTGATAACATAGACATAAACTAAAAACTAAAAATGCATTAATTTAATTACGGTACATTCGATCGATCTGAAATTTTGATACAGTAACAATGCATTGTCATGCAAGATCTATATGTGGTAAAATTTTGACATCTCTAGGACCATCAGAAGTGGTTTAATTTTAAGTTACAAGATTTGACGGATACAACATACAAACAATACAAACAGTTTGACTTAAATAAAAGCGGGTAAAAATTAAAAATACAAACACTTATTAAGTGTAGCGCTAAAAAAATGTATATTTTTAAAAAGTAAAATAAAAATATTAATAATAAGAGTAATAAGTTATATAAAGAAACAAAAGAAAGCAAAAAAACCATTGATTGAAATAAAAAAAAGTTTACGATTTTTGTCAATATCTGGTTCGATTTTACCGGCTGGTTAATTAGTTAATTTCTGTGCTAAAGCTCTTACACTATGGTCTACAGCGAAACAAAGAATTGACACCTTTCATGTACTTATTGGTGACGTGCTTAGTTACTAGCACATTCACTTATAAACCTCTGCATGTCAGTTGGTAGTTCAAAAATATCCCCGACTAACCATGTACGGGCAAATGATGCGTGGTGTAGAGACAAGCCATTTCTTGGTAGACAACACATTACCTATTTCACATTATTCACATTACCTATTTCACATTATTCACATTACCTATTTCACATTATTCACATTACCTATTTCACATTATTCACATTACCTATTTCACATTATTCACATTACCTATTTCACATTATTCACATTACCTATTTCACATTATTCACATTACCTATTTCACATTATTCACATTACCTATTTCACATTATTCACATTACCTATTTCACATTATTCACATTACCTATTTCACATTTCTGTGTTGCTCTAAAAATTGCAGTAGCATCAGAATTGTAGTTATATATAAATGATAATTTTGATAAAAATAGAGGTGCAATAATTGCTCATGTTCAAAGATAGAAGTGCAATAATTGCTCATGTTCAAAGATAGAGGTGCAATAATTGCTCATGTTCAAAGATAGATAGAGGTGCAATAATTGCTCATGTTCAAAGATAGAGGTGGAATAATTGCTTATGTTCAAAGATAGATAGAGGTGCAATAATTGCTCATGTTCAAAGATAGAGGTGCAATAATTGCTCATGTTCAAAGATAGATAGAGGTACAATAATTGCTCATGTTCAAAGATAGAGGTGCAATAATTGCTCATGTTCAAAGATAGAGGTGCAATAATTGCTCATGTTCAAAGATAGAGGTGCAATAATTGCTCATGTTCATATCTGATGTCCTGTTCCAGAGTCTTGGTAGTGACAACGTTTTAACAGCTGTAATTGTGACAACGTTTAACAGCTGTAATTGTGACAACGTTTAACAGCTGTAATTATGACAACGTTTAACAGCTGTAATTGTGACAACGTTTAACAGCTGTAATTGTGACAACGTTTAACAGCTGTAATTGTGACAACGTTTAACAGCTGTAATTGTGACAACGTTTAACAGCTGTACTTGTGGCCCAGGGTGGGGTGGGGTATGTCTCCCAGATGTTTGTATATTCAAACAAACGACAAACCGGTGTGTGAGAGATGGCGGACATCTGTATCACTAAATCTGGGGATGGAACAGCTTACAGCTTACATATACATTTCCCGTTTCCCGTCTTTAAATACAAATGTACTTTCAGCGAGAGACGATGCTAGTGAGTTGACCTTTGAACTTTCTGTTTATATTTGTTGATTGGAAGCTAAAATACATTTAAAGGATCTTTTCTAAATTGCTCTCTAAAAAGTTTTTACCAAATTTAGTTTATGACTTATGACACTATAATAAGACACTATAATAAGACACTATAATAAGACACTTTAAGACACTATTTTAAAAGAATTTCCGAGCTATACAATATGTTCATTTTTCTGAGAGATTTTTAAAATTAAATTATAAGTCTGTCACAGTGGACAGACTTGTATTGGGTAATGAACAGACTTGTATTGGGTAATGGACAGACCTGTATTGGGTAGTGGACAGACTAATTGGGTTTGTATGACGTTGTTTACATGAATGACTTCCAGTAGCATTTAAAGGATATTGAGTAATGTTATGACATGGCCCATACACGTACCTTTTCCCCAACCAAAATCTTCAAGCCCCACCCCCTTGTTTTGTTTTTGTTTGTTTTTTGTTACATCGTTAGTAATGTATGGAATTTGTCATTCCAACGCCACCTCTCTGTATAGACATCGTAATTTGACCCTCTCCTCTCTCTCCTCCCTCTCACCTCAGCCCTTCATCTTACCCCCCTCCCTCCCACCCATTTACCTTGTTTCCTTCTTCTCGGTGTCGCCTGTTTATTGACGTACGACTTGAGTGTGTTTAAAACAACAGTCCATCTATCCTATGTACCCCAACCTAAGGAAACAGGGGCAGAGCACCGTGTGTTTGTTGTGGTGCACCTTTTATTGTGTCAATGACCGTCCCCCCTGGGAAGTCTTCCAATGCATTATCGCGTGACTATCTCAATCCCCGTGTGAAAAACAAAACTATTGGTTAGGCCTATAGTGTCTACGTTTTTGCTGCGGGGGAGGGGGGGGCGGGTGTTGCCGGGATAGAGGTTCAAGGCCCCAGGGCCGAGGAGGTAAGAGGCCGGGATAGAGTTAAGGGCCGAGGAGGTAAGAGGCTGGGATAGAGTTGAGGGCCGAGGAGGTAAGAGGCTGGGATAGAGTTAAGGGCCGAGGAGGTAAGAGGCCGGGATAGAGTTAAGGGCTGAGGAGGTAAGAGGCCGGGATAGAGTTAAGGGCCGAGGAGGTAAGAGGCCGGGATAGAGTTAAGGGCCGAGGAGGTAAGAGGCCGGGATAGAGTTAAGGGCCGAGGAGGTAAGAGGCCGGGGTAGAGTTAAGGGCCGAGGAGGTAAGAGGCCGGGGTAGAGTTAAGGGCCGAGGAGGTAAGAGGCCGGGATAGAGTTAAGGGCCGAGGAGGTAAGAGGCCGGGGTAGAGTTAAGGGCCGAGGAGGTAAGAGGCCGGGATAGATTTAAGGGCCGAGGAGGTAAGAGGCCGGGATAGAGTTAAGGGCCGAGGAGGTAAGAGGCCGGGATAGAGTTAAGGGCCGAGGAGGTAAGAGGCCGGGATAGAGTTAAGGGCCGAGGAGGTAAGAGGCCGGGATAGAGTTAAGGGCCGAGGAGGTAAGAGGCCGGGGTAGAGTTAAGGGCCGAGGAGGTAAGAGGCCGGGATAGAGTCAAGGGCCGAGGAGGTAAGAGGCCGGGATAGAGTTTAGGGCCGAGGAGGTAAGAGGCCGGGATAGAGTTAAGGGCCGACTCCTAAAGTCTCAGACTTAAATGTTCGCTGACTCACATATGTAATGACTGAAGAATGATCATCATAATATTAAGCGGGTCTTTATTTCTAATCTGTTTCCCCTTTTATAAGTGGTTCCCAAATTATCATATCCGCTATATTGTAAATGGCTTTCATAATCTCTAGGCTCAATGTTCCTCATATCCTCAGGGACCCCGAAGTTTCCGTGATTCCACGTCCTCAGCTATAGTTATACATCGTCAGAGTTCGCACAATTCTAAGCTGTTCGCACACCTACAGTAATATTCGCAGTTCTAATGATACCAAGCTCGTAAGTGACCTTGACATTCAAATTGCCCAGGTGTGGACACAACTAGGCTGTTGTAACACGATCACTTGTGTTCCTGATGCTTTCTCCCTGGCATTTGACCCAATGGCGACTCAAACTGGAGGAAATCATGATGGAGCTTTTTGTTGTTTTCTGGACCAAAAATGTACAATAGAAAGCTAATCCGGAGCCTTTGTTGCTATTGTAAACATGTTTCTCGTCTGCTCCACGTTTGTTCTTTCCAGGCATCAAATACTGTCTGTGGCGCCGTGCAGAGCAAACGACAACATGGCGGCGTTTGTAAGCTGACGTTACACTTGTTTACTCTGAGTATAGTCAAGCTTCCGTCTATAACATGATAGATAGATTAGGGGGGGGGATGGAGGAATGACTAATAAATGTAACATGTGATTGGTAGAATATATTATCCGGTCTTTCAAAGATAGATATTTGGTAGAAAACATTTTATTTTGTTCATGATTGAAACGAGGCGTTTTTGTGTGTGAATCTGTTCTTTTAAAAGACATGATCATTGACAGTTGAAAGCCATCATTTACAGTTGAAAGCCATCATTGACAGTTGAAAGCCATCATTGACAGTTGAAAGCCATCATTGACAGTTGAAAGCCATCATTGACAGTTGAAAGCCATCATTGACAGTTGAAAGCCATCATTGACAGTTGAAAGTAGGGTTGTTCAAAAATTATCGGATATCCGATTATCGGTTTCGAAAGCGATACTCGGTTTTAAATTTCCCAAACCGATTATCGAAATTATTATTATTATTTTTAAAAATCATTGCTGTACTGAAAACTGTAAAAAATATTCCAACAAAATTTATTCCCGCATTTGCAGACATTTTTATCCAATATTGCCACCAAGGTGTATTTATTTATAAGTTTTGAGCGTTCCAAGCAGTGTGTATGTAAATTAATACATTTTTGTTTAGCGAAAAGTGTGACGTCATTATGTTCATTGATGTTGGAAATGGACAAAAATAGACTTAAATAATTGCAGTCTCTATTGTCGAAATCATGATGTAGGCTAGACATAAAATGCAATTCCCCACATTACGTATTTCGAGTGACATCATTTCCTTAATTCCACCGTTTCCACACCATCTTCGCCAGCCCTAGAAACAGCTCTGCGTGGGACGGCATTTTCTTGATTCAACGAAAACTGTGACGTCATTTCCTTATTCCACGTCATATTCGCTTTATAAGAATATATTTCTATTAGGGGTGTACCGGATTCAAATGTTTGAAATCCGACCGGACCCGAATTTCGGACGGATTTATAAAGTGAAATCCGGTCGAAGCCGGAGCTGGATTTGTAAAAAATTGCCGGATTCCGAATTTCCTGGAGCTATTATATTTAGATATATTTTTTAGTAAAACGGGTCAGCCGGATTTATGAAGTAAATTTCTGCCTGAGCCAGATTAGTAATAAATAGAAATTTTAAAAAAATATTTTTTATAAACCACGTTTTTATAAGCGGACTAAAAAGAAGAAAATAATTTAAAACTTATAAGTTCAAGTAATTTCATTTAATATGACTAAAAACTTGGGGCGGGGGCTTATGAGATTTTACATATGCATTTCACTCATTCTCTCACTTATAGATCTCTCTTTTTCCTTCTAAATTATAAATCTTTAATTTTTATAACAAACACCCACCCCACGTTTTTAGTCATATTAAATTAAATTACTTGAACTTATAAGTTTTAAATTATTTTCTTCTTTTTAATCCGTTTATAAAAACGTGTTTTTTTTTAAAATATTTTTTTAAACTTCTATTTATTTTATTCTTTTTAGTCTAAGTGTATGCTATGGTGAGTTTTGAAGTATTGATTATGTTCAAATATAATACGCATTGCCCGACAAACATTTACAGACTGGAAATGACTGATCTCCCCTTGATGTTAAACATGGTTGATGTGGTCGGGGTTGGTGTGAACTCGGCACGTGAATGTAATGTAAACAAGAGCAGACGGATAATACATAGGCTTATATGTAGATAAACTAAAAAGTTCAACAATGTAATAACGGTACATTCGATCGATCTGAAATTTTGATACAATTCATTGTCATCCAAGATCTATCTGTGGTAAAATTTTGAGATCTCTAGGTCCATCAGAAGTGTTTAATTTTACGCTGGCAGATTTGAAAAATTAAGGACAAACAGGAACGAAAGCGAGTTAATAAAAACGTGGTAAAAAATGGCCGGATTCTGAATTTGCCGGAGTGGTAGCCGAAATCCGGTACACCTAGGGCTGTCAATATTGTGGAAAAATGCTACCCGGGTACCCGCCCAAATTTCGAACGGGTATCCGGGTTACCCGATCGAAACATGACATAATTTTCCCCGTCATGACCGCTATACAATGCTACCCAGCCACCTTCCATGCACCTCATTTCATACAGTAGCCACATGGCCGACGTCTTAGGGGCCGTACATAAATGACGTCAAGCGATTTTGGCCGATTTTTACGTCACAGGTTGTCACAAAAACTTAGAGCCCCCTCCAATATGACGTCACAAAGCTTTGCGGGCCCCCCCCCCATAAAAGCCGTACTTCCTTTTTGAAAATGAGCATGTTTCAAATAACTTAATTGTCATTTAATTTTGTATTTAATGTGAAGTTGAACTCTAAAAATTGGTACACGCTTAAATTCAAGTAAAACGTCATTAAATAAATTGTAAGCAATCGAATATTTCATTGGAACTTTTATTTAAAGTTGCGCATTTTGATGTGACATCACATTTATTCTTAAACACATCCCTCCCCCTCGTCACAAATGTGTGACCCCTCCTCCCCTAGGTGCATAACGTCATTTATGAACGGGCCCTTATCCATCTTACACTGTTAGTAACTAATTTATTTACTTTAAAAACTTATAACTTTTGGTGTATTATTAAAATCCCGTTGACAGATACTTCTCCTTAGACATATATCACAGCATATATTTGAAACAAAAATTTTCATTTGATACTAGTAAATTGTTTCGCGAGCCGTAAATTATACACAAAAAAGCCGCATGCCAGCCGAAGTATGGTTAATATAGACATTGAAGCCACATTTTCACGGGTACCCGGGCGGAATTTTACTACCCGGGTAATCTCATGGCAACGGGTACCCGGGTCCCGGGTACCCGTTGACAGGCCTAGACACCCCTAATTTCTATGAAGTCAGTGGTAAAACGATAATCGGTTAAAATTTGATTTACATAACCGATAATCAGTCTGCTAAAAAAACAAAAACAAATTAACAACCCTAGTTGAAAGCCATCGTTCCTAGTTGAAAACAATCACTCACAATTGAAAGCCATCATTCACAGTTGTTTATTTCTCTTTTTGCCATCAAATATTTTTGACATTTACAATGTTGACATTTGTTCCTGTGAATCACTTGATTTGAAATGTTGACATTGGCTCTGGATGTCTTCTGACATCAAAGGCTAACTTCATCTCTAAGGCTAACTTCATCTCTAAGGCTAAGTTCATCTCTAAGGCTAACTTCATCTCTAAGGCTAAGTTCATCTCTAAGGCTAAGTTCATCTCTAAGGCTAACTTCATCTCTAAGGCTAAGTTCATCTCTAAGGCTAACTTCATCTCTAAGGCTAACTTCATCTCTAAGGCTAACTTCATCTCTAAGGCTAACTTCATCTCTAAGGCTAACTTCATCTCTAAGGCTAACTTCATCTCTAAGGCTAACTTCATCTCTAAGGCTAACTTCATCTCTAAGGCTAACTTCATCTCTAAGGCTAACTTCATCTCTAAGGCTAACTTCATCTCTAAGGCTAACCTCATCTCTAAGGCTAACTTCATCTCTAAGGCTAACTTCATCTCTAAGGCTAACTTCATCTCTAAGGCTAACTTCATCTCTAAGGCTAACTTCATTTCTAAGGCTAACTTCATCTCTAAGGCTAAGTTCATCTCTAAGGCTAACTTCATCTCTAAGACTAACTTCATCTCTAAGGCTAACTTCATCTCTAAGGCTAAGTTCATCTCTAAGGCTAACTTCATCTCTAAGGCTAACTTCATCTCTAAGGCTAACTTCATCTCTAATGCTAACTTCATCTCTAAGGCTAACTTCATCTCTAAAGCTAACTTCATCTCTAAGGCTAAGTTCATCTCTAAGGTTAAATTCATCTCTTCATTTATTACGTGGTTTCAGCTGCTTGTAAAATTATTTTGTTTACCATAACTTACAACTGACATGAAAATAATTTTTAACGAGTTGTTTACATTATCTTAGTTTACTTTACTTTTTATATGATTGACTTGACTGCCTCAATCCCTTCTTGCCACCATCTTTGATTGAATGATTGACTTGACTGTCATCTTTGATTGAATGTTTGACTTGACTGACATCTTTGATTGAATGTTTGACTTGACTAACTTCTTTGAGTGAATGATTGACTTGACTGCCTCAATCTCTTGTTGCCACCATCTTTGATTGAATGATTGACTTGACTGTCATCTTTGATTGAATGTTTGACTTGACTGACATCTTTGATTGAATGTTTGACTTGACTAACTTCTTTGAGTGAATGATTGACTTGACTGCCTCAATCTCTTGTTGCCACCATCTTTGATTGAATGTTTGACTTGACTGACATCTTTGATTGAATGATTGACTTGACTGCCATCTTTGATTGAATGTTTGACTTGACTGACATAATCTATATTTGCCACCATCTGTTCCTCTATCTTTACTTCCCATCTCATATCGTTGCATTGACTCTTATTTTCTTTGAAAGACTCCTTTCAATAGTTGCTCTACCCCTCCCCCACCCCCACCCCGCCCTCTCCTAGCGATAAAACAACACAAACCAGGTTCAACGCGCTCACAGAGAAGTTTAACGGAAGTGACGAAAGCTAAACACTAAGCAATAACCTAAACCAGATTTTCTTTTGAACTTGAACAATCTTTTGGTAGCTACTGTGTACATACAGAGTACTAGCATATGGGCGTGGCACTGACTTTTACCTACGTCCTAATAGTTACGACATTTGAAGGCAGCTCGCAGACGTGACTGCCAACCTTTCGCACAGCTCAACTGGCGGGTCTCACTGCTGGAGTCAGGTTATCTGAAGGCCATCGTGTCTGCAAGGAGCCAGGGGCTGTCATCTTGATAAACATGGACACCTTAGCAATAATATTCGCTGTTTATAACTGGGTCAAATAATATAAGTTAAAAAAATGAGAGAAAATGATGTTTAAAGGAATATAACAAATTACATTTGTTAAAAAAAATTTAACTATGAATTATTATAAAATGATTAAATATTTGTTATAATCTAATATCAAACATAAGTGTTAATTTTAAACTTCACCTTGAGACATTAGCTCTTTCACAACACGCATGTATTTAATTGATCTATAAACTGCTATTAAAATGATCAATGGGAAACCACGGGAAAGTCACTAGTATTTTTTAACTTGGATAGACGCTTGGTCGCACCTCCAATAGATATGGAAAATAAATTAATTAATTAATTAACAAATATTAATTTTAAAATATAAATTAATTATTGTTTAAAAATAATTAATATCGTTGAGGATTATTGAACATTTAGAAATTCTTTAAAAATAATTGATCATAACATTAGTCGTACGCATGCCGGACCATCTGCTCACAAAGAGGCTCTTCTGTGGTGAGCTTACGGACGGGCACAGAGCACGCGGAGGTAACACAAGCAGAACTTACTGACGGGCACAGAGCACGCGGAGGTAACACAATCAGAACTTACTGACGGGCACAGAGCACGCGGAGGTAACACAATCAGAACTTACTGACGGACACAGAGCACGCGATGGTAACACAATCAGAACTTACTGACGGGCACAGAGCACGCGATGGTAACACAATCAGAACAAAAAAAACAAAAAAACAAGACATCTGTAACCGAGAAATAATCGAGTATCGATACTTGTGACTGTCAGGAAAACAGCAAAGAGTGAGAACCGCTGGTCGACATGTACAGTGTCTTTCATAAACACCAGTTACGTTTCCTGTTGTAAACCTATGAGATGTTTGTGTCGTCTGGCAGCTCAACGTCACAGTTACGGGCCCTTATATCAGCACTCTTATTTATTGGCAGTTTTCCGTTTATAAACTCTCGCCTAAATCCACAAACTTGGACGAGAATTGCGAATTAATTATTTCCTGTTAATATCTCAGGAACTGTCATACGGTGTACTGGTTATGCGTGAGCGTGTGTGTGAGTATTTGAGTGTGTGTGTGAGAGAAAAGGGGGGGGGGTGTTGAGATCTGGTCGGCCACCCACTGGTGCACGCCGTTTATTGTTCATGTAGTCAGGCGGCCCTCACATTTTCAAAGTTAACCTTTATCAGGCGACTAGACCAGTAGAAATAACAGATATATAGTTACTACTGCTACAGTGAGTGGGGCTGTTGTAGTAAGTGATGGGGGAGGACCCGGAGAAGTGGATAGAGATACAGACTGGTGGATGGAGATACAGACTGGTGGATAGAGATACAGACTGGTGGATAGAGATACAGACTGGTGGATAGAGATACAGACGGGTGGATAGAGATACAGACTGGTGGATAGAGATACAGACTGGTGGATAGAGATACAGACTGGTGGATAGAGATACAGACTGGTGGATAGAGATACAGACGGGTGGATAGAGATAAACACTTATTGACGGTGATGCAGACTTTTTAAAATAACAAATTTATGGACTTATCCAGACATAAACCTATATGGTCAAAGTACGGCAGAAGAGGAGATGCGGTAATATGGAGTGAGACTGGGGGGAGATTCTTATTGAGAGTGAGTGAAAGCACACGTTAGTGGCATATAGCGACTACCTGTGAGTGAAAGATCTATTTCAAGGGCATCCAAACTTTCTGCAAAGCGGGCCACCATATTCCATGACTTAAAAGTATGCACAGGCCTGATTAAGAGGATAAAATTAAACAACCCAAAAAACAAAGTTTTTGACTATAAGTCCTGCTATATAAGACATAACTTAAAGTATTGATTATGTTCAATATAATACGCACCGCACGACAGACTAGCATAAACATTTACAGATCGGGAAAATATTATAGAAGTATGTTCAATATAATACGCACCGCATCGCGTGACAGGAAATTATTTAAAAAGTATGTTCAACATAATACGCACCGTGCGACAGACTAGCACAAACATTTACACGCTACATCAAGATAATCTTTAAAAAAATCATTATTTACGTCTATGTCCAACATTTCAGCCCGATAAGAACACGGGAGTGGGTCACGGGACCACGACAACCAGAGAGAGAGAGAGGGAGAGAGAGAGGGAGAGGTAGAGAGAGAGAGAGAGGTAGAGAGAGAGAGAGGTAGAGAGAGAGAGGTAGAGAGAGAGAGGTAGAGAGAGAGAGAGGTAGAGAGAGAGAGGTAGAGAGAGAGAGGTAGAGAGAGAGAGAGAGGTAGAGAGAGAGAGAGAGAGAGAGGTAGAGAGAGAGAGAGAGGTAGAGAGAGAGAGAGGTAGAGAGAGAGAGAGGTAGAGAGAGAGAGAGAGGTAGAGAGAGAGAGAGAGAGGTAGAGAGAGAGAGGGGGTAGAGAGAGAGAGAGAGAAGAGGTAGAGAGAGAGAGGAGAGAGAGAGAAGACGGTGAAGTTATTATAAGGGTTTTTTAAAATGAAATACATCGTGAGTGAGTGGGTACATGCGTTTAAATCATTTGTGTGTGTGTGTTTAATTTATAAAAGTAATATTTTTGGGAGCAAAAAGTGAAAGGAAAATTGATTTTCGTCACTTATGAAAATGTCATATTTCCTCTGTTAAAATTATTTAAATTGGATAAATAATGGTCATGTTATGGAATACGATTTTTTACTCTTTACTACTTATCTAAGAGGAATAAATGTGTTGAAATTAGGGCTGGTAGCGATTAAAAAATAATTTGTTCTTTTAATCTGTAAAAATTAATCCATTAATTAAAGAATAATTTTAACACACATATTGATTCAACTGAAAACCTCAAGTGAAATAACAAAAACAGGTAATTGACATTTTATGTTTTAATGAGTTATTTCCCCTGTCATTTGTCGCCATGTTTCTTTACGTTTTTCACGTCTAAATAAATTTACTATGATACGTGGTAAAAGTTTGTATGCAAAAAATAATTAATGATCATTAATTATTTATTAATAATTTGAAAAAGATTTTTAGAAATATTTTCTGACAATTTTAAAGGAATTTTTATCGATCAAACTAGTTTTAATCGATTAAAAAGTTTAAACGATTAATCGAGAAATAAATCATTACTTTTCGCAGACCTAGTTTAAATATAAATAGCACCGAAGAGCCGGAATAAAAAAATATAATGAAAAAAAATGGAGCAACTGTATCTACGAGTTGATGTTGTAGCTGACACATGTCTTGGAGAAGTTCAGTAACAGCAGTGTCTCCCTACGTCTCTAGTAACAGCTGTGTGTCTCCCTACGTCTCTAGTAACAGCTGTGTGTCTCCCTACGTCTCTAGTAACAGCTGTGTGTCTCCCTACGTCTCTAGTAACAGCTGTGTGTCTCCCTACGTCTCTAGTAACAGCTGTGTGTCTCCCTACGTCTCTAGTAACAGCTGTGTGTCCCCTACGTCTCTAGTAACAGCTGTGTGTCTCCCTACGTCTCTAGTAACAGCTGTGTGTCTCCCTACGTCTCTAGTAACAGCTGTGTGTCTCCCTACGTCTCTAGTAACAGCTGTGTGTCTCCCTACGTCTCTAGTAACAGCTGTGTGTCTCCCTACGTCTCTAGTAACAGCTGTGTGTCTCCCTACGTCTCTAGTAACAGCTGTGTGTCTCCCTACGTCTCTAGTAACAGCTGTGTGTCTCCCTACGTCTCTAGTAACAGCTGTGTGTCTCCCTACGTCTCTAGTAACAGCTGTGTGTCTCCCTACGTCTCTAGTAACAGCTGTGTGTCTCCCTACGTCTCTAGTAACCGCTGTGTGTCTCCCTACGTCTCTAGTAACAGCTGTGTGTCTCCCTACGTCTCTAGTAACAGCTGTGTGTCTCCCTACGTCTCTAGTAACAGCTGTGTGTCTCCCTACGTCTCTAGTAACCGCTGTGTGTCTCCCTACGTCTCTAGTAACAGCTGTGTGTCTCCCTACGTCTCTAGTAACCGCTGTGTGTCTCCCTACGTCTCTAGTAACAGCTGTGTGTCTCCCTACGTCTCTAGTAACCGCTGTGTGTCTCCCTACGTCTCTAGTAACAGCTGTGTGTCTCCCTACGTCTCTAGTAATAGCAGTGTGTCTCCCTACGTCTCTAGTAACAGCTGTGTGTCTCCCTACGTCTCTAGTAACAGCTGTGTGTCTCCCTACGTCTCTAGTAACAGCTGTGTGTCTCCCTACGTCTCTAGTAACAGCTGTGTGTCTCCCTACGTCTCTAGTAACAGCTGTGTGTCTCCACGTCTCTAGTAACAGCTGTGTGTCTCCCACGTCTCTAGTAACCGCTGTGTGTCTCCACGTCTCTAGTAACAGCTGTGTGTCTCCCTACGTCTCTAGTAACAGCTGTGTGTCTCCCTACGTCTCTAGTAACAGCCGTGTGTCTCCACGTCTCTAGTAACAGCTGTGTGTCTCCCTACGTCTCTAGTAACAGCTGTGTGTCTCCCTACGTCTCTAGTAACAGCTGTGTGTCCCCACGTCTCTAGTAACAGCTGTGTGTCTCCCTACGTCTCTAGTAACAGCTGTGTGTCTCCCTACGTCTCTAGTAACAGCTGTGTGTCTCCCTACGTCTCTAGTAACAGCTGTGTGTCTCCCTACGTCTCTAGTAACAGCTGTGTGTCTCCCTACGTCTCTAGTAACAGCTGTGTGTCTCCCTACGTCTCTAGTAACAGCTGTGTGTCTCCCTACGTCTCTAGTAACAGCTGTGTGTCTCCCTACGTCTCTAGTAACAGCTGTGTGTCTCCCTACGTCTCTAGTAACAGCTGTGTGTCTCCCTACGTCTCTAGTAACCGCTGTGTGTCTCCCTACGTCTCTAGTAACAGCTGTGTGTCTCCCTACGTCTCTAGTAACAGCTGTGTGTCTCCCTACGTCTCTAGTAACAGCTGTGTGTCTCCCTACGTCTCTAGTAACCGCTGTGTGTCTCCCTACGTCTCTAGTAACAGCTGTGTGTCTCCCTACGTCTCTAGTAACCGCTGTGTGTCTCCCTACGTCTCTAGTAACAGCTGTGTGTCTCCCTACGTCTCTAGTAACCGCTGTGTGTCTCCCTACGTCTCTAGTAACAGCTGTGTGTCTCCCTACGTCTCTAGTAATAGCAGTGTGTCTCCCTACGTCTCTAGTAACAGCTGTGTGTCTCCCTACGTCTCTAGTAACAGCTGTGTGTCTCCCTACGTCTCTAGTAACCGCTGTGTGTCTCCACGTCTCTAGTAACAGCTGTGTGTCTCCCTACGTCTCTAGTAACAGCTGTGTGTCTCCCTACGTCTCTAGTAACAGCCGTGTGTCTCCACGTCTCTAGTAACAGCCGTCTGTCTCCACACGTCTCTCCCAGACATCATTTCTAAGTCAAACCATATTACAGTCATTTCACCTGATAGCGAGCCTCAGGTAATAAGTGAAATGTAAAAAAAAATCTTTTTTAAAAAAAGGACATGCTTTTATTTACAATCATTTACAGATTGAAACGCGCTGATCTCCTCTGCCCTTGATGTAAACACGGGAATTTGGTAAACGAGGGCAGGAGTGAAACCAGTGAGCCGTGGAGGTCAACTCTAGCAGACATTCTAAATAGTGATAAATAGAGATAAACTAAAAATTGATTAATTTAATTACGGTACATTCGATCGATCTGAAATTTTGATACAATGCATTGTCATCCAAGATCTATCTGTGGTAAAATTTTGAGATCTTTGGGACCATCAGAAGTGGTTGAATTTAACGTTTCAAGATTTGAAGGAAGGATGGATGGATGAATACAACATACAAACAGTGTGACTTAAATAAAAGCGTGTAATAATAAAAAGTATTGATCAAAACTCTAACCCGTGTGGACCAGGCTGTTGACCTCAAACACCGCGAGTCTTAATAATTACATCAGAACCGGGAATATCCCGTGTTTGTTTGGAGAGGAGGCGGTTGGGGGCGGGGGCCCGGCACCTTGTGCACGTAAAACTACTCAAGGGAGCCATCGTTCTTATCAGGATCCGTGCAGGTTGACGGTCTTGGTAGGAGTGATTACCCCCTGACGTCTCACTTACCTTGGTGCCCTCCACAGGTCTACAAATATGGCGTACACACTGGATGAGCAAGATGAACTCTGACCTTCCAGCACCACGAGAACGTTGGATTCATAATGGTTTTAATACATTCACTTGAACTACAGTTATGTATAGTGATATATAGTTATATATAGTGATATATAGTTATGTATAGTTATATACAGTTATATACAGTTCTATATTTATTTATTAACTTATTGTGATTAAGAGACGCTAACATCAACAAAAAAACGTCAATCTTAATTAAAAGCTGAAGAAAGTAATTTGTTCTTTCTTTCACTAAATAGTATTACCATTTAATTTCACATACACATACATATCCGTTCGTGTGACAGTTCAAAGATAGATATACTTTGATAAAAAATAAATAATAAAAAATATCAATTTTTTCAGACCATGATGGTCTATAGGGAACAAGTGAAGTAGCGTTCACAAGTTTTTTTGAGCCACGGCTTACGAGCAAGGGATTGTGTGGCTAGCACAGCAAGGGATTGTGTGGCTAGCACAGTGCCCAGTCTTGGGGACCTAGGCAGCACCGAGGCTCGAACCCGTGACTCTCTATAGCACCAGTACACTGGCTATAATTAATAACTAATTGTAATTCATACTTTAAAATAAGTATTATAATAAATGGTTTTAAAAATATTGAATTCATTCCCTTAACTCCCTTTATAATATTTTTTTTATCTCCCTTGAAAACTCTTTAGATACATTGCATTCATTATTAAATCCCTTATATTAACTTCACCGGCGTCTCTCTCTCTCTCTCTCTCTCTCTCTCTCTCTGTCTTGGGCGGGCGGAAAAACAGAAGTCAAAAATGACCCACTTCCCATGATCTGATCGAACTGAAATTTGGCACACGGACCCGTCTAACCTAACAATGCATCGTATCAAAATTTCAGATCGATCGAACGTACCGTAATTAAATTAATGCATTTTTAGTTTATCCTTATATGAGGTATGTAATTTAAATTCACGGTTTGTTATTGTTTTTTTTGCCACGTGAAAATTTGAGCTGACGCATTGAGGCGACCCAACGAAGCGACGGGGCGCTTTTGTTTACATTTTACGTGTCACTCTGAGCTCGGTCAAGCGAATCGGTGACCAGACTTTTCCCCTCTAGGGTTATGATGCAAATTTGAGTTAAGACAGATTCAGTCTGTAAATGTTTGAAAATAATCAATACTGTTAGTTATTTCTCATATATAAGGGATTTATAGTCAAAAACTTTGTTTTATGGGTTTGTTTTATTAAATCCCTTATATTAACTTCACCGGCGTCTTTGTCTCTCTCTCTCTATCTGTCTTGGGCGGGCGGAAAATTAGAAGTAAAAAATGACCCAATTCCCGTGATCCGATCGAGCTGAAATTTGGCACACTGACCCGTCTGACCTAACAATGCATCGTATCAAAATTTCAGATCGATCGAACGTACCGTAATTAAATTAATGCATTTTTAGTTTATCCTTATATGAGGTATGTAATTTAAATTCACGGTTTGTTATTGTTTTTTTCCCACGTGAAATTTTGAGCTGACGCATTGAGGCGACCCAACGAAGCGACGGGGCGCTTTTGTTTACATTTTACGTGTCACTCTGAGCTCGGTCAAGCGAATCAGTGACCAGACTTTTCCCCTCTCCCCCTCCCACCCACCCCCCCTAGGGTTATGAAGCAAACTTGAGTTAAGACAGATTCAGTCTGTAAATGTTTTAAAATAATCAATACTGTTAGTTATGTCTCATATATAAGGGATTTATAGTCAAAAACTTTGTTTTTACGGGTTTGTTTTATTTATGTACCTTATATTAACTTCACCGTCTTGTCTGTCTGTCGTCATCTCTTGGTCCCGCCCGTCCGCGAAAAAACAAAAATCAAAATGACCCATTTCCCATGATCCTATCAAGCTGAAATTTTGCACATAGACTCGCGTCACCTAACAATGCATTGTATCAAACTTTCAGATTGTTCGAATGTACCGTAATTAAATTAATGAATTTTTAGTTTCTCTCTATGTTTGATGTGTAGCGTCTTCTATAGTTAACCTCCACGGGTCACTAGAGTTTCATGCAGGCCTTCGAGATGTCACAGGGTCTGACGCGCGATGTGTTATATTGAGCAACAATACTTTTAATTATGTCTCATATAAAAGGGATTTATAGTTTTTAAAAAACTTTGTTTTTAAGGCTTGTTTTTTTACCTTGTAATATTTGCATACACTTAGCTGTGTTTTCTGTCAATTGTTCAATACTAGTATGTAGACAATACTCAGAGCGCCTTTGTTTTCTGGTCATGGTGACCGTGTGGTATTACTCATACAGCCAGGAGAAGTTGATGAGATGATTATTACGTGCACCATATGGAAAGGCGTTGTGAGGGGGGGGGGTAAACAATGGTCGGTCCCCACGGGGGGGGGGTGGAATAAATAAATCTGACGTTTTGCCTGGATGACCCAAATTGTTATTGCCTTGGTATGATACAACAGCACAACAGCGCAACAGCGCTGTCTGTTTGAAATGTTTGTCTTAGAACTCTTAGCTTCCTCTCCACGGGGCTCTTAGCTGCCTCTCCACGGGGCTCTTAGCTTCCTCTCCACGGGGCTCTTAGCTGCCTCTCCACGGGGCTCTTAGCTTCCTCTCCACGGGGCTCTTAGCTTCCTCTCCACGGGGCTCTTAGCTTCCTCTCCACGGGGCTCTTAGCTTCCTCTCCACGGGGCTCTTAGCTTCCTCTCCACGGGGCTCTTAGCTTCCTCTCCACGGGGCTCTTAGCTTCCTCTCCACGGGGCTCTTAGCTTCCTCTCCACGGGGCTCTTAGCTTCCTCTCCACGCGGCTCTTATCTTCCTCTCCACGGGGCTTTTAGCTGCCTCTCCACGGGGCTCTTAGCTTCCTCTCCACGGGGCTCTTAGCTTCCTCTCCACGCGGCTCTTAGCTTCCTCTCCACGGGGCTTTTAGCTGCCTCTCCACGGGGCACGTAGCTGCCTCTCCACGGGGCTCTTAGCTTCCTCTCCACGGGGCTTTTAGCTTCCTCTCCACGGGGCTCTTAGCTTCCTCTCCACGGGGCTCTTAGCTGCCTCTCCACGGGGCTCTTAGCTGCCTCTCAACGGGGCACAGCTGCCTCTCCACGGGGGTCTTAGCTGCCTCTCTACGGGGCTCTAAGCTATCTCTCAACGGGGCGCTTAGCTGCCTCTCCACTGGGCACTTAGCTGCCTCTCCACGGTGCTCTTAGCTGCGTCTCCGCCTGGCTCTTAGCTACATCTCCACTGGGCACTTAGCTGCCTCTCAACGGGGCACGTAGCTGCCTCTGAACGGGGCACTTAGCTGCCACTCCACGGGGAACTTAGCTGCCTGCCGACAGGGCACTTAGCTGTCAACCCCTGGTATTTACGCATGGCAGTGAGAAGTTGGAAGGTGAGTCTTCCGTTCGCGCTAGCGATGTAACGCCTCGCACGTATTTGTGACTAACCGAGCTCACTAAAGCCAGATTCCCATCGATACGGGTAGTTTTCACCAGGGGGGTCGCCCAGTGTATGTTTACCTGTGTGTTTGTTTGTCGAGGAGTTTTTGGTGGGTGGTTTAAGAAGTGGTTTGAGGAGACTTTGAGGGGCGGCGTGATAATGGGCGGTGGGTGGTGTTTGGTACCATTGTTTGTTACAGACACTGTTGGGTAATTAGGGGTTTAACCAGCCTTGTATTTTTCCCTGGTTTTTCACCGCCTGTATTGTGTCCAGGGTGATGTAGAAGTTTGAGTTTCAGGGGTTTTACCGACTGCGTGGGGGTTCAAGGGGTTTTCATGAACTGGTGGGGTAAAGTGGTGTTAAGCCTGGTGGGGTAAGGGGTGGTACCGACATGGTGGAGTACCGGTGGTGTTAAGCATGGTGGGCGTAAGGGGCTCTGGGCTGGTAAGAATGGTGGGGTAAAGCGGGTGGCAGCAATGTTGGGATACAAGGGCTGTGGTTGTATTGCTATGAGAGGAAGGTGCTGTCATGGCTGCTATGTCTTCTTTTTGCTGAAGGTACTGACTAGGCATCTAGGCATCGTTTTTGGCCTGTTGGCCGTCTTGATGTTTGGCATCGTTTTGATGTTGGGAATGACGGGCATCTAGCTGCGTGGTGCGGATTGTTTAGGGACGTACAGGATGTCGGTTTGTTTAGTATGCTTGGTGGGTTGTATGTCTTGGAGAGTGGGGTTTGTTATGAGGATGGTGCTTACTTCGCTAGACAACTCTTCATGCACCAGAGCCAAACTCACAACCACAACATAGGGGAGGCGCATTGTGTAAGTTAAATCATAATTTTTTTTGAATAGTACTATGTTTTAGGAACATATGTCTGTTTCTGTGCAGGTAAGCGCTGTGCGGAGGAGGTCCTGGTTTGGTGATTGGGGTTGGGATGAGCGCCTAGCTCTATGTAGGTCGACGCAAATCTCTGGTTTCGACGCTGCGTTTTATGTGTGTTGTTGTGTCGCCGGCGGTATGTTTGGTGGTAATACAGGTACGAAGGTTGGGGTAGGTGAGTGTCAAGTGAGCGATGAATTGGCATCGTGGTTCATAGTTTATTGGCGGGGGAGGGAGCGAGCTGGGGGGTATTGGGGGGTATGGGTTTACTTCACTGTCCGTAGTTTGTGGCGTGTAAGGTCAGTCCTTTGTGTGACCATGGTCATTCTATCGTAAAGGAGTAGTTTGAGGCGAGTGTCATGACTGGACATGACCGGGTGTGTTACTGTCACAACCTTTATGGTAGGCATGTTGGGTGGGGTATTTCATTTATAAGGGGCACGGGTAGTTTTTCCTGGTGACCAGTTTGGCAAGGGTGGGTTTCTTTATCTTACTGGTGGTCGACATGTGTAAGTGATTGTTTGCTTGTGCCTGGTTATAGTATAAATGATTGGGGTAGCTGGGTTGTGTTGGATTGAGAGGATTGGTGAGTCGTGCTGGGATCAGTGGTTATTTCTGTTTAGGTGTTGTTGGTGTATGTAAGCAGCTGTCATTGTGTGGTGGGTAGTCGGTCCTGTGTGAATAATGGGGGTATCGAGGCGGGTGGGTTCG
The DNA here is from genome assembly GCA_944989445.1 of Ampullaceana balthica. Lineage (NCBI taxonomy): Eukaryota > Metazoa > Mollusca > Gastropoda > Lymnaeidae > Ampullaceana > Ampullaceana balthica. The sequence continues at coordinate 531,045 of CALYLW010000534.1, read as the reverse complement.
GTTATTGGGGGGGGTGGGGGGTGACTGAATACAATGGAATGAATGCATGGAAGGGATTTTAGGAGTTTAAGGTTTTGGTGGTAATAGGAGGTGGGGACGTGTGTGCGGTTTTTGGGGTAATCATGTGTGTGCAGGGGTGGTATTTGCTTGGGAGGCATTTTGGGCTGTGCGTGCGTTGGGGTCAGGTGGGTTTTGGTGGGATAGTGGTGGGGGGGTGGGGTGGATTGGAGTTTTGGGGTTGCTAGTGACGGATTGGTTCACTGGACAAGATTGGCGAAAAGTGTGGGTGTATTGGTGGGTGTAAGGGTTTTTGGTCGGTGGTGATTATGACTTGGAGGGGAGTGGCGGTTTTGTGGTTGAGGGTGAGAGGGAAGTTGGGGGGGGTCGTGTGGGGCATTGGTGAATGTTAGGGGAAATGTGAGTGTGTGTGTGTATTATACATATTTAGTGCAATTTCTATATGTAAATAAAAGCGTGTCCTTTTTAAAAAAAGATTTTTTTCCATTTTACTTATTAGAGTTAGAGAGCCCAGATTGTTAGAATTAGAGAGTCAAGTTTGTTAGATTTAAAGAGTCAAGATGGTTGAGTTAGAGAGCTAAGATTGTTATAGTTAGAGTGCAAAGATTGTTAGAGTTAGAGAGCCAAGATAGTTAGAGTTAGAGAGCCAAGAGTGTTGAGTTAGAGAGCCAAGATTGTTACAGTTAGAGAGGAAAGATTGTTAGAGTTAGAGAGCCAAGATTGTTAGAGTTAGAGAGCCAAGATTGTTAGAGTTAGAGAACTAAGATTCTTATAAATAACGTGCTAAATAAACAATGTTTTAAGAGTGGTTTCAGCCCATGTACTACACATTTAATACAACCAGCTCTATGATCATTATCTTAGCCTTATTATTTATTTAAAATACCTCCTTATAAAAGTAGCTTTTTGCTACTGGCAGAACCACGCTAAGATATTTGAAGAGACGCACTAAGATCTTTTAAAAGCCGCATGTAGCTCGCGTGCCTCGATTTGGCAAGTCAAGTACTGACCTCCAACAAAAACAATATGATAGTATCCAAGTCATAACGGACGCAATAATCTTCTGTATAGAAGGAGCGTCTGTAACAGGTAAGATAACAAGCGTGTTGAAGACGTGTTGAAAGTTGAAAAGATGCATTAGTTGACAACAATAGTATATCATTAAATGCATTCATTCATGTGTTGACCATGAGTTTATCATATCTCAAAGTTGGGACGCAAGAAGCTTCATCTAAATTCTAAACGGATATCAGTTCAACAGAGAAGTAATGTAAGCATCACGTGACCACCAAGGGTTGTGACTAGAGATATAAGATTCCTTACATTTGTGACTATGCCTGGGTGAGAAGGGTTGCAGCCCAGATATTCCCGTATAAAGTTGGACTCAACATTGTTATGTAAATATAAAAGTAAGTCATCAGAGATAAAGTAAGTCATCGGAGAGAGTCACATCTCGCAGATAGTCACATCTCGGAGATAGTCACATCTCGGAGATAGTCACATCTCGGAGATAGTCACATCCTAGATCATAGGCACGAGTTGAAGTTTTGGTGAAACATTCTCTGCTCTCGCTCCCTGGCATCAATCGCCCCCCCCCAACCCCAAATCCCATGACCTATTTCATGAAGGCCTGATGTCAGCGTATGCGTACTTCAGCAGCATCTGTCCTTACATTTTGTTACTTTAGTTTACTTGAAAGAATTTCACAGTGTCTGGTGTCTCGTGGTTTTAGTTTTGGCAAAAATCTCGGCCGAGGGCTCGGCGAGTCTCCACAAGCCCCTGCTTTATCCCAAGGATATTATTGCTTGTCAAGATAACGATCAAGGCGGGGGTCGCTTTGTTGATTTAGTCCCTGTATCATGCTGTACTGGTTTCACAAGTTTTTTCCCCTGCGTTCACCCCCTCCACCCCTCTGACCCCAACCCCCTGACCCCTCCTCCCGTCATCCACCCAGCTCTCGAGTCCAGGGTGATGGTTTAAAGTTTGCACTTACAGGATCAACTTATTTGTTTTGGCAGTAATCTCCCCTTGTCAGACATTTCTCTTGGCTTCACTTCTATTAGACTTCAGGCGCGGGCATTTTTTTCTTGGTTGGGGGTCGGGGGGGGGGTACATCTCTTTGTGTGAGTTTATAAATAAAATTACTCACCAAATACTTGTTTATACTTTTTAAAAAATAAAATCACACTTTGAAATGTCTTGTTGAATAAGATAGACAGCATTGAATTTGACAGCCATCTGTGTCCAATCTTTACATGATAGAATTAGTGATTTCATTTCATTATTTATTTCAATGTTTGGCTGGGCGTGGCTTAATGGTGAAGGTTGATAACATTTTAAAAATACAATATAATTACAATGACCTACTGACGATGACCTTTGTGATGTCATCTGAGGTCAGGATACCAAGCTTCCTCTCAGCAAGACTCAGTCAAAACTGAGACGAAGATGGTGGTCAATCAAGGTTATATGGAGGTCACGGATCGCCCAATTATTATCAAGTGTTTTTAGGGAAATGCCAAAAAACTAACTTGAAAATAATTAAAAATGAAATAAAAATAAACATCTTAAAGTTATTTTATATTCACAAGAAATTTATGGGAATTTGTTCAACTCACATTACTAGATGTGCATTTTTATTACTAGAAATCTAAAAAATAGTTTTTGGCAAAGTAAATAAGTTGGCATGATAGAACGTCTACTGGCGATAAAATGATAGGTTTAAAAACTGGGTGGGAAGATGTGCCAGTAAATCTCGGTGAGGTTGCCATGGCAACAGAGTACTCAACTTTGTAATGATACATTTCAATCTCAAGTGAGATCATAAATGTCAACACCGCACATTACCCACATCCACACATTACACACATCCACACAATACCCACATCCACACATTACCCACATCCACACATTACCCACCTCCACACATTACACACATCCACACATTATACACATCCACAAATTAGCCACATCCACCCATTACCCACATCTACACATTACCCACATCCACACATTTCCAAGATCCACACATTACGCACATCCACATATTACCCACATCTACACATTACCCTAATCCATATATTACCCACATTCACACATTACCCACGTCCACATATTACCCACATCCACACATTACCCACATCAACATATTACCCACATCCACATATTACCCACATCCACATATTACCAACCTCCACACATTACCCACATATACACATTACACACATCCACAAATTACCCACATCCACATATTACCCACATCCACATATTACCCACATCCACACATTACCCACATCCACACATTACACACATCCACACATTACACACATCCACACATTACTCACATCCACACATTATCCACACATTACTCACCTCCACACATTACCCACATCCACACATTACACACATTACACACATCCACACATTACACACATCCACACATTACACACATTACACACATCCACACATCCACACATTACACACATCCACACATTACACACATCCACACATTATACACAACCACAAATTACCCACATCCACACATTACCTACCTCCACATATTACCCACATCCACATATTACCCACATCCACACATTACCCACATCCACATATTACACACATCCACACATTACACACATCCACACATTACTCACATCCACACATTATCCACACATTACTCACCTCCACACATTACCCACATCCACACATTACACACATCCACACATTACACACATCCACACATTACACACCTACACACATCCACACATTACACACATCCACACATTACACACATCCACAAATTACCCACATCCACCCATTACCCACATCTACACATTACCCACATCAACACATTTCCCAGATCCACACATTACGCACATCCACACATTACCCACATCCACACATCACCCACATCTACAAATTACCCACATCCACACATTACACACATCCACACATTACCTACCTCCACACATTACCCACCTCCACACATTACCCACATCCACACATTACACACATTACACACCTTCACACATTACACACATTACACACCTTCACACATTACACACATCCACACATTACACACATCCACACATTACACACATCCACACATTACACACCTCCACACATTACCTACCTCCACACATTACCCACATCCATAAATTACCCACATCCACATATTACCCACATCCACACATTACCAACATCCACACATTACCCACATCCACACATTACCCACATCCACATCTGGTGGGGTGCCCCCAGACCTCCTAATGAGAACCACTTGTGGGGTTCCCCCTAACCCCACGCATGAGAACCATTGGCGCCCCAGACCTCACACATGAGAACCAATGTTGGAGGTCTCCCCCCCCCAGACCTCACACATGAGAACCACTGTTGGAGTACCCCCACCAGACCTCACACATGAGAACCACTGTTGGAGTACCCCCCCCCCAGACCTCACACATGAGAACCACTGTTGGAGTACCCCTTCCCCTCCCCCCCCCCAGACCTCACGTATCTCGTTTATCGTGTCGTCCTTGGACAGCACAGCGTGTGTGACATTGACACAGACATCACCATTGTAAGGTTATCGCCAAGTTCTCTCCCTTTACCCCATTCCGTGTCAAGAGTGGTCTCCCCTCTTCCACCCCTGCCTTGCCACTGATTGGATGTTCCAACCCTGTCATCGTGAGTGAAGGTCACGCGGTGCAGTTTGTCCACGAGGTGGTGAGCCATCAAACCGCGAGCCGCCGGTCGATCTTGGGTATCAATGCCATGGTAATTAAATACCTGGTCCAGGTAGACAGACCGCTGTTTGACATTGATAGACGAGTACTGGGCATGTTGAATACTAACAGACATAACATTTGGCTGGGAGGGTGGGCGCTTTTCAACAAACAACTTGCTAGGAAAGACAGGTTACAATACAAGTGAAATTAGGATTGAATTTTTACAAAAACTCATATCGTCCAAAATTAGTCAATAAAAAATTTGATCTATGATGGCTCTATTGCAGGGGTCGGCGAACAGGGATAAATTACCCCATTAGGTGTAAAATAGGAATTAGGGACATATAACATCCGCTAGATATATTCAAAATTGAAGTTAACCACTGTATGATCCATCTTCTGCTTGTGAAACATTTGGAACCTGAACTGGAAGTCGCCAGGTCGTCAACTATGATGTTGTCCAGATTGTAATTTATAATTTCAGTTAGTTTTTTAAGAAAATGTTTGATGATGCGACTTTATCGCAATGTGTCCGATTTGTCTTTATATCTATAACTAGATACGACACGCGGTTTAGCATACGACGCAGACTCATAGATAATGAAAAGAAACAGGGGAAAGAACGGACAGAAACTACAGCACAAAAAAATTATAACATCGCAAGTGAACGTCGGGGGGGGAGGGGGGTAAACCGTCGACGCAATGTTGCTCTCGAGAAATGCACACTGCGGTTAGCTACATGCCCCCACCTTGCACAACACGAGTTTGCCAACCATAAACTGTGATTGTCCGACCCTAGCAAGGGTCAATGGTCAGCCATGTTAGCCCAAAAAAGGGGGAGAAGAACGGGCACAGACATAAACTTTTTTTAAAATTAAAAAAATGTTTCCGCTGGAGCATGAACCCAGGACCCTCCGTGTGCCAGGCAGCCGTGATAACCACTACACGACGCATCACATGTTATGGTGTGAAGGAACAACGCAACTGAATGCAAGAAGCATTGTTGGTCTCGAGACACGCCCCCACCCCTTTTTTTGAACCACATTTGCTTGCCAGCCATGAACTGTGATTGGTCGACCCCAGCGAGGGTCATTCGTCATGCTTATTTGCACACGAGTTCTTGTTCTGATGAATTATATATACTATTATATACAGATGGCCAGGGCCTATAAACGTTATAACTATTATATTCGACTGTCATTTTTTTAATAATTGTATCAAATAAAATCTCCCTGAAGTATGGATCTTTCGTCACGTTTTGACTTAATATATCTACGCATGATCCCTTTCAGAATAATTCTTAAGTTAATCACTTGCAAAGCTTTTAAAAGTAACCAGATGTCCGTTTAGGGGCTTGCGTCGATAAAAACGAGTCGTGTGGACAGGACCTGGCACCTTCGGGGGTAAAGTCAACATAAACTTTTATATTTTCAGGTAATGGTCAGAAAAGTTTACCGAACCCTGCTCTAATTGTTGAGGGAAGGACTACTCACTAATAAATAGTGGTTTGTGGAAATATGTCTGACAGTCTGACGTTCTAATTTTATGATGTTTCATGAGAGTTCTTTCTTATTCCATACAATGGATTCATAGTTGTCACATGCAGTGTTCCAAGAATAAAATGACAAGAAACGGAAGTGTATTTTAAATTCTTACCTGTGTTTTCACTCGCTATCTAAGTTTCATGTCATTTTATTTGTCAGCAAGAATTGTTCCTACAATTCTAAACGAGATCGGAAAGCTTTATTTTTTTTCATTTTTAAAAAATTTTTCAAAACAAGGAATTCTGCAGGAAGATGACAGAGGGGCGGGGGGGGGGTGTTGAGTGCAATCAGCTATAACCTTGACCCTGAGGTGTGGTTTTATAAGGGGAAAATCAAATGAAAATCAAACCAAGTTTTTGACTATAAATCCTTTACGTACGAGACATAACTAAAAGAATGTTCATTATAATACGCAGCGCAAGACCATCCAAAAGAACAGTCCTGTAGGACCAGCTAGGTAGACCAGGAGAATAATCCTGTAGGACCAGCTAGGTAGATCAGGAGAATAGTCCTGTAGGACCAGCTAGGTAGACCAGGAGAATAGTCCTGTAGGACCAGCTAGGTAGACCAGGAGAATAGTCCTGTAGGACCAGTTTTCTAGACCATGCAGGAGAGTAGTCCTGTAGGACCAGCTAGCTAGACCAGGAGAATAGTCCTGTAGGAACTGGTAGGTAGACCAGGAGAATAGTCCTGTAGGACCAGCAAGCTAGACCAGGACAATAGTCCTGTAGGACCAGCTAGCTAGACCAGGACAAATAGTCCTGTAGGACCAGCTAGCTAGACCAGGTCAATAGTCCTGTAGTACCAGCTAGCTAGACCAGGACAATAGTCCTGTAGGACCAGCTAGCTAGACCAGGACAATAGCCCTGTAGGGACCAGCACTGACATCTCAGACCATGACTCAACACGTGCCATAACACGAGTACCCAACCCCTCCCTCACCCCTCACCTCTACGGCCACAGCCGTCATATCATCACTCGGTATTTTGATAAATGGGGCGGGGGGGGGTGTCTCCAGCTCAACTCCCCTGAGCTGTTAAGTGACACTATAAGGGGATGTGACCTTTGACTTGGCGCAGACTCTCACTCTGGCGTCATCATCTTGATGATGCCAGGCAGGTAACTCGAGTTATCTTAAAAGTCATTAAGACCACATTGGTTGGCTAAATGATGGCTATAGCATGGATGACTGTGTGTTTGATGCACAGGTTATTGGTTGGCTAAATGATGGCTATAGGCTATAGCATGGATGGCTGTGTGTTTGATGCACAGGTTATTGGTTGGCTAAATGATGGCTATAGCATGGATGGCTGTGTGTTTGATGCACAGGTTATTGGTTGGCTAAATGATGGCTATAGCATGGATGGCTGTGTGTTTGATGCACAGGTTATTGGTTGGCTAAATGATGGCTATAGCATGGATGGCTGTGTGTTTGATGCACAGGTTATTGGTTGGCTAAATGATGGCCATGATTAACCCTGTAAATGACTGTCAACCCGAGTATCGGATAAACGAACTTTGAGGCCACCACTCAGTCATGTGATGTGTCGTCTTAGGCCAGTGATGACGAACCTAAGGCACGCGTGTCACAGTCGGCACGCAACTAAAATATTACTTCCTTAACTAAACCACTTTGCTGGCACTTTGTGTTGGCACTTTTATATAAGTAAGTGAGTAAGTGAGTTTTGATTGAATTTTGGGCACGTGGCCCCTAAAAGGGACGCCATCACTGTCTTAGGCCGCCACTCTGTCATGGTATGTAATGTCTTAGGCCGCCACTAAGTCATGGTATGTAATGTCTTAGGCCGCCACTCTGTCATGGTATGTAATGTCTTAGGCCGCCACTCTGTCATGGTATGTAATGTCTTAGGCCGCCACTAAGTCATGGTATGTAATGTCTTAGGCCGCCACTCTGTCATGGTATGTAATATCTTAGGCCGCCACTCTGTCATGGTATGTAATGTCTTAGGCCGCCACTCTGTCATGGTATGTAATATCTTAGGCCGCCACTCTGTCATGGTATGTAATGTCTTAGGCCGCCACTCTGTCATGGTATGTAATATCTTAGGCCGCCACTCTGTCATGGTATGTAATGTCTTAGGCCGCCACTCTGTCATGGTATGTAATGTCTTAGGCCGCCACTCTGTCATGGTATGTAATGTCTTAGGCCGCTACTCAGTCATGGTATGTAATGTCTTAGGCCGCCAATCTGTCATGGTATGTAATGTCTTAGGCCGCCACTCTGTCATGGTATGTAATATCTTAGGCCGCCACTCTGTCATGGTATGTAATGTCTTAGGCCGCCACTCTGTCATTGTATGTAATATCTTAGGCCGCCACTCTGTCATGGTATGTAATGTCTTAGGCCGCCACTCTGTCATGGTATGTAATGTCTTAGGCCGCCACTCTGTCATGGTATGTAATATCTTAGGCCGCCACTCTGTCATGGTATGTAATGTCTTAGGCCGCCACTCTGTCATGGTATGTAATGTCTTAGGCCGCCACTCTGTCATGGTATGTAATGTCTTAGGCCGCCACTCTGTCATGGTATGTAATATCTTAGGCCGCCACACTGTCATGGTATGTAATATCTTAGGCCGCCACTCTGTCATGGTATGTAATGTCTTAGGCCGCCACTCTGTCATGGTATGTAATGTCTTAGGCCGCCACTCTGTCATGGTATGTAATATCTTAGGCCGCCACTCTGTCATGGTATGTAATATCTTAGGCCGCCACTCTGTCATGGTATGTAATATCTTAGGCCGCCACTCTGTCATGGTATGTAATATCTTAGGCCGCCACTCTGTCATGGTATGTAATGTCTTAGGCCGCCACTCTGTCATGGTATGTAATATCTTAGGCCGCCACTAAGTCATGCCATGTCATACATCAACTAGAGTGACATCGTAATTCAAAGACTATTTATTGTCTTAACAACTCATGTCTGCTGACGAACTCCTAGACACAACTAATTCATCCCTCAATAACTATCCCATTCGAGGCCACTAGTGCAGTGCTTCTCAAAGTGGTGGTCCGCGGACCGGTGCCGGTCCTTGGGCCATCCGCTGCGGTCCGCAGATGTTCTCAAAAAAGGACCGAAAAAATTGTCAGTGCAGGGAAAATAGTGCACTGGTCCCTGGTGCAATGGAAAAAATTCCTGCCGGTCCGCCATACTAAAAAGTTTGAGAATCACTGCACTAGAGGACTTGCCCTCTCACACACATCCAGATTTTTATCACCTTTATTACACAACAAGAGCCTATCATCTAATTGAGGACGCGGGTAGGGGGGGGGGCGTCATCTCACTCATTACCGATAATGACGTAACAACACGATGGAGTTGCCCGCCCCCCCCCCTAATTTCCCTCACTCGCTAATTTGGGTGGATCCCAGGCTTACTGCTTTGATAAGGTTACGTCAAAAATTATGGTACTCGTGGTTTTTGGTTTGTTTCCAAATAGACACCAGTGAGGGCAGATGTATGTGTGTACGAGGGCAGATGTATGTTTGTACTGTGAGGGCAGATGAATGTTTGTACTGTGAGGGCAGATGTATGTTTGTACTGTGAGGGCAGATGTATGTTTGTACTGTGAGGGCAGATGAATGTTTGTACGTGAGGGCAGATGTATGTTTGTACTGTGAGGGCAGATGAATGTGTGTACTGTGAGGGCAGATGAATGTGTGTACTGTTAGGGCAGATGTATGTGTGTACTGTGAGGGCAGATGTATGTTTGTACTGTGAGGGCAGATGAATGTGTGTACTGTGAGGGCAGATGTAGTGTGTACTGTGAGGGCAGATGTATGTGTGTACTGTGAGGGCAGATGTATGTGTGTACTGTGAGGGCAGATGTATGTTTGTACTGTGAGGGCAGATGTATGTTTGTACTGTGAGGGCAGATGTATGTGTGTACTGTGAGAGCAGATGTATGTGTGTACTGTGAGGGCAGATGAATGTGTGTACTGTGAGGGCAGATGTATGTGTGTACTGTGAGGGCAGATGTATGTGTGTACTGTGAGGGCAGATGTATGTTTGTACTGTGAGGGCAGATGTATGTGTGTACTGTGAGGGCAGATGTATGTGTGTACTGTGAGGGCAGATGTATTTGTGTACTGTGAGGGCAGATGTATGTTTGTACTGTGAGGGCAGATGTATGTTTGTACTGTGAGGGCAGATGTATGTGTGTACTGTGAGGGCAGATGTATGTTTGTACTGTGAGGGCAGATGTATGTTTGTACTGTGAGGGCAGATGTATGTGTGTACTGTGAGGGCAGATGTATGTGTGTACTGTGAGGGCAGATGTATGTTTGTACTGTGAGGGCAGATGAATGTGTGTACTGTGGGGGCAGATGTATGTGTGTACTGTGGGGGCAGATGTATGTGTGTACTTTGAGGGCAGATGTATGTGTGTACTGTGAGGGCAGATGTATGTTTGTACTGTGAGGGCAGATGTATGTGTGTACTGTGAGGGCAGATGTATGTGTGTACTGTGAGGGCAGATGTATGTTTGTACTGTGAGGGCAGATGTATGTGTGTACTGTGAGGGCAGATGTATGTGTGTACTGTGAGGGCAGATGAATGTGTGTACTGTGGGGGCAGATGTATGTGTGTACTGTGAGGGCAGATGTATGTGTGTACTGTGAGGGCAGATGTATGTGTGTACTGTGAGGGCAGATGTATGTTTGTACTGTTAGGGCAGATGTATGTGTGTACTGTGAGGGCAGATGTATGTGTGTACTGTGAGGCGAGATGTATGTGTGTACTGTGAGGGCAGATGTATGTGTGTACTGTGAGGGCAGATGTATGTATGTACTGTGAGGGCAGATGTATTTTTGTACTGTGAGGGCAGATGTATGTGTGTACTGTGAGGGCAGATGTATGTGTGTACTGTGAGGGCAGATGTATGTGTGTACTGTGAGAGCAGATGTATGTGTGTACTGTGAGGGCAGATGAATGTGTGTACTGTGAGGGCAGATGTATGTGTGTACTGTGAGGGCAGATGTATTTTTGTACTGTGAGGGCAGATGTATGTGTGTACTGTGAGGGCAGATGTATGTGTGTACTGTGAGGGCAGATTTATGTGTGTACTGTGAGGGCAGATGTATGTGTGTACTGTGAGGGCAGATGTATGTGTACTGTGAGGGCAGATGTATGTGTGTACTGTGAGGGCATATGTATGTTTGTACTGTGAGGGCAGATGTATGTGTGTACTGTGAGGGCAGATGTATGTGTGTACTGTGAGGGCAGATGAATGTGTGTACTGTGAGGGCAGATGTATGTGTGTACTGTGAGGGCAGATGTATGTGTGTACTGTGAGGGCAGATGTATGTTTGTACTGTGAGGGCAGATGTATGTGTGTACTGTGAGGGCAGATGTATGTGTGTACTGTGAGGGCAGATGTATGTTTGTACTGTGAGGGCAGATGTATGTGTGTACTGTGAGGGCAGATGTATGTGTGTACTGTGAGGGCAGATGTATGTGTGTACTGTGAGGGCAGATGTATATTTGTACTGTGAGGGCAGATGTATGTGTGTACTGTCAGGGCAGATGTATGTGTGTACTGTGAGGGCAGATGTATGTGTGTACTGTGAGGGCAGATGTATGTGTGTACTGTGAGGGCAGATGTATGTGTGTACTGTGAGGGCTGATGTATGTGTGTACTGTGAGGGCTGATGTATGTTTGTACTGTGAGGGCAGATGTATGTTTGTACTGTGAGGGCAGATGTATGTTTGTACTGTGAGGGCAGATGTATGTTTGTACTGTGAGGGCAGATGTATGTTTGTACTGTGAGGGCAGATGTATGTGTGTACTGTGAGGGCAGATGTATGTGTGTACTGTGAGGGCAGATGTATGTGTCTACTGTGAGGGCAGATGTATGTTTGTACTGTGAGGGCAGATGTATGTGTGTACTGTGAGGGCAGATGTATGTGTGTACTGTGAGGGCAGATGTATGTTTGTACTGTGAGGGCAGATGTATGTGTGTACTGTGAGGGCAGATGTATGTGTGTACTGTGAGGGCAGATGTATGTGTGTACTGTGAGGGCAGATGTATGTGTGTACTGTGAGGGCAGATGTATGTGTGTACTGTGAGGGCAGATGTATGTTTGTACTGTGAGGGCAGATGTATGTTTGTACTGTGAGGGCAGATGTATGTTTGTACTGTGAGGGCAGATGTATGTGTGTACTGTGAGGGCAGATGTATGTGTGTACTGTGAGGGCAGAGGGTGTTGTTTAAAGAAGGTGTTATTAGTGGACTCAGCGCCTGGTTTGTTATTGTTTCAGACCATGGCGGGCCATATGGACCAATGTTGCAGCAGACCTGTTAGAGGCACACATAATGTCGGTGAGGAAGAAAGAAGAGTAACAGAGATGTAAAATAGTTACTTTCAAAGAGGGTAGGAAAAATAAACACTCAACCAAAATAAACGAGTATGGCTGAAGTATAAACTATTGGGTAGCATTTGTCTGCATTTGGGCTACTTAACAGTTAACACAAGCATTGAACGAAAGTAGGGAAAGATCTAACAGACCTGTAGACATATTATATAAAGTGAAGACTTGAGGGAGAAAGAGAGAGATGGAGGGAGAGAGTGAGGGGAAGTGAGAGAGAGAGAGATGGAGGGAGAGAGTGAGAGATGGACGGAATGAGAGAGAAATATGGTTGGAAAGAGTGAGAGAAATTGACAGAAAGAGAGAGAGGAATGAACAGAAAGAGAGAGGAATGAACAGAAAGAGAGAGGAATGGACAGAAAGAGAGAGGAATGAACAGAAAGAGAGAGAGAAATGAACAGAAAGAGAGAGGAATGAACAGAAAGAGAGAGGATTGGACAGAAAGAGAGAGGAATAGACAGAAAGAGAGAGGAATGGACAGAAAGAGAGAGGAATGAACAGAAAGAGAGAGGAATGGACAGAAAGAGAGAGGAATAGACAGAAAGAGAGAGGAATAGACAGAAAGAGAGAGGAATGAACAGAAAGAGAGAGGAATGAACAGAAAGAGAGAGGAATGGACAGAAAGAGAGAGGAATAGACAGAAAGAGAGAGGAATGGACATAAAGAAAAAGGAATGGACAGAAAGAGAGAGGAATGGATAGAAAGAGAGAGAGATGAAAAGAAAGAGAGAGGAATGAACAGAAAGAGAGAGGAATGAACAGAAAGAGAGCTGAGTGGACAGAAAGAGAGAGAAATGAACAGAAAGAGAGAGGAATGGACAGAAAGAGAGAGGAATGGACAGAAAGAGAGAGGAATGAACAGAAAGAGAGAGGAATGGACATAAAGAAAAAGGAATGGACAGAAAGAGAGAGGAATGGAGAGTGACACACATAAATGCATCCTATCTATAGTTCCCCCCCCCCACCCGCCCTCTTTGTAAACATCTAACCCTTTGCATAACGCCGTAATTCTGTAGCTCAAAGCCAACAAGACAAAATGTGTGAGTCACGGCTGAAAGCGGTGGCATACATTGTCCTTGTAGACCATGTTGTCTAACGTAAGCCGCTTACCTCACTGTGATACATGCCCTCACGTGACTCACTCAAACACAAGGCACAAGGGCAGAGAGATAAGACATGGGACTTTCTTCTTATTGATTTACTACCCGTGGCATTGTGGAGTCCAAGGGGGGCCTATAGTGGGTTGGGGCCCTATGGGGGCCTTTGTGATGGTGGGTGGGTGCCCTATGTAGGGAGGCCTTATAGTGGGTTGGGCCCTATGGGGGCCTTTGCGATGGTGGGTGGGGGCCCTATGTAGGGAGGCCCTATAGTGGGTTGGGGCCCTATGGGGGCCTTTGTGATGGTGGGTGGGGGCCCTATGTAGGGAGGCCTTATAGTGGGTTGAGCCCTATGGGGGCCTTTGTGATGGTGGGTGGGGGCCCTATGTAGGGAGGCCCTATAGTGGGTTGGGGCCCTATGGGGGCCTTTGTGATGGTGGGTGGGGGCCCTAGGGGGGCCTTTGCGATAAACTAATTAATAAATATTTCATCAAAGTTTGGCGAATAAGCAATTGTATTAGCGGATACAAGAGGTATTTTTGTATTTTAAGTCAAAATTGAGAGGCCAAGTTGTAGTGTAGCACAGTTATTAGAATGTAGCATTGTGAGAATATTTGGCTGGATAATTATGGACATTTGACTGAGGCGGCATTTTGTGTGTGTGTATGGGGGGGGGGTAACACCATAGCGTTAAAAATATACGATCTTTGAAACTGTTGGCAGGAAAACAACTTGTGAATAATGTCTGAGTCAACACATAACACAACGCATCCATCTTACATCTTCTGTCACTGCCTCAAGATGTGTCCATCAAATGTAATTCATTTCATCCAGTGGTTGTTTGATTCAGAACTTATTGTATATTATTGTTGGTTATTTGAGAACTTATTGTATATTATTGTTGGTTATTTGAGAACTTATTGTATATTATTGTTGGTTATTTAAGAACTTATTGTATATTATTGTTGGTTATTTGAGAACTTATTGTATATTATTGTTGGTTATTTGAGAACTTATTGTATATTATTGTTGGTTATTTGAGAACTTATTGTATATTATTGTTTGTTATTTGAGAACTTATTGTATATTATTGTTGGTTATTTGAGAACTTATTGTATATTATTGTTGGTTATTTGAGAACTTATTGTATATTATTGTTGGTTATTTGAGAACTTATTGTATATTATTGTTGGTTATTTGAGAACTTATTGTATATTATTGTTGGTTATTTGAGAACTTATTGTATATTATTGTTGGTTATTTGAGAACTTGTTGTATATTATTGTTGGTTATTGGTAGTTATTCTCCCCAAAGGACATTAACAATTTTAAAGAATAAATTGACCACATTCCAATACAAAGAGACATAAATAATCTCTCAATCGTTTCAACTCTAACACTGCTCCGCCATGTCATTCAACTGTTCTTACCCCCCCCCATCCACCTAGTGACAGGACTATCAACCATGACTTGATGCTGACAGGATGTCACAGCACTTTGAGTCTCGGTGTCATCTCTGATGTCACTTTGAGTCTCGGTGTCATCTCTGATGTCACTTTGAGTCTCGGCGTCATCTCTGATGTCACTTTGAGTCTCGGCGTCATCTCTGATGTCACTTTGAGTCTCGGCGTCATCTCTGATGTCACTTTGAGTCTCGGCGTCATCTCTGATGTCACTTCGAGTCTCGGCGTCATCTCTGATGTCACTTTGAGTCTCGGCGTCATCTCTGATGTCACTTTGAGTCTCGGCGTCATCTCTGATGTCACTTTGAGTCTCGGTGTCATCTCTGAGACAAATACATTTATACGACGACACAGAGTTCTGGAATAGTTTCAAATTTAAAGGTGTCCAATTCTGATGAGAAAGTTGTTCCCCAATTTGCGCGCCATCTCTGCGCACCTCGCCACGTCTCTATCGTGTTTCCCACTAAATGAGTGTCACGTCAATGTTACCTTCGTGGATATATACGACTTTCCTGCGTGTGTGGGGGAGGGGGTGGAGATTATTTTCAAGACCTTAATTACAACCATCTTACGCTCGTTTTCTGGGACCACGCATACCGGAGGGGGGGGGGTGGAGAGGGGGGTAACAATCGTAGCTGTCAACGTTTTGTCTCGGCAACTGCTCAGATTTCAAAGACATTGACGAGTAGAACCAAACTGTAGCTCTTCCCGAGCGGACTGCGAGGGCGGGTCGTCGTGCCAGAGTTATGGCGTGTGAGGATGGCCCCGGGCCCACGGGCTTGTGTTTTCGTTTCATCAAAATGTTTAGCGGTGATGAACGAGCCGGAACGGAGGGCTAATCAGTCGAAATGTGAAACAAATGCCAATTAGAATTTTAGGCTGTTTTTTTTCTTTCTGTCTTTCTCTTTCTGGCCTTTCATTTTTTCAAACGTTTGTAAAAATTCCCGCGGCGTTTGATGTAGTGTCTGTTTCCGTAAGTTGAGCGAAGATTCACAAGATCGTCATTCAGAAGGTAACGAGAGACATGAGGGCCTCTAGCTGACAGGTCAAATAGTGAGTTATGAGTTTTCAGGTTATGTCAATAAACAAACGTAGACAAGAGTCAAGTCGATCATGGATGTGAGTAGACGGCCATATCTCCCACGACTCGTGATGTCTAAACACTGAAAAGCCGTGCAATCACGACTTTGACGGTGTTAGTCTAACGAGGCGTATAAGCGAGGGTTAATTCTTTGATACCTGGCGGCGAGTGAATTGAAGTCTCGGGGTGATGATGGTTTTAACAAATTGTATTTTTAAAGGTAGCATGAAAACAGAAATCAGCTGTTTAAATTGAAATATATTTTAAAAAACATGAGCAGTTATTATAATTTAGCTATAATTTAGACATAACTTGATCGTTTTTTAAACTATAAATCAACTGAGAGCAGAAATTCTTTTTTCCGGCCGGTGAAACAATTAAAATGTTCAGTTACCACAGCAGAGACTCTACCTTCTTTCGTGTCTTATTATTGTAAGCAGATGAATTTTAACTTATTAAAGTAAAAATTGATAAATTGTACGTGTTTAAAAGATAAAAACTTTCAAAGCGTAATTGGCAACATTTCACTGACCTATTATTTATAAGTTCTACAAGTTACACGAGTTTCTAGTTGTCTCTCCATCAACAAAGGCTCCAGCTCCAGCTCTAGCTCCAGCTCCAGCTCTAGCTCCATCTCCAGCTCTAGCTCCAGCTCCACACAGTTATTTTCCAACCCAGCGGTGAATTCTATTTTACTGTCTGTTAATTAGCAGTTGATAGAATTTATAATAGAACTGAGCCACCGTGGTGGTGTTATCTTGTTGGTGTTATCTTGTTGTTGTTATCCCGGTGGTGTTATCTTGGTGGTGTCATCTTGTTGGTGTTATCTTGTTGGTGTTATCTTGTGTGGTGTTATCTTGTTGGTGTTATCTTGTTGTTGTTATCCCGGTGGTGTTATCTTGGTGGTGTTATCTTGTTGGTGTTATCTTGTTGGTGTTATCTTGTTGGTGTTATCTTGTTGGTGTTATCTTGTTGGTGTTATCTTGTTGGTGTTATCTTGTTGGTGTTATCTTGGTGGTGTTATCTTGTTGGTGTTATCTTGGTGGTGTTATCTTGTTGGTGTTATCTTGTTGGTGTTATCTTGTTGGTGTTATCTTGGTGGTGTTATCTTGTTGGTGTTATCTTGTTGGTGTTATCTTGTTGGTGTTATCTTGTTGGTGTTATCTTGTTGGTGTTATCTTGTTGGTGTTATCTTGTTGGTGTTATCTGTGGTGTTATCTTGTTGGTGTATCTTGTTGGTGTTATCTTGTTGGTGTTATCTTGTTGTTGTTATCCCGGTGGTGTTATCTTGGTGGTGTCATCTTGTTGGTGTTATCTTGTTGGTGTTATCTTGGTGGTGTTATCTTGTTGGTGTTATCTTGTTGGTGTTATCTTGTTGTTGTTATCCCGGTGGTGTTATCTTGGTGGTGTTATCTTGTTGGTGTTATCTTGTTGGTGTTATCTTGTTGGTGTTATCTTGTTGGTGTTATCTTGTTGGTGTTATCTTGTTGGTGTTATCTTGTTGGTGTTATCTTGTTGGTGTTATCTTGTTGGTGTTATCTTGTTGGTGTTATCTTGTTGTTGTTATCCCGGTGGTGTTATCTTGGTGGTGTTATCTTGTTGGTGTTATCTTGTTGGTGTTATCTTGTGGTGTTATCTTGTTGGTGTTATCTTGTTGGTGTTATCTTGGTGGTGTTATCTTGTTGGTGTTATCTTGTTGGTGTTATCTTGTTGTTGTTATCCCGGTGGTGTTATCTTGGTGGTGTTATCTTGGTGGTGTTATCTTGTTGGTGTTATCTTGTTGGTGTTATCTTGTTGTTGTTATCCCGGTGGTGTTATCTTGGTGGTGTTATCTTGTTGGTGTTATCTTGTTGGTGTTATCTTGTTGTTGTTATCCCGGTGGTGTTATCTTGTTGGTGTTATCTTGTTGGTGTTATCTTGTTGGTGTTATCTTGTTGTGTTATCCCGGTGGTGTTATCTTGTGGTGTTATCTTGTGGTGTTATCTTGTTGGTGTTATCTTGTTGTTGTTATCCCGGTGGTGTTATCTTGGTGGTGTTATCTTGTTGGTGTTATCTTGGTGGTGTTATCTTGTTGGTGTTATCTTGTTGTTGTTATCCCGGTGGTGTTATCTTGGTGGTGTTATCTTGTTGGTGTTATCTTGTTGGTGTTATCTTGTTGGTGTTATCTTGTTGGTGTTATCTTGTTGGTGTTATCTTGTTGGTGTTATCTTGTTGGTGTTATCTTGTTGGTGTTATCTTGTTGGTGTTATCTTGTTGGTGTTATCTTGTTGGTGTTATCTTGTTGGTGTTATCTTGTTGTTGTTATCTTGGTGGTGTTATCTTGTTGGTGTTATCTTGTTGGTGTTATCTTGTTGGTGTTATCTTGTTGGTGTTATCTTGTTGTTGTTATCCCGGTGGTGTTATCTTGGTGGTGTTATCTTGGTGGTGTTATCTTGTTGGTGTTATCTTGTTGGTGTTATCTTGTTGTTGTTATCCCGGTGGTGTTATCCCGGTGGTGTTATCTTGGTGGTGTTATCTTGGTGGTGTTATCTTGTTGGTGTTATCTTGTTGTTGTTATCCCGGTGGTGTTATCCCGGTGGTGTTATCTTGGTGGTGTTATCTTGTTGGTGTTATCTTGTTGGTGTTATCTTGTTGGTGTTATCCCGGTGGTGTTATCTTGTTGGTGTTATCTTGTTGGTGTTATCTTGTTGGTGTTATCTTGTTGGTGTTATCTTGTTGGTGTTATCTTGTTGGTGTTATCTTGTTGGTGTTATCTTGTTGGTGTTATCTTGTTGTTGTTATCCCGGTGGTGTTATCTTGGTGGTGTTATCTTGTTGGTGTTATCTTGTTGGTGTTATCTTGTTGGTGTTATCTTGTTGTTGTTATCTTGTTGGTGTTATCTTGTTGTTGTTATCCCGGTGTGTTGGTGTTATCTTGTTGGTGTTATCTTGTTGGTGTTATCTTGTTGGTGTTATCTTGTTGTTGTTATCTTGTTGGTGTTATCTTGTTGTTGTTATCCCGGTGGTGTTATCTTGGTGGTGTTATCTTGTTGGTGTTATCTTGGTGGTGTTATCTTGTTGGTGTCATCTTGTTGGTGTTATCTTGTTGTTGTTATCCCGGTGGTGTTATCTTGTTGGTGTCATCTTGTTGGTGTTATCTTGTTGTTGTTATCCCGGTGGTGTTATCTTGGTGGTGTTATCTTGTTGGTGTCATCTTGTTGGTGTTATCTTGTTGTTGTTATCCCGGTGGTGTTATCTTGGTGGTGTTATCTTGTTGGTGTTATCTTGTTGGTGTTATCTTGTTGGTGTTATCTTGTTGTTGTTATCTTGTTGGTGTTATCTTGTTGTTGTTATCCCGGTGGTGTTATCTTGGTGGTGTTATCTTGTTGGTGTTATCTTGGTGGTGTTATCTTGTTGGTGTCATCTTGTTGGTGTTATCTTGTTGTTGTTATCCCGGTGGTGTTATCTTGGTGGTGTTATCTTGGTGGTGTTATCTTGTTGGTGTTATCTTGTTGGTGTTATCTTGTTGTTGTTATCCCGGTGGTGTTATCTTGGTGGTGTTATCTTGTTGGTGTTATCTTGGTGGTGTTATCTTGTTGGTGTCATCTTGTTGGTGTTATCTTGTTGTTGTTATCCGGTGGTGTTATCTTGGTGGTGTTATCTTGGTGGTGTTATCTTGGTGGTGTTATCTTGTTGTTGTTATCTTGTTGGTGTCATCTTGTTGGTGTTATCTTGTTGGTGTTATCTTGGTGGTGTTATCTTGTTGTTGTTATCCCGGTGGTGTTATCTTGGTGGTGTTATCTTGTTGGTGTTATCTTGTTGGTGTTATCTTGTTGTTGTTATCCCGGTGGTGTTATCTTGTTGGTGTTATCTTGGTGGTGTTATCTTGTTGGTGTTATCTTGTTGTTGTTATCCCGGTGGTGTTATCTTGTTGGTGTTATCTTGTTGGTGTTATCTTGTTGGTGTTATCTTGTTGGTGTTATCTTGTTGGTGTCATCTTGTTGGTGTTATCTTGTTGGTGTTATCTTGTTGTTGTTATCCCGGTGGTGTTATCTTGGTGGTGTTATCTTGGTGGTGTTATCTTGTTGGTGTTATCTTGTTGGTGTTATCTTGTTGTTGTTATCCCGGTGGTGTTATCTTGGTGGTGTTATCTTGGTGGTGTTATCTTGTTGGTGTTATCTTGTTGGTGTTATCTTGTTGTTGTTATCCCGGTGGTGTTATCTTGGTGGTGTTATCTTGGTGGTGTTATCTTGTTGGTGTCATCTTGTTGTTGTTATCCCGGTGGTGTTATCCCGGTGGTGTTATCTTGGTGGTGTTATCTTGTTGGTGTTATCTTGTTGGTGTTATCTTGTTGTTGTTATCCCGGTGGTGTTATCTTGTTGGTGTTATCTTGTTGGTGTTATCTTGTTGGTGTCATCTTGTTGGTGTTATCTTGTTGGTGTTATCTTGTTGGTGTTATCTTGGTGGTGTTATCTTGTTGGTGTTATCTTGGTGGTGTTATCTTGTTGGTGTTATCTTGTTGGTGTTATCTTGTTGGTGTTATCTTGTTGGTGTTATCTTGTTGTTGTTATCCCGGTGGTGTTATCTTGGTGGTGTTATCTTGGTGGTGTCATCTTTTTGGTGTTATCTTGTTGGTGTTATCTTGGTGGTGTTATCTTGGTGGTGTTATCTTGGTGGTGTTATCCCGGTGGTGTTATCTTGGTGGTGTTATCTTGTTGGTGGCATGCGCTTGAAGAGAAACACTTACAACAGTTGTAAGATCAAAGGTGGTTTATATTTTTAGAAGTCATTTTTATAATCGACCTCTAATGTTTACTGTGTTCAAAAGTAACATTTATGAATAGACTATTTTGTAAGTCACATCCTTTGATGTCTTTCTTCCTTCACCCAGATCGTAAGTCCTAGTTTGATGAAAGAGAGAAAGTGACCTCAAGAAAACAAATCAAATTGTACCATGTGGAAGAAGTCCAATTTTATTTCTGAGACGGCGCTCGAGATTTTCGACACATTTTCCTGCAGTCTTTTTAAACTAACAATGTTCCACGCCCGGGATAAAAGTTAAAAGCGTTATGTTTAGTTTTAAACCCTCGTCGTCGGCTCGTGTGACGATGTGTTCGATGTTTTCATTAATGTGAGTGCTCGGCCCCTGTTTGCCCAATAACGCGAGATCTTCCCGTCCACTAAGAGGACACAAATTATTTTCCTACCCGTATCGGATTTCCCCGATACCCTCGCCAGACGCTTTATAGGTGAAATAAAAACATTGACTAAAGGAGGGCAAAACGAGTTACGGGGAGTCGGAAGAATTTTTCAGCAAAAATAAATAGACTCGTTGTCGCGTGAATATTGGCTCAATTTGAAGAAAGTTCTCCACTTGGCAACTCGGGCAACATTTGTTGTCGGTGGAACTGTCAAAATTTTCTACATCAACAAATAAAGGCTTTAAGTTGAAACAACAACATGGCCGCTCTAATCCCTTTCGTTGGCGTAACCTCGTTATTTCACGGTGCGGTTCCCAGTGCTACAGCGGCGTCCTCATCAGCTGAGCTTTGAAGCAGGTCATGGGAGAGAGTTCAATCACTTGACTCGCGGCCACCTTCTAGGAAGAACACTCCATCTCGCCTCGTTTATTACGTTACGATGAAAATTGATGGCGGTTTGGGGTGTAGTAATTAATTTATAGCGTACGTCTTTGGTCTATTGTCTTTGTGATTGACATTAAGTATCTTGTCTGTCTCAACATCTACAGGTCTAAGTGATGTGGTATATTGACACAGTCTTTCTCGTTATAAACTGGTCTAAATGATGGGGTATATTGACACAGTCTTTCTCGTTATAAACTGGTCTAAATGATGGGGTATATTGACACAGTCTTTCTCGTTATAAACTGGTCTAAATGATGGGGTATATTGACACAGTCTTTCTCGTGATAAACTGGTCTAAATGATGGGGTATATTGACACAGTCTTTCTATTGATAAACTGGTCGAAAGCTTTTTTTGCAAACGATGACATTTAAAGATCAACAGCAATAACGAATCAATCCATCAGACCTTTCAATATACATCCCTATGAAACACAAACATATATCCAACAAACTGTTTAGCACCTTTCGCCTGCCACGCCCCTCACACACACACAAACATCCAACCTTGTATATTTTCAAGGTCTTCTGTTTCCCAAGTAAAATGTATTAATTTTGTACATCAAATTATACTGGGACTTTTCTTTTCTCGTTTACAATAATACATGTCCAAAGTCTAGAGTAGAAGTGTTGGCACCGCGTGTAGGGCACGAGTCCAGTTCACGTTTCTGTACCAAGAAAGATATGCCCACCAACTAATAGAGTTAAAGATATGCCCACCAACTAATAGAGTTAAATATATGCCCACCAACAGATGGGGTTAAATATATGCCCACCAACAGATGGGGTTAAATATATGCCCACCAACAGATGGGGTTAAAGATATGCCCACCAACAGATGGGGTTAAATATATGCCCACCAACAGATGGGGTTAAAGATATACCCACCAACAAAGGGGGTTAAAGATATATTATATAAGGATATGCCCATCAACTATGGGGGTAAATATATGCAGACCAACAGATGGGGTTAAAGGTATGCCATCAACAAGATGGGAGGGCATCACCTGGACCGCCTGCCCTGCCAGCATGCAGCGCTTGGCATTCTGGGAGATGTATGGACGTCACAGAGGATCAGCTCCGACTATTGTTAATGACCTTGTAAATGCAGGAACAGGCACATTCCGTGTAGACCCTTGAAGGGGGTCTTGAAGGTGTTAGTTCCTGTCGTAACTGCGTGGTGTGGCCTTGACCTTGACATTAGTCATGGTAACTCTTAGGTTTGTATGCCAATAATGGCTTGTCATGTCGCATTTGTGCATCTTTAGGAAGAGGGAGTTGACAAAATGTGGGCATAGAGTGGACAAAATGTGAGAATAGAGTGGACAAAATGTGGGAATAGAGTGGACAAAATGTGGGAATAGAGTGGAAAAAATGTGGGAATAGAGTGGACAAAATGTGGGAATAGAGTGGACAAAATGTGGGAATAGAGTGGAAAAAATGTGGGAATAGAGTGGACAAAATGTGGGAATAGAGTGGACAAAATGTGGGAATAGAGTGGACAAAATGTGGGAATAGAGTGGACAAAATGTGGGAATAGAGTGGACAAAATGTGGGAATAGAGTGGACAAAATGTGGGAATAGAGTGGACAAAATGTGGGAATAGAGTGGACAAAATGTGGGAATAGAGGGGACAAAATGTGGGAATAATTCTTTAATGTTCAATCTCAGGTAAAATGATACCTCCCCTGTGTTACCCACACAGCACAGCAACGCCCCAGCCATTGTCATACCACAAACATCTAACGCCACCTGCCATTATCTACTCACCAACAGTTTTCACCCTTGCCATAATCTACTCACCAACAGTTGCCGCCTTTGGCATTATGAACCCACCAACAGTTACCGCCCCTGCCATTATGAACCCACCAACAGTTACCGCCCCTGCCATTATGAACCCACCAACGGTTGCCGCCCCTGCCATTATGAACCCAACAACAGTTAACGCCCCTGCCATTATGAACCCTCCAACAGTTGCCGCCCCTGCCCTTATAAAGCCAACCTTTGATTAGTCCTGTTAGCTGGAGTACGCCCAGGTCCCGGTGTACCAGCTGTAAACCTCCTCGGGGACTAATTGTTGCATGAAAACATTTGATCCCCAGGCCCTCGTTGCAAGCTCGCGGACATAAAGTATCTCTCGCGTGAGTCCCAAGTTCCAGTGCTAAACTGGTCTAAATGACGTGCTTTATTTGGACAGACTTTCTCGCGGGAAATATCTCCTCAATATGTCAAAGTAATATTCAGGACGACATTTCTGGCGATTTCTTTGGCTGCCCCCCCCGCTCCCCCCCGCTCCCTCAGCTCCCCCCCCCGCTCCCCAAGCCCCCCCCCCTCCCTCCTCCCCAAATATACCTCAATAAAAGTAACGGGAGTGAATTCATCATAGCTAATTGAATCGAACGAACATTGCTAAAATAAAACCTAACATTGTGATCTCAGGCGTGTCTCGCTCTAACATAGCAAACAAACAAACAAACAAACAAAAATCTTTTTCATAATTTCATGACTTGTCTGTGAACTGTTCATGATTTCCAACGCCATTTTGACATTTTTCATGAGTGTTGTTCATGTTCATTTTATTCATGGCAATGTGCATGTGGCAAGTGGATCTTTAGAAATCTGTACCTTCGTCCTCCTCCTCTCCCCGCCACTTGAACAGTTACAACGTTCTAATTAGTCGCAAGGGGACGGCACCAATTGGCGATAGGTGGATTGTGCCCCCTTGTAGTGGTCCCCAGGGGGAGATCAGCGCGGTGTTTTAGGTCAGCAGGAGCTGCCAGATGAGGAGGACGTAGGTGAGCAGAGAGTACACTGGTTCTCAGATGTCATCAAACAGAGAGTACAGGGGTTCTCAGTTCTCACTTGTCATCAAGCAGTCGCGGAAAATAATATGTTGCCAAAATCTTATTTACGAATGGTTGTGTAAGTACTAGACCTAAGGCAGCTTGAGTTGATCAATCGCTTTGGTCATTTGGAGTTTTGACTTCGCGGCTTAAACGTAAGAAAAATACTTGGAAATACTTGGAAATACTTTGTCAGGTTAAAGACATGCACACGACGATTTTAGGGAAAACACAGCTGGGTGATGTAGATAGATATGTGACAAAAGTGGGTGTGTCTTCCTAGACCTGTCAGTCAATGTAACAAACACGAATCTCGCGAGTCGAGAGTGCTCCCCCCTTTTTAAATCCCTTATATTAACTTCGCGGCCGTCTCTGTCGTCATCTCATCATCTCTCTCATCATCTCATGGGCGGGCGGGCGGAAAAAAGAAAAGTCGGAAAATGACCCACTTCCAGTGATCCGATCGAGCTGAAATTTGGCACACGGACCCGTCTAACCTAACAATGCATCGTATCAAAATTTCAGATCGATCGATCGTACCGTAATTAAATTAATGCATTTTTAGTTTATCCTTATATGAGATATGTAATTCAAATTCACGGTTTGTTATTGTTTTTTTCTTCCACTTCCACGTGAGTTTGAGTTGACGCCGACCGTCGTGTTGACGCCGACCGTCGTGCCGACACCCCCTCACATCCCACCCCCATTTATTAAAGACAAGGGACATCACTCGGTGTCAGTCTGTAAATGTTTGAAAATAATCAATACTGTTAGTTATGTCTCATATATAAGGGATTTATAGTCAAAAACTTTGTTTTTGCGGGTTTGTTTATTAAATCCCTTATATTAACTTCACCGCCGTCTCTGTCGTCATCTCATCATCTCATGGGCGGGCTGGCGGAAAAACAAAAGTCGAAACTGATCCACTTCTCGTAATCCGATCCACCTGAAATTTGGCACACGGACCCGTCTGACCTCACAATGCATCGTATCAAAATTTCAGATCGATCGAAGTACGTAAATTAATGCATTTTTAAATCCCTTATATTAACTTCGCGGCCGTCTCATCATCTCATCATCTCATGGGCGGGCGGAAAAACAAAAGTCGAAAATGACCCACTTCCCGTGATCCGATCGAGCTGAAATTTGGCACACGGACCCGTCTAACCTAACAATGCATCGTATCAAAATTTCAGATCGATCGAACGGACCGTAATTAAATTAATGCATTTTTAGTTTATCCTTATCTAACGTATGTAATTCAAATTCACGGTTTGTTATTGTTTTTTTCTTCCACTTCCACGTGAGTTTGAGTTGACGACGACCGTCGTGCCGACACCCCCTCACGATCCCACCCCCATTTATTAAAGACAAGGGACATCACTCGGTGTCAGTCTGTCAATGTTTGTAGCGTTTGAAAATAATCAATGCTGTTAGTTATGTCTCATATATAAAGGGATTTATAGTCAAAAACTTTGTTTTTACGGGTTTGTTTTATTAAATCCCTTATATTAACTTCGCGGCCGTCTCATCATCTCATCATCTCATGGGCGGGCGGGCGGAAAAACAAAAGTCGAAAAGGACCCACTTCCAGTGATCCGATCGAGCTGAAATTTGGCACACGGACACGTCTAACCTAACAATGCATCGTATCAAAATTTCAGATCGATCGAACGGACCGTAATTAAATAAATGCATTTTTAGTTTATCCTTATATGAGGTATGTAATTCAAATTCACGGTTTGTTATTGTTTTTTTCTTCCACTTCCACGTGAGTTTGAGTTGACGCCGACCGTCATGCCGACACCCCCTCACGTCCCACCCCCATTTATTAAAGACAAGGAACATCACTCGGTGTCAGTCTGTCAATGTTTGTAGCGTTTGAAAATAATCAATACTGTTATTTATGTCTCATATATAAGGGATTTATAGTCAAAAACTTTGTTTTTACGGGTTTGTTTTATTAGTTTATCCTTATATGAGGTATGTAATTCAAATTCACGGTTTTTTATTGTTTTTTTCCCACGTGAAAGTTTGAGTTGACGCGTTGATGCGACCCGTCGAAGCGCCGGGGCACTTTTGTTTACATTTTACGTGTCACGCTGAGCTCGGTCAAGCGAATCGGTGACCAGACTTGTCCCCTCTCACAGGGTTATGAAGCAAACTTGAGTTAAGACAGATTCAGTCTGTAAATGTTTGAAAATAATCAATACTGTTAGTTATGTCTCATATATAAGGGATTTATAGTCAAAAACTTTGTTTTTAAATCCCTTATATTAACGTCACCGGCGTCTCTCTCTCTCTCTCTCTCTCTCTCTCTCTCTCTCTCTCTCTCTCTCTCTCTCTCTCTCTCTCTCTCTGTCTTTCGTCATCTCATGGGCGGGCGGAAAAAGAAAAGTCAAAAATGACCCACTTCCAGTGATCCGATCGAGCTGAAATTTGGCACACGGGCCCGTCTGACCTAACAATGCATCGTATCAAAATTTCAGATCGATCAATCGTACCGTAATTTAATAAATGCATTTTTAGTTTATCTATATAAACTATATGTAGAGGTCGCTATCGTTTACATTTTACGGGTCACTTGACTTCAGGCCAGCCACCGGTGTGAACACATCTCGTGCTTAAACCAGGTAAAGCGGCGTGCTTTTGTTTACATTTGGCGTTTCACGGTGAACTTGGCCCAGCGATCGGTGACAAGACCTTTCCCCTCTCCCACCCCCACCCCACGCTTTTTGGGTTAAAAGCAAAGGGGAGTAAAGACAGATTCAGTCTGTAGATATTTGTAAATAATTTAAGTTCTGTCTCATATATAAGGGATTTATAGTCAAAAACTTTGTTTTTACGGGTTTGTTTTTATTAAATCTCTTATATTAACTTCGCGGCCGGTCATCTCTGTCGTCATCTCATGGGCAGACGGGCGGAAAAACAAAAGTGTTAAATGACCCACTTCCTGTGATCCGATCGAGCTGAAATTTGCCACACGGACCCGACTAACCTAACAATGCATCGTATCAAAATTTCAGATCGATCGAACGTACCGTAATTAAATTAATGCATTTTTAGTTTATCCTTATATGAGGTATGTAATTCAAATTCACGGTTTGTTATTGTTTTTTTCCCACGTGAAAGTTTGAGTTGACGCTTTGAGGCGACCCATCGACGTACCCGCGTGCTTTTGTTTACATTTTACGTGTCATGCTGAGCTCGGTCAAGTGAATCGGTGACCATACTATTCCCCCTCTACCACCCCCACCCCCAGGGTTATGAAGCAAAGTTGAGTTAAGACAGATTCAGTCTGTAAATATTTGTAAATACTTTTAGTTATGTCTCATATATAAGGGATTTATAGTCAAAAACTTTGTTTTTACGGGTTTGTTTTATTACCTTAGTAGGTCGACTTGACATGTTGTCAATGGTTATAGATGAGATTTTAATCTGCCTAGTCAGCAAAATAAATACATGACCTCAGGCATGCTACCATAGAGGGCAAACGTCTGACTTGACCTCAAGCATGCGACCAAAGAGGGCAAACGTCTGACTTGACCTCAAGCATGCTACCAAAGAGAGCAAACGTCTGACTTGACCTCAAGCATGCTACCAAAGAGGGCAAACGTCTGACTTGACCTCAAGCATGCTACCAAAGAGGGCAAACGTCTGACTTGACCTCAAGCGTGCTACCAAAGAGGGCAAATCTTCTGCAGTAACTTTTGCTCAAATTAAAGATTTAGAAGTCATGAGACAGACCTACTTATCTATGGCATCTGTCCGTCTACGAAAGACGATCGATTTATCTTTATTGTGTGCACCTCTTGGTGTGGCTGATGAGACCAATCCTCAAGTGGCAGTCTCTTCTGCATGTAACACACGAATGTGGTGGGGCAGTGTTGCCTGGCCTTCCTCCTCGCTCTTTTTTCCACTGTTTCCTCCCTGGCTTGATCCTCTGCTCTTAGTGATCCTTCTTTCACTATAGTCCGCCACGTGGACCTATCCTCTGCCAGGTTTTCCCAGTTTTGTATGTCAATGTTGGCTGCTTTCATATATCTTCTACATATGTCCGTGTATCTGAGACATGGCCGATCAACCGACCTTTTCCCTGTCGCCAGCTCGCCTTATAGCACATCCTTGGGTATGCGACCAGTTTGCATCCTCTTGATGTGTCCGAGCCAAGTAGGCGTCTTTGACTTAATATGGCTGGAATGCTGCTGATGCTTGCATGAGCCAGGACCTCTGTGTTGGTGACTTTCTTTTGCCATTTGATGTCTAGGATGCGGCGCGGTATCTGAGGTGGAAGCTATTGAGCCCTCTTTCATGCCTGGTATAGGTGGTTCAAGACTCGCATCCATAGAGGAGTGTGCTCAGTACGCAGGCCTGGTATACCTGCAGCTTAGTCCTTGCTGTGAGTTTGGCATTGGATCAGACTCTTTTGTACAGTCTAGACATAACAGTTGCGGCCTTCCCTATCCTACCACTTATCTATCTTCCAGTTAGAGGGTGCTCGAAATGTTCGATCCCATATATGTAAAACTGTCAACAACATCCAGCTTGCAGCCGTCAATGGTGATAGTCGAGAGAGAGGCAGCATCCGGTGCCATAATGTTGGTTTTATGTGTGCTAATGGTCAGGCCAAACTCTTTGCAGGCAGCAGAGAAGCTGGATACAAGGCTCTCCAGGTCGTCTATTTTATGAGATATCAACGTGGCATCGTCTGCAAATAAGAGCTCTGACATACAAGACCTGCTAAAACAATACAAGGGGAATGAATAGAGACAGACATACAAGAACTGCTCATACAAGCGGGAGGAACTCTATAGACAGACATACAAGAAATGCTCATACAATACAACTATTCGACAACTTTACAAAATATTCATAAAAAATAATAACTTTCGAATTAACTTAATGGTTATATTCTGTACAGGTCTATTCAAAATTTAAGCTTTAGTTCTCTATATCGAACTTCTGCTTCTAGCTACATAGAAAACTGTATTAGTATTAGTATTAGTATTAGTATACATTTTTAAAAATAATTTGTTCTTCCACTTTGCAGGTGATAACAACCAATCAGATTACAACAAAATTCAGTGACTTTGGTTCGAGAGCTGCGATATCTGAAGGTAACATTATTTATTTTGTTAGCACTAGATCGTTTTACCTTGTATTCGTCTAGTCTGTAAGTGTAACCATTAACGAAATAGTTGATATAACTTACTTATGTACATACATATTCATATAGCAACGTATGGTTTATTTTTTCATTTTAATATTCCTTGCCTTGTAGAGGCTCTTCCAGGAAGTGACCTTGACCTTCACCCTCACAGCTTCCTGACAGCAGCACTTGGTAACACCTGGAGTCACAGCGTCAACACGAGGCTCATCCTCCAGTATAAGACGTCTGACGTCAGACAGGTCAGGTAACACGTGTACTGGGGGGGGGGTGACTACCATTGCTCAGAACACAGAAGAACTGTTGAAAGTTATGGTCCAGAGAAATACAACGATTTATGTCAACAAAAGTATCTGTACAGTAGGCGAGATGTGACAAATCAGTTTGTTGGTATGTTGTCAGATGTGACAAATCAGTTTGTTGGTATGTTGTCAGATGTGACAAATCAGTTTGTTGGTATGTTGTCAGAT
Source organism: Ampullaceana balthica (assembly GCA_944989445.1). Lineage (NCBI taxonomy): Eukaryota > Metazoa > Mollusca > Gastropoda > Lymnaeidae > Ampullaceana > Ampullaceana balthica. Next base: position 500,627 of record CALYLW010000534.1, on the reverse strand, counting down.
GTGACAAATCAGTTTGTTGGTATGTTGTCAGATGTGACAAATCAGTTTGTTGGTATGTTGTCAGATGTGACAAATCAGTTTGTGGTATGTTGTCAGATGTGACAAATCAGTTTGTGGTATGTTGTCAGATGTGACAAATCAGTTTGTGGTATGTTGTCAGATGTGACAAATCAGTTTGTGGTATGTTGTCAGATTTGGCAAATCAGTTTGTGGTATGTTGTCGGCCATGTGTGTTATCCGCCATTCTATAGAAGACACCTTCAACAGGTTTGGAATTACACATGGTGTCTCGACACACCTGTATTGGAGGTCAAAGGTCACTGACAGTCCCAAAGACTTACTGAGAGTTCAAGAAGACCCTAAAATGAAATAAATAGAAGGCCCTAAAATGAAATAAATAGAAGGCCCTAAAATGAAATAAATAGAAGGCCCTAAATTGAAATAAATAGAAGGCCCTAAAATGAAATAAACAAAAGGTCCTTACATGAAATAAATAGAAGGCCCTAAAATGAAATAAATAGTAGGCCCTAAAATGAAATAAACAAAAGGTCCTTACATGAAATAAATAGAAGGCCCTAAAATGAAATAAATAGAAGGCCCTAAAATGAAATAAATAGAAGGCCCTAAAATGAACTAAACAAAAGGTCCTTACATGAAATAAATAGAAGGCCCTTAAATGAAATAAATAGAAGGCCCTAAAATGAAATAAACAAAAGGCCCTTACATGAAATAAATAGAAGGCCCTAAAATGAAATAAATGGAAGGCCCTAAAATAAAATAAATAAAAGACCCTTACATGAAATAAATAGAAGGCCCTAAAATGAAATAAATAGAAGGCCCTAAACTGAAGTAAATAGAAGGCCCTTAACTGAAGTAAATAGAAGGCCCTGACATGAAATAAATCTCCTATCTGCTGCTAATCTCTGTAAACAGGAAGTGGTCAAGGATGCTTGGGGTGTATGTATAAGCCCAAGTTCCGAAACATGAAGTGTATTTGTGTCAAATATGAAATGTATTTGTGTCAAACATGAAATGTATTTGTGTCAAACATGAAATGTATTTGCGTCAAACATGAAATGTATTTGAGTCAAACATAAAATGTATTTGTGTCAAACATAAAGTGTATTTGTGTCAAACATGAAATGTATTTGTGTCAAACATAAAGTGTATTTGTGTCAAACATGAAATGTATTTGTGTCAAACATGAAGTGTATTTGTGTCAAACATGAAATGTATTTGTGTCAAACATGAAATGTATTTGTGTAAAACATGAAATGTATTTGTGTCAAACATAAAATGTATTTGTGTCAAACATGAAATGCATTTGTGTCAAACATGAAATGTATTTGTGTCAAACATGAAATGCATTTGTGTCAAACATGAAGTGTATTTGTGTCAAACATGAAATGTATTTGTGTCAAACATGAAATGTATTTGTGTCAAACATGAAATGTATTTGTGTCAAACATGAAATGAATTCACAATGCAAACCTAGTCTTACTTGCTTCAAATAAATAAGTTTTTATATTCTATAGAATGCTTGCTGTCACATACAGCCATTAACACAAACATATTCTATAGAATGCTTGCTGTCACATACAGCCATTAACACAAACATATTCTATATAATGCTTGCTGTCACATACAGCTATTAACACAAACATATTCTATATAATGCTTGCTGTCACATACAGCTATTAACACAAACATATTCTATAGCATGCTTGCTGTCACATACAGCCATTAACACAAACATATTCTATAGCATGCTTGCTGTCACATACAGCCATTAACACAAACATATTCTATAGCATGCTTGCTGTCACCAACAGCCATTAACACAAACATTTTTTTTAAAATTAGAGTTCTATTGACACGTCTTCCATATTTCCTTTCTCCAGATTCTGGTGGCCAAATCTCCGGTTTCACCGTTTGCTGTGGTCAAGTACACAATACAAAGTAGTGGACTCGTTCAGACTGGTCAGTTAGTGGAACTTTCTAGATTGAATAGATTAAATAAACAAATTCAAATACCTTTAACAGTCACGTGACATAATTTTGTCAGTGGATGTGACAGTCACGTGACATAATGTTGCCAGTGGATGTGACCGTCACGTGACATAATGTTGTTAGACAAGACGTCACAACACAGGGTGAGAGTGAGCCTGAAAAGACGTCACAAAACAGCGAACGTTTTGGCAAAGAGCCTTCTTTAACAAATAGCACGCAAACAGATAAAAAGAATATCAAGAAATTAAAACTTTGCTGCGGTGAAATCCAGAGCCAAAGAGAACAATAGCGGGAAGAGAGTATTTAGAGCTTTTATAGGAAAGGAGAGTGTGGGCGTGGCCAATCATTTAGGTTGTCACCGTAAACAAATATTCATCTTATGTTGTGCAAGGGTCTAATATTCTTGGATTAGTCTCACCCACATTTTGTTCGCTTGAAATATTAAACTAACTCAAGAATCCTTGTTAAACTATTTACTGCATTTATTTGTTCAAAGAATCTCTCGTAGTCGACTCCGATATGTTTTAGTTAGTGTACTCATAAAATACGATATCGTGTTCAACAAACACCTATACGATATTACTTCAGTGAAGAGGTTCTTTATGGAATCCGACCTGCGGTATACATACCCGGGGGGAGGGGGGGGGACCATCTTCTTTCACTAACGCGCCGGTATAATATTCTTACACTATCTCGCCCGGGGGGAGGGGCGTTCTTCACAATGGCTTCACAATAACAGATTGGGAGGCACCGTCCCTACTTATAAAGCTATCACCAACAGATTGGCTGTAATCTTCCCTACTAATAAAGCTATCACCAACAGATTGGCTGTAATCTTCCCTACTAATAAAGCTATCACCAACAGATTGGCTGTAATCTTCCCTACTAATAAAGCTATCACAAACAGATTGGCTGTAAACTTCCCTACTAATAAAGCTATCACCAACAGATTGGCTGTAATCTTCCCTACTAATAAAGCTATCACCAACAGATTGGCTGTAATCTTCCCTACTAATAAAGCTATCACCAACAGATTGGCTGTAATCTTCCCTACTAATAAAGCTATCACCAACAGATTGGCTGTAATCTTCCCTACTAATAAAGCTATCACCAACAGATTGGCTGTAATCTTCCCTACTAATAAAGCTACCACCAATTAGGTCCACCAGCATCGCCGTGTTGATGAAGTGACGTCATCAGTTAAATTTGCTATTCACTCAATATTTTCACGACTTGGTTTACATTCATGAAATGATCTCTGAATAGTGGGATCAGTCTAGTAGTCGAGTTTCACTTGACTTGAACCATAAAATCCAATTATGTGAGAGGTACCAATTTTTTTACTGGTCATCATGGACCAACCAGCCACGAGATACTGTCTACAGCCACGAGATACTGTCTACAGACATGAAGTACTGTCTACAGCCATGAGATACTGTCTACAGCCATGAAGTACTGTCTACAGCCATGAGATACTGTCTACAGCCATGAGATACTGTGTACAGCCATGAGGTACCGTATACAGCCATGAGATATTGTCTACAGCCATGATATACTGTCTAAAGCCATGAGTTACTGTCTACAGCCATGGGGTACTGTCTACAGCCATGAAGTACTGTCTACAGCCATTAATTACTGTCTACAGCCATGAGGTACTGTCTAAAGTTCTCTAAAGCCATGAGATACTGTCTACAGCCATGAGGTACTGTCTACAGCCATGAGGCTGCCAATCAAGAGATACATGTACAGCAATGAGATATTGTCTACAGCATGAGATACTATCTACAGCCATGAGGCTGCCAATCAAGAGATACATGTACAGCCATGAGATACTGTCTACAGCCATGAGATACTATCTACAGCCATGAGGCTGTCAATCAAGAGATACATATACAGCCATGAAATACTATCTACAGCCATGAGGCTGCCAATCAAGAGATACACGTACAGCCATGAGATACTATCTACAGCCATGAGGTTGCCAATCAAGAGATACATGTACAGCCACGAGATACTATCTACAGCCATGAGGCTGCCAATCAAGAGATACATGTACAGACAGCCATGAGATACTATCTACAGCCATGAGATACTATCTACAGCCATGAGATACTATCTACAGCCATGAGGCTGCCAATCAAGAGATACACGTACAGCCATGAGATACTATCTACAGCCATGAGGCTGCCAATCAAGAGATACATGTACAAACATGAGATACTATCTACAGCCATGAGGCTGCCAATCAAGAGATACATGTACAGCCATGAGATACTATCTACAGCCATGAGGCTGCCATTCAAGAGATACACGTACAGCCATGAGATACTATCGACAGCCATGAGGCTGCCAATCATGAGATACTATCTACAGCCATGAGGCTGCCAATCAAGAGATACATGTACAGCCATGAGATACTATCTACAGCCATGAGGCTGCCAATCAAGAGATACATGTACAGCCATGAGATAATATCGACAGCCAGTGGACATATCAGTTGACATATCAGTGGACATATCAGTATAACTCTCGCCACCCTGCACGTCATCAAAGTATGCTTTATTGCCCGCTGTTGATGATGTTTACCTACTTATCTCCCCTGACATCGCTCACTTTGGTGGTTGGCCCGTGAGACAGGTAACATCATCTCTGTCGTCACTCAGGTGCAAGGGCTCCATTTGTCAGGTTCTCTGGTCTTAGATCTGAGAGCTTCAAGCAGCCGACTTCTTCTGGTCCTCAAAGTTTGATCTACTCAAAATAAAATGACATCAAGTGCAGTTAAGTCAGATAATATATGGCCAGGAGCTACCACAGGTATTAGTGGAGTCAGAGCAGTGGGTCCTATGGCCAGGAGCTACCACAATTATTAGTGGAGTCAGAGCAGTGGGTCCTATGGTCAGGAGCTACCACAGGTATTAGTGGAGTCAGAGCAGTGGGTCCTATGGCCAGGAGCTACCACAGGTATTAGTGGAGTCAGAGCAGTGGGTCCTATGGCCAGGAGCTACCACAGGTATTAGTGGAGTCAGAGCAGTGGGTCCTATGGCCAGGAGCTACCACAGGTATTAGTGGAGTCAGAGCAGTGGATCCTATGGCCAGGAGCTACCACAGGTATTAGTGGAGTCAGAGCAGTGGGTCCTATGGTCAGGAGCTACCACAGGTATTAGTGGAGTCAGAGCAGTGGGTCCTATGGCCAGGAGCTACCACAGGTATTAGTGGAGTCAGAGCAGTGGGTCATATGGTCAGGAGCTACCACAGGTATTAGTGGAGTCAGAGCAGTGGGTCCTATGATTTTTAATGAAGAAGTGAGAAGTTGACCTTGAAAATATAGTTAATTATAACTGAATGTTTATGCATGGTCGTATTACCAGAGGTGTCACTATGGGGGTGAGGGTGGTGTGGACCCCACCGGGTGACACCAAAACGTAAAATTCTGTATATTCCCGTTATTTGGTGGTGGAGGTCTATGGGTTAAGTGTTAAGTCTCGATATTATAAGATTGTTGCCTTGCTCTCCGCTTACATACAACACTCAAGAGATGACACAAGTGTCTGTAACAAGTCAATGTTTATTCTACTGTACACAAACTGTACAACTGGCTGTCGTGCCTAGACAGCAAATACACCCTTATACAACTGGCTGTACACACAGCCAGACACTATAGTTACTTCACGAGCATGCCCTCGGTCTGACGCGACCGCTCCTGGGCCCATGCTCAAGTCCCCTTCAGATCTACGTCTACACAAAACGTCGAAGTCCCTTCGGTCCAGACCCGACAGCTTCTGGGCGACGTACAACCTCAACTCTTGTCTTGTCTGCCCCGACCGGTCTGCCCCGACACAACTCTCTGCCCACTGGTCTCATCTGACCCTGGCGTGTCCTCTGGTCACACAGCCATGTGACCAGGAGTGCATTAAAACATTATATTCACGTGACTAGTGTTCACACAGTCAACAACATTCACTCACAGTGATTCTCATACCCGTGACTAGTGTTCACACATCTACACCATTCACTCACAGTGATTCTCATACCCCTGACAGTAAGTCGTGACGAGGTGACGCATGAGCTACCACAATGGGGGACACCAACCCTAGTGACGCCACTGCGTATTACTTCTGGTATACTGGAAGCCAATTCAATATTACTGGAGAATATTCAAAATTGACAAGAGCAAAACCATCAGTTAAATCACTAAACCTTGAAACACTGGAGGGAAGAAGAAATTTTAAAAAAACCGTAAAAAACAAGTTTTTGACTATAAATCCTTTATGTACGAGAAGTAACTAAAAGAATGTTCATTATAATACGCAGCGCAAGACCATCCAAAAATACAAAATTGCAGTTGTGTCGTAAAACATGTTTAATATAATGCGCACCGATCAGGAATATGTTTATGAAAAGTGTTGTCAATAAAATACGCACCTTATTGTGCGACAGAAAGGTTGTTCAATATAATACGCACCGCGACGCTCTATCTCAAAAAATAGCATGATATATAGGAATAAATAAAATAATCTAAAAAATCAATAATTTAATCACGGTACATGCGATCGATATGAAATTTTGATACATTGTTTTTATCATCGGTACGACTACTGCCTGCAAAATTTCAGCTCGCTAGCTTACGAGTAAGTGGGTTAAAAATCGATCAAAAGTTTTGGCGACAAGCAATCAAGCAATCAAGGGTGCAGACACCACGAGTTAATATAAAGGATTTAAAAATAAATAAAATGAAAGTTCTGTATTACATTATTTTTTATTCTGATTTGTATTTTTTCAAAATAAATAGATTTCAGCTTAAATATATTTATTTTAAAAACGTCCGTCATTTTTGACGGGCAATACACTAGAATATATATATAATGGCCCTGTCTTCGGCAAATCCAGATTCCGGCCGACTTTTACAAATCCGTTTCCGGTCGGATTTTAAAAATTTGAATCCGGTACAGCCCTATTCTATATAGAAGAAGCGTTTGTAAAAAAATGAGAGAGTACAAGTTGGACTACCTTTAATCTGGTAAATTGGTGCCCATTTAATCTTCAATAAGGGGACGCGATTCGACATACTTTAATATAAGAGTTGTTTTCAATGAATGTTTATTTGATAGGTCTCTTAGAATGAGTTTAAAGGTTAAAGTTCATGTTATTGAGACTATTCTCATTCTCTCTTCCACTCCAGGTGACGTCATGACCTACGAGGGAACTGACCCCGGAGAGCAGCGCATCAGAGCAAGGAGTTCTGTCCCTTGTGTGTCTAGCCAGTTTTAACATCTGAGTTAACCCCCTTAGCTGGACCTTCAGAATTGAGTTTGTGATCCAATAAATTCTTCTGTACAAATGTAGGATAGAGACTTTGTGTTCATTGTGAGAACCTTTGTGTTCATTGTGAGAACCTTTGTGTTCATTGTGAGAACCTTTGTGTTCATTGTGAGAACCTTTGTGTTCATTGTGAGAACCTTTGTGTTCATTGTGAGAACCTTTGTGTTCATTGTGAGAACCTTTGTGTTCATTGTGAGAACCTTTGTGTTCATTGTGAGAACCTTTGTGTTCATTGTGAGAACCTTTGTGTTCATTGTGAGAACCTTTGTGTTCATTGTGAGAACCTTTGTGTTCATTGTGAGAACCTTTGTGTTCATTGTGAGAACCTTGTGCTTGTCCTGACAGACAATCTTGTCTTTGCCTGACAGACAATCTTGTGTTTGTCCTGACAGACAATCTTGTGTTTGTCCTAACAGACAATCTTGTGTTTGTCCTGACTGAATTTTGTGTTTGTCCTGACAGACAATCTTGTGTTTGTCCTAACAGACAATCTTCTGTTTGTCCTGACTGAATTTTGTGTTTGTCCTGACAGACAATCTTGTGTTTGTCCTAACAGACAATCTTGTGTTTGTCCTGACTGAATTTTGTGTTTGTCCTGACAGACAATCTTGTGCTTGTCCTGACAGACAATCTTGTCTTTGCCTGACAGACAATCTTGTGTTTGTCCTGACTGAATTTTGTGTTTGTCAATTACACGCAGTTCCTCCCTCAAAATGACATTTTCCTTTTTTAATTCTGCATTTATTCCTGTTGGTCTCTCAGAAATAGATCTTTGATATTTAATCATTTCCTCCCGTATAAAATAGCTATCATCAACCCCAATCTCCTCATCTCTCTGTCTCCCCATCTCTTTGTCTCCCCATCTCTCTGTCTCCCCATCTCTCTATCTCCCCATATCTCTGCCCCCCATCTCTCTGTATCCCCATCTCTCTGTCTCCCCATCTCTCTATCTCCCCATCTCTCTGTCTCTCCATCTCTCTCTGTCTCCCCATCTCTCTGTCGCCCCATCTCTCTCTGTCTCCCCATCTCTCTGTCTCCCCATCTCTCTGTCTCCCCATCTCTCTGTCTCTCCTTCTCTCTGTCTCCCCATCTCTCTGAATCCCCATCTCTCTGTCTCCCCATCTCTCTCTGTCTCCCCATCTCTCTGTCTACCCATCTCTCTGTCTCTCCATCTCTCTCTGTCTCCCCATCTCTCTGTCTCCCAATCTCTCTATCTCCCCATCTCTCTGTCTCCCCATCTCTCTCTGTCTCCCCATCTCTCTCTGTCTCCCCATCTCTCTCCCCCCATCTCTCTGTCTCCCCATCTCTCTGTCTCCCCATCTCTCTGTCTCCCCATCTCTGTGTCTCCCCATCTATCTGTCTCGCCATCTCTCTGTCTCTCCATCTCTCTGTCTCTCCATCTCTCTGTCTCCCCATCTCTCTCTGTATACCCATCTCTCTCTGCCTCCCCATTCTCTCTCTGTCTCCCCATCTCTCTCTGTCTCCCCATCTCTCTCTGTCTCCCCATCTCTCTGTCTCCCCATCTCTCTATCTCCCCATCTCTCTCTGTCTCCCCATCTCTCTCTGTCTCCCCATCTCTCTCCCCCCATCTCTCTGTCTCCCCATCTCTCTGTCTCCCCATCTCTCTGTCTCACCATCTCTCTGTCTCCCCATCTATCTGTCTCGCCATCTCTCTGTCTCTCCATCTCTCTGTCTCCCCATCTCTCTCTGTATACCCATCTCTCTCTGCCTCCCCATTCTCTCTCTGTCTCCCCATCTCTCTCTGTCTCCTCATCTCTCTCTGTCTCCCCATCTCTCTCTGTCTCCCCATCTCTCTCTGTCTCCCCATCTCTCTCTGTCTCCCCATCTCTCCCTGTCTCTCCATCACCCTCTGTCTCCCCATCTCTCTCTGTCTCCCCATCTCTCTCTCTGTCTCCCCATCTCTCTATGTCTCCCCATCTCTCTCTGTCTTCCCATCTCTCTGTCTCCACATCTCTCTCTGTCTCCCCATCTCTCCCTGTCTCTCCATCACCCTCTGTCTCCCCATCTCTCTCTGTCTCCCCATCTCTCTCTGTCTCCCCATCTCTCTCTGTCTCCCCATTTCTCTCTGTCTCCCCATCTCTCTCTGTCTCCCCATCTCTCTCTGTCTCCCCATCTCCCAGATGCCATCCCTCCATGTCTCCCTACTCCCAGATCCCAGCACTCCATGTCTCCAGATGCCAGCACTCCATGTCTCTAGATGCCAGTCCTACATGTCTCCCTGCTCCCAGATGCCAGCCCTCCATGTCTCCAGATGCCAGTCCTACATGTCTCCCTACTCCCAGATGCCAGCCCTCCATGTCTCCAGATGCCAGCACTCCATGTCTCCAGATGCCAGCACTCCATGTCTCCCTACTCCCAGATGCCAGTCCTACATGTCTCCCTACTCCCAGATGCCAGCACTCCATGTCTCCAGATGCCAGTCCTACATGTCTCCCTACTCCCAGATGCCAGCACTCCATGTCTCCAGATGCCAGTCCTACATGTCTCCCTACTCCCAGATGCCAGTCCTACATGTCTCCCTACTCCCAGATGCCAGCACTCCATGTCTCCAGATGCCAGTCCTACATGTCTCCCTACTCCCAGATGCCAGCACTCCATGTCTCCAGATGCCAGTCCTACATGTCTCCCTACTCCCAGATGCCAGCCCTCCATGTCTCCCTACTCCCAGATGCCAGTCCTCCATTTCCCCTACCCCCAGATGCCAATGGTCAAGTAATCCTCTGTTATCGCCAGTTCCATTAGGAACGTATCAGGACCAGGGCGAGTAAATAAGCCGTGCGATGAACGCGAAGATGTTCATTAAATATGTACTCTAAGTCTAAACATGTGGCTAAACAACACCTCTTGAAATGTGTGTGTGAAGGCTGGCAGCAGTGAGAGTGAGGGGGGACGGTAATGGACATGTGATGAAAGGCGAAGTTTTTATTTCTAAGCAGGGGAATATACTCACACGAGTTAAACCTGTCTTACTCCCCTTGCAGACCCCACCACGCCCCCCCCCACATCAAGGTTAAAAACTAATCTCTTTCTCCACGTGGTCGACTTATTTTTTACCTTTGACACGTACACCCCACGCCCTCCCCCCCCCCACGCCCTAATGCCTTTATGAATTTATTGTCCATGTTCTTTCATCTAGATAACGCCCCTGCACCTCACCAGTTCCCACTAGAATCACCTTTCATTATTTGCCTGGCTGCTATCTTCACCTACAATCCAAACGAAATTTGAAATACTTAGACCAGCTTTACCAGGGTCAAGCACCCCCCCCCAAAACACCGGTTTCTTATCAGTCTTTAAACGGGTTGACCATCCAATGTTTTCTTTCCATCTCCTGAAAGCTTGGCAAGGGCTTGTGTTAAGCGTGGCCTCGTGTTTACAGGCCGTACAATGTCAGCCCCCACCCCCAACTATTTGTCGTGTGTCACTGCTAGACTTTTATTATATGGACATCTACACCCAATACAAAGATCGATTGACGATCAATAGCTAAACCTAACACTAACAAAAAAATCAATTATTCAACAACTTTAAAAAAAAATTTTTTATAAAAAAAACTGTTGTGGGGTAAGAGATTAAATTAACTTTTTTTCTTTAAATAAATGTTTCATTTTTCTTTATATAATATCGCTGACGTATAATTACATATCAGCATAACGTTATCCCACAACAATAATTTAAGATATAAATACGAATTTTAACTTAGACTTTGTCCGAACCAGTGGCTTGTCTATGGCCTGTTAAATATAATATGTCATTACTTTACAGCAAAATTAAATCACATTCTCTAAATAACAAGAAGTTACTCTCATTCTCTAAATACCGGGAAGTTAATACACTCACATACTCTAAATACCGGGATAGCTCCTTACATACTCTAAATACCGGGAAGTTAATACACTCACATACTCTAAATACCAAGAAGTTAATACACTCACATACTCTAAATACCGGGATAGCTCCTTACATTCTCTAAATACCGGGAAGTTAATACACTCACATTCTCTAAATACCGGGAAGTTACTCACATACTCTAAATACTGGGAAGTTACTCACATACTCTAAATACCGGGAAGTTAATACACTCACATTCTCTAAATACCGGGAAGTTAATACACTCACATACTCTAAATACCGGGAAGTTACTCACATACTCTAAATACCGGGAAGTTACTCACATACTCTAAATACCGGGAAGTTAATACACTCACATTCTCTAAATACCGGGAAGTTAATACACTCACATACTCTAAATACCGGGAAGTTACTCACATACTCTAAATACCGGGAAGTTACTCACGTACTCTAAATACCGGGAAGTTAACACACTCACATACTCTAAATACCGGGATAGCTCCTTACATTCTCTAAATACCGGGAAGTTAATACACTCACATACTCTAAATACCGGGAAGTTAATACACTCACATACTCTAAATACCGGGAAGTTACTCACATACTCTAAATACCGGGAAGTTACTCATATACTCTACATACCGGGAAGTTACTCATATACTCTAAATACCGGGAAGTTACTCATATACTCTAAATACCGGGAAGTTAATACACTCACATACTCTAAATACCGGGAAGTTACTCACATACTCTAAATACCGGGAAGTTACTCATATACTCTACATACCGGGAAGTTACTCATATACTCTAAATACCGGGAAGTTACTCACATACTCTAAATACCGGGAAGTTACTCACATGCTCTTGATACCGAGAAGTTACTCTGGCTAAACACAAAACAACAAAACAAACTTCCCAGTGAGACCTCAAACATGACGTCATCTGTTCACTTAAACTCGATAACCTCCGCTAGAACCTTTGGATTACCGCCCGTTTTGTCATTGTTTCTTGAATACCTTATAATAATAAATATACCTGCAGCCCCCGCCCCATTCCACCGTGCACATGTTGGGTGTGTCGGACACATTCAGTGTATACCATTGTGGGTCAAGACGTGTTGGACACATTCAGTGTATACCATTGTGGGTCAAGACGTGTCTGACACATTCAGTGTATACCATTGTGGGTCAAGACGTGTCTGACACATTCAGTGTATACCATTGTGGGTCAAGACGTGTCTGACACATTCAGTGTATACCATTGTGGGTCAAGACGTGTCTGACACATTCAGTGTATACCATTGTGGGTCAAGACGTGTCTGACACATTCAGTGTATACCATTGTGGGTCAAGACGTGTTGGACACATTCAGTGTATACCATTGTGGGTCAAGACGTGTTGGACACATTCAGTGTATACCGTTGTGGGTCAAGACGTGTTGGACACATTCAGTGTATACCATTGTGGGTCAAGACGTGTTGGACACATTCAGTGTATACCGTTGTGGGTCAAGACGTGTTGGACACATTCAGTGTATACCGTTGTGGGTCAAGACGTGTTGGACACATTCAGTGTATACCATTGTGGGTCAAGACGTGTTGGACACATTCAGTGTATACCATTGTGGGTCAAGACGTGTTGGACACATTCAGTGTATACCGTTGTGGGTCAAGACGTGTTGGACACATTCAGTGTATACCATTGTGGGTCAAGACGTGTTGGACACATTCAGTGTATACCGTTGTGGGTCAAGACGTGTTGGACACATTCAGTGTATACCGTTGTGGGTCAAGACGTGTTGGACACATTCAGTGTATACCATTGTGGGTCAAGACGTGTCTGACACATTCAGTGTATACCATTGTGGGTCAAGACGTGTTGGACACATTCAGTGTATACCATTGTGCGTCAAGACGTGTTGGACACATTCGGTGTATACCATTGTGCGTCAAGACGTGTTGGACACATTCAGTATAGACCATTGTGGGTCAAGACGTGTCTGACACATTCAGTGTATACCATTGTGGGTCAAGACGTGTCTGACACATTCGGTGTATATATACCATTGTGCGTCAAGACGTGTCTGACACATTCAGTGTATACCATTGTGGGTCAAGACGTGTTGGACACATTCAGTATAGACCATTGTGGGTCAAGACGTGTCTGACACATTCAGTGTATACCATTGTGGGTCAAGACGTGTCTGACACATTCGGTGTATACCATTGTCGGTCAGGACGTGTTGGACACATTCAGTGTATACCATTGTGGGTCAAGACGTGTCTGACACATTCGGTGTATATATACCATTGTGCGTCAAGACGTGTCTGACACATTCAGTGTATACCATTGTGGGTCAAGACGTGTCTGACACATTCAGTGTATACCATTGTGGGTCAAGACGTGTCTGACACATTCAGTGTATACCATTGTGGGTCAAGACGTGTCTGACACATTCAGTGTATACCATTGTGGGTCAAGACGTGTCTGACACATTCAGTGTATACCATTGTGGGTCAAGACGTGTCTGACACATTCAGTGTATACCATTGTGAGTCAAGACGTGTCTGACACATTCAGTGTATACCATTGTGGGTCAAGACGTGTCTGACACATTCAGTGTATACCATTGTGGGTCAAGACGTGTCTGACACATTCAGTGTATACCATTGTGGGTCAAGACGTGTCTGACACATTCAGTGTATACCATTGTGGGTCAAGACGTGTCTGACACATTCAGTGTATACCATTGTGGGTCAAGACGTGCCTGACACATTCAGTGTATACCATTGTGGGTCAAGACGTGTCTGACACATTCAGTGTATACCATTGTGGGTCAAGACGTGTCTGACACATTCAGTGTATACCATTGTGGGTCAAGACGTGTCTGACACATTCAGTGTATACCATTGTGGGTCAAGACGTGTTGGACACATTCAGTGTATACCATTGTGGGTCAAGACGTGTCTGACACATTCAGTATAGACCATTGTGAGTCAAGACGTGTCTGACACATTCAGTGTATACCATTGTGGGTCAAGACGTGTCTGACACATTGCAGTGTATACCATTGTGGGTCAAGACGTGTCTGACACATTCAGTGTATACCATTGTGGGTCAAGACGTGTCTGACACATTCAGTGTATACCATTGTGGGTCAAGCCGTGTTGGACACATTCAGTGTATACCATTGTGGGTCAAGACGTGTTGGACACATTCAGTGTATACCATTGTGGGTCAAGACGTGTCTGACACATTCAGTGTATACCATTGTGGGTCAAGACGTGTCTGACACATTCAGTGTATACCATTGTGGGTCAAGACGTGTCTGACACATTCAGTGTATACCATTGTGGGTCAAGACGTGTCTGACACATTCAGTGTATACCATTGTGAGTCAAGACGTGTCTGACACATTCAGTGTATACCATTGTGGGTCAAGACGTGTCTGACACATTCAGTGTATACCATTGTGGGTCAAGACGTGTTGGACACATTCAGTGTATACCATTGTGGGTCAAGACGTGTCTGACACATTCAGTATAGACCAATGTGAGTCAAGACGTGTCTGACACATTCAGTGTATACCATTGTGGGTCAAGACGTGTCTGACACATTGCAGTGTATACCATTGTGGGTCAAGACGTGTCTGACACATTGAGTGTATACCATTGTGGGTCAAGACGTGTCGGACATATTCAGTTTATACCATTGTGGGTCAAGACGTGTCTGTTACATTCAGTGTATACCATTGTGGGTCAAGACGTGTCTGACATATTCAGTTTATACCATTGTGGGTCAAGACGTGTCTGACACATTGCAGTGTATACCATTGTGGGCCATGAGGCATGCCCAGGACATATCCATGCTGTAATTGTGACATGACTGAATTCGTGAAACGAATGACATTCAAGTCTAGGGATATTAACGGACTAGTAATTAAAATTTCCAGCATCTGATCTCGTTTTACTTGTTACTTCTTCAGATGTCAATTTTTCCAAGACCCTTGAAATATTAAAGTATTTTTTTTTCGAAACATAATTAAACTTTTGGATTGTCACGCGATGCGTATTATAATGGACATAAAAATGTACTTTTTGTTATGTCTCGTATATATATTCAAAAACGTTATTTTTTCCGGTTTTTTTAACGTTTGTTTTTAAATTCAATAATTCCCTTACAATAATTTTCTGAGAACTGAAACAGTAATACAAATTTCTACTTGCAAGTTAAACATCATATTTGAACCACCATGCCATGTAGGTACTTGCTGGCGCATCATTCTGCGCATGTGGAAATTCCACGCCAAAAACCAGTCGTGGCGATATTAATAGCGCATATTATTCGGCCCAGCGGTGATACTATAACATGACAGTGATACTATAACATTACAGTGATACTATAACATGACAGTGATACTATAACATGACAGTGATACTATAACATGACAGTGATACTATAACATGACAGTGCTACTATAACATGACAGTGATACTATAACATGACAGTGATACTATAACATGACAGTGATACTATAACTTGACAGTGATACTATAACATGACAGTGATACTATAACATTACAGTGATACTATAACATGACAGTGATACTATAACATGACAGTGATACTATAACTTGACAGTGATACTATAACATGACAGTGATACTATAACATGACAGTGATACTATAACATGACAGTGATACTAAAACTTGACAGTGATACTATAACATGACAGTGATTCTATAACATTACAGTGATACTATAACATGACAGTGATAGTATAACATGACAGTGATACTATAACATGACAGTGATACTATAACTTTACAGTGATACTATAACGTGACAGTGATACTATAACATGACAGTGATACTATAACTTGACAGTGATACTATAACATGACAGTGATACTATAACATGACAGTGATACTATAACATGACAGTGATACTATAATCTGACAGTGATACTATAACATGACAGTGATACTATAACATGACAGTGATACTATAACTTGACAGTGATTCTATAACATGACAGTGATACTATAACATGACAGTGATACTATAACATGACAGTGATACTATAACATGACAGTGATACTATAATCTGACAGTGATACTATAACATGACAGTGATACTATAACTTGACAGTGATACTATAACATGACAGTGATACCATAACTTGACAGTGATACTATAATCTGACAGTGATACTATAACTTGACAGTGATACTATAACATGACAGTGATACCATAACTTGACAGTGATACTACAACATGACAGTGATACTATAACATGACAGTGATACTATAACATGACAGTGATACTATAACATGACAGTGATACTATAACATGACAGTGATACTATAACATCAGTGATAGTATAACATGACAGTGATACTATAACATGACAGTGATACTATAACATGACAGTGATACTATAACATCAGTGATAGTATAACATGACAGTGATACTATAACATGACAGTGATACTATAACATGACAGTGATACTATAACATGACAGTGATACTATAACATGACAGTGATACTATAATCTGACAGTGATACTATAACATCAGTGATACTATAACATGACAGTGATACTATAACATGACAGTGATACTATAATCTGACAGTGATACTATAACATCAGTGATAGTATAACATGACAGTGATAATATAACATGACAGTGATACTATAACATGACAGTGATACTATAACATGACAGTGATACTATAACATCAGTGATAGTATAACATGACAGTGATACTATAACATCAGTGATAGTATAACATGACAGTGATACTATAACATGACAGTGATACTATAACATGACAGTGATACTATAATCTGACAGTGATACTATAACATCAGTGATACTATAACATGACAGTGATACTATCACATGACAGTGATACTATAACATGACAGTGATACTATAACATGACAGTGATACTATAACATGACAGTGATACTATAATCTGACAGTGATACTATAACATCAGTGATACTATAACATGACAGTGATACTATAACATGACAGTGATACTATAATCTGACAGTGATACTATAACATCAGTGATAGTATAACATGACAGTGATACTATAACATGACAGTGATACTATAACATTACAGTGATACTATAACATGACAGTGATACTATAACATCAGTGATACTATAACATGACAGTGATACTATAACATGACAGTGATACTATAACATGACAGTGATACTATAACATGACAGTGATACTATAACATGACAGTGATACTATAACATCAGTGATACTATAACATGACAGTGATACTATAACATGACAGTGATACTATAACATGACAGTGATACTATAACATGACAGTGATACTATAACTTGACAGTGATACTATAACATGACAGTGATACTATAACATGGCAGTGATACTATAACATGACAGTGATACTATAACATGACAGTGATACTATAACTTGACAGTGATACTATAACATGACAGTGATACTATAACATGACAGTGATACTATAACTTGACAGTGATACTATAACATGACAGTGATACCATAACTTTACAGTGATACTATAACATTACAGTGATACTATAACATGACAGTGATACTATAACATGACAGTGATACTATAACTTGACAGTGATACTATAACATGACAGTGATACTATAACATGACAGTGATACTATAACATGACAGTGATACTATAACTTGACAGTGATACTATAACTTGACAGTGATACTATAACTTGACAGTGATACTATAACATGACAGTGATACTATAACATGACAGTGATACTATAACATGACAGTGATACTATAACTTGACAGTGATACTATAACATGACAGTGATACTATAACATGACAGTGATACTATAACATGACAGTGATACTATAACATGACAGTGATACTATAACTTGACAGTGATACTATAACATGACAGTGATACTATAACATGACAGTGATACTATAACTTGACAGTGATACTATAACATGACAGTGATACCATAACTTTACAGTGATACTATATCATTACAGTGATACTATAACATGACAGTGATACTATAACATGACAGTGATACTATAACTTGACAGTGATACTATAACATGACAGTGATACTATAACATGACAGTGATACTATAACATGACAGTGATACTATAACTTGACAGTGATACTATAACATTACAGTGATACTATAACATGACAGTGATACTATAACATTACAGTGATACTATAACATTGCAGTGATACTATAACATGACAGTGATACTATAACATTACAGTGATACTATAACATGACAGTGATACTATAACATGACAGTGATACTTTTACATCAGTGATATTTTAACATGACAGTGATACTATAACTTGACAGTGATACTATAACATGACAGTGATACTATAACTTGACAGTGATACTATAACATTACAGTGATACTATAACTTGACAGTGATACTATAACATGACAGTGATACTATAACATGACAGTGATACTATAACATGACAGTGATACTATAACATGACAGTGATACCATAACTTGACAGTGATACTACAATATGACAGTGATACTATAACATGACAGTGATACTATAACATGACAGTGATACTATAACATGGAAGTGATACTATAACATGACAGTGATACTATAGCTGTTAATGTAATTAAATTTGCTTCTTATATTTTGTTAAATTTCAAAATCAATACATCCCCCCCCTTTTACACACGCACGTACACACACTTGCACATACAATGGTCAACCAAACGTATTTTCATATTTCCATCTAACTCCTCAGCATGTCAATAACTTATTATATACTGTACTAGCAGACCCATCGTGCGTTGCAACGATCTCAGTAAAAAGGAATACATATAGATAAAAAATGAATTACATGAAGGGTCACCGGGCCTATTAGTTTAACATGTGAAGTTCGAAAATCTGTTCATTTCAATCAATTTCATAACAAATATATCTATGTATCTATATTTCTCAATATCGTGTAAAATTGAATGGGGAATACAATATTAAAAGTTTAGTAAAAAAACACATTTAGGTCCCCCAGCCCCGAGGAAATGGACATTAGGTGTTCAGTGCCCTATAGTCATTTAATATAGGCTCTTAAGTTTTTATATACCGAGTTTGGTGAAAAAAACAGTTATTTTCTCATTATATAACACTTAAACTAATTTTTATATAGGAAAAAATACATTAAGGGGCCCCTGGGCCCATTCGGTTCAAGATGTATATTTTGAAAACCTGTTCATTTAAATTCAGTTTCATCATGGATATATTTCTCAAGATCGTTAAAAACTGTGTGGGAAATAATATCTTAGAGTTTAGAGTTAGAGTATAAAAAAAAATTTAAAAAAAAATAATATTTTTTTTAGGGCCCCTGGCCCATTCGATGTAAGATGTCATTTTAAAATGCTGTTCATTTTAATTCAGTTTCATCATATATTATTTCTCAAGATCGTTAAAAATAGAATGACACATAATATCTCAAACATATAAGAAAAAAAGACATTTCGCGCCGCCGGCCCCAAATAATTGGACATAAAAAGTGCAGTGCCCTTTTTTTTAATATGGGCTACCAAGTTTTTATATACAAAGTTTGGTTAAGATCCATTCATTTATTTAGTAGATAACGCATACACTAATTTTTATATAACTCATACAAGCAAACAATGATATTAAGGGCCCCAGGGCCCATTTAGTGCAAGATGTCACGTTCAAAACACCTGTTTATTTCAACCAATTTCATAATGGATATATTTATCTATATTTCTCAAGATAGTTAATAATTAAATGGGGAATAAAATCTTAAACGTTTATGAAAAAACACATTTTGGGCCCCCATTAGGAAATTAGTGCCCTATAGTACTTCAATATCGTCTACCAAGTTGTTATATACAAAGTTTGGTTAAGATCCATCAAGTTACCTAATAGCTAACGCATAAACTAATTTTTATACAGCTCATATAAGAACAAAATCCTAGTATGGGCCCCCGGCGCCCCATGATTGTTAAATTTTGCAAAAAAGTTGCCTATTACCATCCCAGGAGCGTACTCAAAAGTCTCCAAAAGTTTCATGGCGATCGGATGAATGGTTTAGTCAGCTATAAAGGACATACATACATACATACTTTGATTTTTATATATATAGATTAAATCTACTGTAGACAGTGTTCTGTAATGTTACAAGTTCAAATATTCCCAGTTTCTAGAGCGCACACTGCTGTGTAAGGCATCTGTATTCTACTCATTCACATTGGAGAGCGATGTTTTTGTAATGTAGACATCTCTCAGCACTGTCCAGCAGTTCCCTAGTAGCTACCCAGTAGTTCCCCAACAGTAGTTCCCCGGCAGTAGTTACCCAGCAGTAGTTCCCCAGCAGTAGTACCCAATGTGTTTCATATGAGCAGAAGAACTGACGTAGTCACCTCATTAGATACAAGGGAGATAATACAGCGGTAGAGCAGAGATAACCTCTGTCCTCATTAGGACTAAACTACTAGGATTTGGGGGCTGGGGGGTAGACGTTTGCCCCTTGCAAGTCATGGTCTAACTTTTCCAGTTGACTGCAAAGTCAGAGGACTAGTGTGTGTGTGGGGGGGGGGTATGTGTGACTGCGGTAAAAGGTTGTGGGCCTGATATTGTATGTGAATTTCTTTTAATACTCAATGCTCTCCTTTTATTAGCTTTTCGTTCGTGGTTACAACATGAGATATAGCAACAAAATATATGCAATTGTTGTATAGTCAACACTTGTCAGTGAGCGTGGGAGGGGTTGTTTAAACTGGTGACCCGTCATAACGGCTCCGGAAAAAACGGTCCCGTCATAACGGCTCCGGACAAAACGGCCCCGTCATAACGGCTCGGACAAAATGGCCCCGTCATAACGGCTCCGGACAAAACGGCCCCGACATAACGGCCTCGGACATAACGGCCCGGACAAAACGGCCCCGTCATAACGGCTCCGGACAAAATGGCCCCGTCATAACGGCTCCGGACAAAACGGCCCCGACATAACGGCCCCGTCATAACGGCCCCGGACAAAACGGCCCCTACATAACGGCCCTGGTCAAAACGGCCTCAGACAAATTGTTCACATTTTTTTTATCGGTGAACCTTTTTAACTATAATTCTAGACATGTATTTGTCTTGTAGGTCCATGGTCTAGTTGGTGTGTGTGTGGGGGGGGGGATGGGTGGAGACAGTTGAATGAAAAAGTTTGACTCTTTGACAGAAGAAACAAAGCTGTCATAAACTAAATCAGAAATTAATGTGTACCATCTTTTAATGTATACCATAATTAAAATCTCGGCTGAGGTCAGATTATGTTAGTTTGTTTAGGTCGAAGTTCAAGGCCGGTCATTACTCAAAATATTCGACATTAGAAATACAATTAAAAATAGATGACATCAAAGGTCAACTCAGCCAGTGACCTGACTTCTTATTAGGTGCAAATACCTGGTCACCTGGTTTATAATTATTTTTTTATGTGCCCCCCCCCCACAGCACCCGAAACCTCCTATTCCTACGCGTCCAAGTTAATTCCCAAAACGTGACCTTGACTTTGAGCGAATGATGAACCAATGAACGAAGCCCTACCAAAACACCCGCCTCTCTTCAAACATATTTCGTTCTGCTCCGACACGAATGAAGCATAAATTTAAACCAAAATACTATCAAAAGGAAAGTCATCGGCCTTCTCTCAGCATGATAACATTCCCAACAGACGGCACTCAATAGGAAACATGTGTGCGCAGGAGTTTTCAACTAGAACAATTCCCCGTTATATACAGTAGGGGAAATTCCGGAAATGTTTGTAGATTGCTGATCAAGATCTTAAACAAAGGTTTGGAGAAAAATAATTATATTCAATGTAACAACGATGGTGATATAATAGGAGGAGGGGGAGAGGGGGGAAAGGGGGGGAGAGGAAGGGGGGATTAAATGAGCTGGTATCACGTGATTTTCTGTTGACAATTATTAAAACGAAAGAGAACCCTTAGATGATTATAAGTGTTCAAAGAGAACCCTTAGATGATTATAAGTGTTCAAAGAGAACCCTTAGATGATTATAAGTGTTCAAAGAGAACCCTTAGATGATTATAAGTGTTCAAAGAGAACCCTTAGATGATTATAAGTGTTCAAAGAGAACCCTTAGATGATTATAAGTGTTCAAAGAGAACCCTTAGATGATTATAAGTGTTCAAAGAGAACCCTTAGATGATTATAAGTGTTCAAAGAGAACCCTTAGATGATTAGACGTGTTCAAAGAGAACCCTTAGATGATTAGACGTGTTCAAAGAGAACCCTTAGATGATTAGACGTGTTCAAAGAGAACCCTTAGATGATTAGACGTGTTCAAAGAGAACCCTTAGATGATTAGACGTGTTCAAAGAGAACCCTTAGATGATTAGACGTGTTCAACAAATTGTATACATTTGCAGACGTAGTTGGAAAGACCGGAGTGTTACATAATGAATGTTTGTGAGTGGTGTAAGGAAACTTAGTAGTTGTAACTGTAGTAGTAGAAGTTGTAATAGCAGTCGCAGAAGTATTAGTAGTAGTGGTTGTAGTAGTCATGGTCGTACGCAGGGGGTGTTCGTGCGTTGGAACGAACCCCATTTTGCGAATGTGTGCCCTTTTTTGTAAAAAATAGATCTTGACATTATTGAGAGATTTGGGATCCCACTACAGAATATGAGGGGCCAGTGTTATTACGGTTGCCAGATGCCCGGTTTTAACCGGACTGTCCGGTGTTATCATTATTTGTCCAGTAAAATATATGAAACAATACTGTAAATTTTATATATTTAAATATGGCTTTTTGTGCCATCGACAAATTTCGGCACTAGCGTCGGTATTTTTGAGACAGCCATCTGGCAACCCTAAGTGTTATGGTGGCGCTGCATCTATGTCGGGCGCTGTGGCGATGTGGATTTATATGGACAAGATCTGCCTTCACCAGAAGGGATGCTCGAAGAGTTTACCGGGTGGAAATTGTGGTTCAGCCAATGGGAAGAGTCAAAGCTACCAAAAAATTGCACGGAAGCTATAAAACATTGCAATGAATCGATGTTTCCAAATATTTATTGCTTACTGAAAATCGCGTGTGTGATTCCTGTGACTTCCTTCGCGTGTGAGCAAAGGTTCAGTGCACTCCGACGTTTGCACAATTACATGAGATGTTCAATGGTGCAGGAAAGACTTACCGAGCTTGCACTGATACATCACTACGCTTTAAATATCAACGAAAACAGTGTTTTACAGATATTTGTTAACAAAAACAAAAGAAGGGTTTACATCGAAGATGTTCTGAAAAAAACCTCATAGCATCGTGGTCTTCCGCTTTGTCAGTTCTGTACCATAATGTATGTAATTCAAATTCTTTAAAGCTTGCACATGCAGATTTCATTATTAATAAGAAAAAAAAAGAATGATCGAGTACTTGCATTTTTAAAATAATGTACTATTTTGGAAGCTTTTATTTACAATGTTAATTATTTAATGCATGAAAACCCACTTTTTTGGTCACTGTATGCACTGTAACTATATATATATATATTAAAAACATTTAAAACGAGGCCAAATAGACGAGAAATTTAATAAACGCCCTCAATAATTCATAGTTACAGAATTATTGATGAAACATTCTCATCCAAATTTAAAGTCATAGAAGCATATATGTAGGGTACAGTCAAACCTCTCATAACGAGATTAATTTTTTCCAGAGTCTTACTCATTAAGCGAAACACTCGTTATACGAAACATTTCCCCCATACAAATCAATGTCAAATAATCCGTTCCATGCTGAAAAAAAGACACATTTTCAAAATAAAACTTATTAAAATTTATTTAAATAAAATTACTTGTGAATTGTTAAAGAGTGAAACAACTAGAATACAATTTAGATTTGAAACAAAAAACTTAAACAAAAATATGAATTTATGACAAATAATTATTGCTTCTTAACTAGAAAACTGTTAAAGACATTTGTTTTTGCAGACGCTTCAAAATTTGACGAAAATGTGATGTAACCGTTTCTTCCACATTCAGTAAACTCCATTTGAAGCACCCTTCTCCTTATTTGTTCTTGAGAATAGTGCAGATCGTTGATGGAGGCCGATTGTAGTTGAGCGCTAGATTCTCAACCTTGTTCTCGTTTTTCAATGTTTTTTCGTTTTATTTTAAACTGTAACTTTATTCCTCTATTATGATTGTCTTCTTGTGTTTGTTTTTGTTTTTTGAAGAAATTTATCAGTTTATTAAACTTTGCACATACAAAATAACAAATGCTGTCTTAATAATTTTTTTTGTAAAATTGGTTTATCACACACGAAAATAATACGCTAACAGACCGAATGCTTAACACATAATAATACATCAGGGCGGAAGTGCCGGCTCAGTTATGAATTTCCAGGAAAAAGGTAGTTTCCCCTTTCTGCGTCACTCGTTAATCGTTATACGAATCTGCGCTCGTTAAGGGAGTAACTTTTTCCATAATAATGTTGCTCGTTATGCGAAAATATCGTTATGATAGATGCTCGTTATGAGAGGTTTACCTTATCTTAACATGAAATGCCTTCGCGACAAGTTTGCGAACCCCCCTTTATAAAGTCTGTGTACGGCCTTGGTAGTAGTAGAAGTAGCAGTAGAAGTAGCAGTAGTAGTAGTGTAGTAGTAATAGTAGTGTAGTAGTAGTAGTAGTAGTAGTAGTAGTAGTAGTAGTAGCAGTAGATCAATCCATCCCTATGCCAAAGTTTCAAATTATACAGCTAAAATGATCATAAAACGCCCATAAAAGCCCCCTCAGCTCCCCCTCCGCCCACTCAGCTCCCACCCTCAGCCCCCTCAGCTCCCCCTCCCTCAGCTCCCCTCAGTTCCCCCTCCCTCAGCCCCCTTCAGCTCCCCCTCAGCTCCCCCCTCAGCCCCCTCAGCTCCCACCCTCAGCCCCCCTCAGACCCCTTAGCTCCCCCTCCCTATGCCCCCCTCAGCTCCCACCCTCAGCCCCCCTCAGCCCCCTCAGCTCCCACCCTCAGCCCCTTCTGCTCCCACCCTCAGCCACCTCAGCCCCCCTCTCTCAGCCCCCACTCAGCTCCCCCCGCAACACCCCCTCCCTCAGCCCCCTAAGCCCCACACTCAGTCTCTCAGCTCCCCTCCCTCAGCCACACCTCAGCTCCCCCTCCCTCAGCCCCCTAAGCCCCCCTCAGCTCACCCTCCCTCAGCCCCGTCAGCCCCCCTCAGCTCCCCTCCCTCAGCCCCCCTCAGCTCCTCCCTCAGCTCCCCCCTCAGCCCCCTCAGCTCCCCTCAGCTCACCACAGCCCCCCTCAGCTCCCCCCTCAGCCCCAGCTCCGCCTCCCACAGCCCCCCTCAGCTCCCCCACCCTGAGCCCCCTCAGCTCACTCTCAGCTCCCCCTCCCTCAGCCCCCCTCAGCTCCCCCACCTTCAGCCGCCTCAGCTCACCCTCAGCTCCCCTTACCACAGCCCCCTTTAGCTCCCCCTTCATCCCCCCTCAGCTCCCCCCTCAGCCCCCTCAGCTCCCACCCTCAGCCCCCCCCCCTATCTCAAATGTACATCATGCTCAGAGTAAAAGTCTCTAGATTACCTTCTGTGTTATGATGGATGTGTGTTCCGAGTTAAGACGAAATCCATAAATCCATGTAGAATCATATGGGGAACAAACAAACATACAGACAAGTGTCTAGTATACATAAATATATAAAATCCTTCCTGACTCTTTTCTCTGACTTTTCCCCACGAAATGTTTTGTTCAAGAATTACTTGTATATTTTGTTCAAGAATTACTTGTATATTTTGTTCAAGAATTACTTGTATATTGTGTTATAATTTAGAATCAATATTTTCTCCTTGTCATAAATCCTTCCTAGACTTGAACTGAGTACACTCCCTTGATTTCCCTGGTGTCATATTTCTGTTACAAATTGGAAGTTTGACACACAAAGATTTAAGTTTTATGACAGAAATATTAAACCTGGCTGACAAGGTCATCCGTCTGTTGACCTGTAGGATATTAAAGAAAGGTCTGATGACGTATAGGGCATTAGCTGTCTCCCTCTCTGTGCCCTCTCTCACTCTCCTTTATCTCTCTCCCTCTATGTGCCCTCTCTCACTCTCCTTTATCTCTCTCCCTCTATGTGTCCTCTCTCAATATCCTTTATCTCTCTCCCTCTCTGTGCCCTCTCTCACTATCCTTTATCTCTCTCCCTCTCTGTGTCCTCTCTCAATATCCTTTATCTCTCTCCCTCTCTGTGTCCTCTCTCAATATCCTTTATCTCTCTCCCTCTCTGTGTCCTCTCTCAATATCCTTTATCTCTCTCCCTCTCTGTGTCCTCTCTCAATATCCTTTATCTCTTCCCTCTCTGTGTCCTCTCTCACTATCCTTTATCTCTCTCCCTCTCTGTGTCCTCTCTCAATATCCTTTATCTCTCTCCCTCTCTGTGTCCTCTCTCAATATCCTTTATCTCTCTCCCTCTCTGTGTCCTCTCTCAATATCCTTTATCTCTCTCCCTCTCTGTGTCCTCTCTCAATATCCTTTATCTCTCTCCCTCTCTGTGCCCTCTCTCACTCCCCTTTATCTCTCTCCCTCTCTGTGCCCTCTCTCACTATCCTTTATCTCTCTCCCTCTCCCCCCTCTCGCAACCAACCACGTCTATTAGCCTCTCCCATCTCCTTCCATTAGTTGACCCTACATTGTATTGTAATTTTCTATTTGTAATTGCTGTCAAAATGTCAATTGTTGTACAACAAAACGTACTCTATTTGTACATGAAAACGTACTCTATTTGTACATGAAAACGTACACTATTTGTACATGAAAACGTACACTATTTGTACATAAAAACGTACACTATTTGTACATGAAAACGTACACTATTTGTACATAAAAACGTACACTATTTGTACATGAAAACGTACACTATTTGTACATGAAAACGTACACTATTTGTACATGAAAACGTACACTATTTGTACAACATTGCCCCTAGATATCAACGGATGTAATGACAGAGTTGAACTATTCATTAGCCCAAAACGAGGCTGCACGCCCCGAACCACCAGCTGGTTGAAATAACATCACTTCCACGACTGTTACCCACGCCACTAGGGAACAGGTCGACGTGACCTGCAGAACAATGATTTTTTTTTGGGGGGGGGGTTCACTAGAAACATTGGTCAGAGTATTAAAACATGTTTGATACATGTCTCAACAGGTCATTGACCTGTCGTTGTCATCTCTTGCATGATACATATCCCGTCCTCAGTCATGTCCCTTAGCTAGACTTCACGAGTCCTGCTTCCATGGAGCGAGCTCTAGTGATCGAATTATTCACGTACAACTAGATCTCTTCCTCGCATTCTTTGCCAAGGTGAGGAGGCCTGACAAGAAGATATGATACTTAACAATTGAAATATTTCAAAACACAACAACAGCTCATTGGGGGAATAAACAGCTATCAATAATGGCGGCCCTTTACAACAATATCAATAAACAGCTATCAATAATGTCGTGACCTATACAACAATATCAATAAACAGCTATCAACAATGTCGGCCTTTACAACAATATCAATAGACAGCTATGAACAGTATCGGCCCTATACAACAATATCAATAAACAGCTATGAACAGTATCGGCCCTATACAACAATATCAATAAACAGCTAATCAACAATGTTGTGGCCTATACAACAATATTTAAACAGTACAAGTTGTAGGTTCATGTTGTGCAATGATTTTTCCCCGCCTCTGTCAAAGATTCGACCCTCGTCCCCCCCTCCCCCCCCACACACACAATTTACACTCTACGTCACTCATTAAACTAGTAAGTTTCACACCTTTGTCTAAATACAATTACTAAATGTTTATATATAGAGTCTTATTATATTTGCTTAATGTTTATGTAAGAGTCTTATCACATTTCCTCCGCACAAGATTAAAGTTTGTTTCATGTTAATCTTTCCACCTTCATCTGATCAACTCTGAGTCTGAGGTTTTCAATTCGACCCCGCCATTAGCCAATAGCTTTACTGTAACTCCACACCAAAGAGCTCATCAGTCTGGTTGTGTTGTGTCTGAATCAGTTCGGAGAGGTCAAGGATTCTCAGCCTGTAGTTATCACTGATCCCCACAGTTTCCAAGTCACATATGCAACCGCGACATACGTCTGTCTCTCCGACCCTTGGCTATCTGTGTTTACGACCCACTGACGACCCTGGTCAGTAGTTCTAACACTTACCTTAGTTCTGTTCGATAGATCAGCCTGCCGGGTGTTAGATGTAATTACGAGGGTGTATGATACACTGATGATACACTGATGATACACTGATGATACACTGATGATACACTGTGTCCCTATCTCTAGAAATGAGAACCATTACGGTCGGCGTTTTTCTCATCATATTTTTCTATGGTTACTTTACCTGATCTCTCAAGTATCAAGAACAATACCTGGATTACCTCGCTCACACCTGGTGACGTCATGTATCCGCTTTGGTGGTCTCCCCTCATGATGCACACCCGACACTGAGGGTGATGGGGGAGTAGTGATGGGGGAGTGCAGACTATTGTGTGATGGGGGAGTAGTGAGGGGGACACAGAATACAAAGGTTGACAGGGAATCGGGGAATGCAGGGGGTGCTGCATTGAAACCTAGTATGTTGATATAACTGAGATATGAGCATGAATGACCCGCGGCGTTGCATACGCCGCAGACGTGCTCATCATAGACAGTGCAAGGAACGGTGGGGGGGGGGTGTTGAGAGTACGGACACAAACAGCAGAACGAAGTAATGAAATAATAGCGAGTAAACGTGGAGACATGCGCACTGAGCTTGTTGTTACCCGCCTCCCATTTAATACTACCATCCCTTAAACATAAACTGTGATTGACCGACCCTAGCGAGGGTTAGTCATAGTTGGGGTTGTTAATTGCGTGTTGTTGTGTTGTTGTTTTTTTGTTGTTTTTTGTGGAAACCCGATTATCGTATCTGTAACTCCGATTTTAAACCGAATATCATTTTATAGCTGACTTCATAGAAAGAAATTAGGGGTGTGCCCGATTTCACTTGCAGCTCCGGCAAATCCGGCCATATTTACAAATCCGGCAGAAAATTGCTTCATAAATCTGGCCAAATCCGGCTTGCCGGGTTTGCGATAAAATATATATTAATTATAGCTCAACCCATCATCGTCATTGCCCTTCCTGTACTGGCCATGTACATTACGGCTATTTAACGTGACGGCTCTAATGTGTTGTGTGTATACTCGGCTGCATCAAGTTCTGTGTACACAAAACAGTTTTAATTTACGTACACGCGGTGGTTTTACTGGGTTGTACACATATTGATAATACGATGTGTGTACCTAACGTTGTACAGGGGCGCCCACAGCCTTGAAAAAAATGGACGCACACCTTCCCATCTCCTATCGTCATTGATCAGCCCTTCTTAATCATACAATGCCAAATAAATGTCACCTCATGCAATGACTCATATGTCTCATATTAGCAAAAGTGCTCCTGCAAAACATAAAGCAAAACAGGCATATGTTTAATCATTTTTTTCTATTTCAACAATATTTCAATCATTTTACGCAAAGAACGGGCTACAAACATAATCTAGCCTAAGTATATTTATTGTCATATACCTTACGTAAACAGGTTGCTTGGCAAATCAGACATCATTGTCAAAGGCAAACACAAGTCTCCGATGTCCTGTGGCATCAAAGTTTTTTATGACTTTAGTGACGTCAGGAAATATATCGGTGTGAACATGCAGCAGCGCCAGAGGTGATAGTCGTTCTGATCCCATTGTTGAACGCATATAACTCTTGAGACGGCGGAGCGCCGAGAAGCTGCGTTCAGCTGTGGCGCATGTAACAAGTATCGTTAAAAGTACATGAAAAACAGTGTGCAAATTTTTTATAAATCCTTCGTGAGTAAAAAACAGTCTTGCAAAGACACGGCAGTGTTGTTGACTTCTCCTTCAAGCGCAGAAAGTTTGAACTTCCACCTCTCAATCTCTACATCAAGATCATCTGAATTAATGAATGCCGCATAAGCTTCCCGAATTTTATCCAAGTCATCCTTAGTCAGACTGGATATATGTTGCGGCATAAGCATTTCTTCTGTCAAACGTTCTGATGATGAACAAATGCGGTCTTGAAGTTCTGTTACATTTAGTCTGAAGTAATATTGCACCGAATTTGTCGGTCCCTGTGCATTATATCTATACTGTAGTCTAGCAGTAACTCTTGGTGCTTGGACCTCAACATTCAATTTCTGTGCTAACTTGGAGGCCTCGTCAAACAATGAATTGCATGAATCGTCATTGCTCAGTTTCAATTTCAGAGGGCCGATCAACTCCTTGCACTCACTAGAAGCACGAACTAAATTCTGATCCACAGACTGCAATGAGTAGGTAATCGGTTTCATGTAGCGCAAGTAGTGATGAACAACGACAAGCGTATATATGAACTGAAAATTCTGGATTGATAATTGGAGACCGTTTGTTTTGACAGATGTTTGACGATCATGATCTTGAGTCAAACCGGCCAGAGTTTCAAGTATAATACAAATTTTCTCTTCAAACCTTTGTAATGTTTCTTCATGTCGAGTCCACCTTGTAGCACAGAATTTCTTAAGTCGTGTTGAATCTTCACCATTGCTTGAGTTTGTATATATATTTAGACACTTGGCAGATCCTGTAATAAAGTTAACAGTTTCACTGACCGTGTTGTACATATTTCTAACAGCGCCCTAACTGCAAGTGTTCACAATAGCTAAGTTTAGTGTATGTGATCGACAGTGGACGTCTTCTGCTGTTCCCACATGTTGGAAGCGTCCTCTAACTCCTTTTACTTTTCCACTCATGTTTGCAGCTCCATCGAACCCGAGACCAACAATATTGTGGATATCAAGGCAAAGCTCTTGTAGTTTTCCAGTAATTAGATTATACAGCGTTTCACCTGTTGTGTCAGACGTTTCCTACAAGGACACAAAATCTTCATGCCGTTTTGCATCAGATGTGACAAATAGAAGATTCAAACTCACTTGCTCCTTGACTGAGACATCTGTAGTTTCGTCAACAATGATGCTGAAGTATTTTGCAGCGATTCATTCCTTGACGATCTTGTCTCGAATCTGGTTTCCGCACAGAGCAACCAGCTCGTTTTGTATTCTATGACTGATGTATTTTGAATTACCTGACGCGATGCGTAGATGCTCACTAAGAGCAAGATCGTGCTCGGCTCTGAAATTAAGAAGAGCCATAAAATTGCTCCGATCATCTGATTTTCCGCGCATTGGTATGTTTTGCTGTCCACACAGTATTATTGTTTTAATAATGGATTGGAGAGCAGCTGTGTTCCTTTGGACTTTGTCATTGTACACTTGTGATAGCTGCTGTTTCACGGAGACTGATTTACCTTCGCATACACTTATAAAAGCATATGCTGCTGATTTTATGTGACGTTGTGCATGTCGGTCTATGTTACTCCAGTCTGAATGCGGCTCGCGTATAAAAGCGCATGTCGTACCTGAAGCAAATACTGAGCAGGCAGCACAGAAAACACCATCCGCTTTGACACTGTAACTCATAAACGGATACACATTTGAACTAGGCACACGGCTTTGTTTATTCCCAACTGTATTCAATGGCCCTTTCCAGTTCTTAGATGGTTGAAACTTTTCCAAAAGCACTGATTTCTTTAATTATTCAGGTAATGGTTGGTTAAAGGTATCCTCACCAATATCGAAAAATATAGCCGAACAGAGACTTTTAATGCCTGTGGCTTTCTTTGCGGCTGATGATGTCAATGTGTCACATAATGATGATTCTGAATCAGATTCGGATTCACTAGAATTTGAGGACACACTGGATATGTGGTTATCCAATAATAATGTCATTGCAGGAGTATTTTTGGCAGTATCTTGCACCTGTGGCACATTTATTGATGACGTTGATGTTGCTGATAAACCTGTGGCACATTTATTGATGACGTTGATGTTGCTGATAAACCTGTGGCACATTTATTGATGACGTTGATGTTGCTGATAAACCGGTGGCACATTTATTGATGACGTTGATGTTGCTGATAAACCTGTGGCACATTTATTGATGACGTTGATGTTGCTGATAAACCTGTGGCACATTTATTGATGACGTTGATGTTGCTGATAAACCTGTGGCACATTTATTGATGACGTTGATGTTGCTGATAAACCTGTGGCACATTTATTGATGACGTTGATGTTGCTGATAAACCTGTGGCACATTTATTGATGACGTTGATGTTGCTGATAAACCTGTGGCACATTTATTGATGACGTTGATGTTGCTGATAAACCTGTGGCACATTTATTGATGACGTTGATGTTGCTGATAAACCTGTGGCACATTTATTGATGACGTTGATGTTGCTGATAAACCTGTGGCACATTTATTGATGACGTTGATGTTGCTGATAAACCTGTGGCACATTTATTGATGACGTTGATGTTGCTGATAAACCTGTGGCACATTTATTGATGACGTTGATGTTGCTGATAAACCTGTGGCACATTTATTGATGACGTTGATGTTGCTGATAAACCTGTGGCACATTTATTGATCACGTTGATGTTGCTGATAAACCTGTGGCACATTTATTGATGACGTTGATGTTGCTGATAAACCTGTGGCACATTTATTGATGACGTTGATGTTGCTGATAAACCTGTGGCACATTTATTGATCACGTTGATGTTGCTGATAAACCTGTGGCACATTTATTGATGACGTTGATGTTGCTGATAAACCGTTGCAATTGTTTTAATGAATGATGTAATACACAGTTTATTTTTAGGAGGAGATTTTTCGCCGGGCTCACTTTTATTACTGTCACCCATTGTTAAAAATTGAGGAAATACAAGAATACTGCAACGATTACAAAAATAAAACGTGCTAGAGTAGACTACTGAAGAACGACTAGAGCGTAAAAATATATGACCGCCCGGGATATGCGCACGTCTTACAATAGAAATGTAAAAGTAATAAATACTAAATACCCGGTAGTTGCATATATATTTTTAAAAAGTTTCTAACGGTCACTCACATTCTCACAAGTCAGGGGTGAGGGGAACTCTTAAATTTGATATTTTTCATTTTGCTATTTGCTTTTAATATTTAATTTAATAATTGAGCTCCGTGTTGCAGCGGTAAGGCGCAAATGGACTTTAAAAACAAATATTAATTTTGTAAATTTTAGTGGACGCACGTGCGTCCAGTGCGTCACGCTGCGGGCGCCCCAAGTTGTACACATTGCTCTGTTGTCAAATTGATCACACGGCATACAAACATGTGTCCATCACTCACTGTGATAGTATCACTCACAGGGATAGTATCACTCACTGGGATAGTATCACTCACTGGGATAGTATCACTCACTGGGATAGTATCACTCACTGGGATAGTATCACTCACTGGGCTAGTATCACTCACTGGGATAGTATCACTCACTGGGATAGTACTCGGAAACCGTTGAATTATAGTGAAACATACTTCAGGCAGAGAGAAATAAATTAAAATACAATAAAATCACAGATCGTGAGGGAAATTGTCTACCAATGTTTAGTTTGGCTGCTAGTAGAAATAGTGACCACTGGACGCACTCATTTGATCGGCAGCTAATTTAAGTACTCAGTACCATGTTCATTTATCCCCATTATATTCACAGAACAAATATGTGAATGATACATTCATGACGTACAAACAAGTCAATGATACATTCATGACGTATAACAAGTCAATGATACATTCATGACGTACAAACAAGTCAATGATACATTCATAACGTACAAATATGTCAATGATACATTCATGACGTACAAACAAGTCAATGATACATTCATGACGTACAAATATGTCAATACATTCATGACGTATAACAAGTCAATGATACATTCTCTCATGACGTACAAACAAGTCAATGATACATTCATGACGTACAAATATGTCAATGATACATTCATGACGTATAACAAGTCAATGATACATTCATGACATACAAACAAGTCAATGATACATTCTATCATGACGTACAAACAAGTCAATGATACATTCATGACGTACACACAAGTCAATGATACATTCTATCATGACGTACAAGCAAGCCAATGATACATTCATGACGTACAAACAAGTCAATGATACATTCATGACGTATAACAAGTCAATGATACATTCATGACATACAAACAATTCAATGATACATTCTATCATGACGTACAAACAAGTCAATGATACATTCATGACGTATAAGAAGTCAATGATACATTCATGACGTACAAACAAGTCAATGATACATTCTATCATGACGTACAAGCAAGCCAATGATACATTCATGACGTACAAACAAGTCAATGATACATTCATGACGTATAACAAGTCAATGATACATTCATGACATACAAACAAGTCAATGATACATTCTATCATGACGTACAAACAAGTCAATGATACATTCATGACGTACAAACAAGTCAATGATACATTCTATCATGACGTACAAGCAAGCCAATGATACATTCATGACGTATAACAAGTCAATGATACATTCATGACATACAAACAAGTCAATGATACATTCTCTCATGACGTACAAACAAGTCAATGATACATTCATGACGTACAAACAAGTCAATGATACATTCATGACGTACAAACAAGTCAATGATACATTCATGACGTACAAACAAGCCAATGATACATTATATCATGACGTACAAACAAGTCAATGATACATTCTATCATGACGTACAAACAAGTCAATGATACATTCTATCATGACGTACAAACAAGTCAATGATACATTCTATCATGACGTACAAACAAGTCAATGATACATTCTATCATGACGTACAAACAAGTCAATGATACATTCTATCATGACGTACAAACAAGTCAATGATACATTCTATCATGACGTACAAACAAGTCAAGGATACATTCTATCATGACGTACAAGCAAGCCAATGATACATTCATGACGTACAAACAAGTCAATGATACATTCATGACGTACAAACAAGTCAATGATACATTCATGACGTACAAACAAGTCAATGATACATTCATGACGTACAAACAAGCCAATGATACATTATATCATGAAGTACAAACAAGTCAATGATACATTCTATCATGACGTACAAACAAGTCAATGATACATTCTATCATGACGTACAAACAAGTCAATGATACATTCCAACATGACGTACAAACAAGTCAATGATACATTCTATCATGACGTAAAAACAAGTCAATGATACATTCTATCATGACGTACAAACAAGCCAATGATACATTCTATCATGACGTACAAACAAGTCAATGATATATTCTATCATGACGTACAAACAAGTCAATGATACATTCTATCATGACGTACATCAGTGTCAAGCCGACACCTTGTATTTTCCATTACCAGTAATTAAACGACTTTCCTTCCCTACGATGTAGAACTGTCCCGGCCAGGGAATGTCTTAACGGCCCTCCCCAGGAATGTCTTGATGTTATTGCAAGACTTCCAGTGCCCTTTGGTCACAGCCCACGGCCCAACAATGACAACTTGCAGCCACCATAAATCAGACAAGGACGGCAGTAAATCAGAACAACTGTATCTCGCCAGAGCCTCGCGTTGGGAAGGAGCATCCATGTCTCATCTCGTGCTCGTCAAAATTCGGCGGGGGGGGGGCGTGAGCAGGAGTAAACCATTGTTTACTCTTGGATGTTACTTCTGGTGAGTCAATAAAATATGAACAAGTAAATGTGACTTTAGTTGCGACATTGATGTGGCTTTAGTTGTGACGTTGATGTTTCTAGCTGTCACTGGTTTGGACATACACAAGTTTGGTCATGACACAAGTTTGGTCATTACAGGAGTTTGGTCACTACACAAGTTTTGTCATTACACAAGTTTGGACATTACACAAGTTTGGTCATTACACAAGTTTGGTCATTACATAAGTTTGGTCACTACACAAGTTTGGTCATTACACAAGTTTGGTCATTACAGGAGTTTAGTCATTACACACGTTTGGTCACTACACAAGTTTGGTCATTACAGGAGTTTGCCTTTCCGGAATTGAAGCAAGAAAAAAAGAGTTATTTTCCTTATAAATAATTTCACATTTCTAGGGTGGCTATGCTATTCAGCCAATCAATTATTGTATTTAAAAAAAAACCCAATTAATATGTTTCTTAAAATTTATTTTAAAATTTTATTTTAATTTTAAGTTTTTTAAAGCTTCTTTGTTTGCTTTGCGACACGTGTGTCCATGTCTGCATGTGTCCATGTCTGTATATGTCCATGTGTGCATGTGCCCATGTTTGCATGTGTCCAAGTCTGCATGTGTCCATGTCTGCATGTGTCCATGTCTGCATGTGTCCATGTCTGCATGTGTCCATGTCTGCATGTGTCCATGTCTGCATGTGTCCATGTGCATGTCTGCATGTGTCCATGTTTGCATGTGTCCATGTCTGTATGTGTCCATGTCTGCATGTGTCCATGTCTGCATGTGTCCATGTTTGCATGTGTCCATGTCTGTATGTGTCCATGTCTGCATGTGTCCATGTCTGCATGTGTCCATGTCTGCATGTGTCCATGTCTGCATGTGTCCATGTGCATGTCTGCATGTGTCCATGTTGTTGAAAATAAGAACGTGATGACTGGCATGGACCACTAGCGCTATACATTTGTTGACTGGTGTAGTCCGGGTGGCATTTGTTGAGTGGCGTAGTCCGGGTGGCAGTTTTTTTCTAATTTGGAGGGGCTACAAACTATGGAGCTTATTTATCGTCTCGCCCATAGTTGTAAGATCGTGTTTGATTGTGTTAGAAATTATCTGGCACTTTTGTGTAAGTGTTACATATTATCTGGCACTCTTGTCTGAGTATTACATATTATCTGGCACTCTTGTCTGAGTATTACATATTATCTGGCACTTTTGTCTGAATATTACATATTCTATACAGGCTGTCCGTTGTTGATCCATTTACCAATAGAATCATGCTATAGATTTATTAACATAATCAAATTCACTAAGAACCGATATTTTTGTATAGTAGGAGAGTCTTTAGAAAATAAGATAATCATTTCTCTCCCCCCCCCCGGCCACATACACACATACACACACACACACATATATATTTATATATATAATATATATATATATATATAAATATATACAAATACTCACATATATACACACACATAAACATATATATGTAAATACAAATACATATATATACATATATATATATATATATATATATATATATACAAATACACACATATATATGTATAAAATAAATACACACATATATATACTATATATATTAATACACACATAAATACACATATAAACACACACATAAATACACATATTTATACACACACATATATACTATATATAAATACACACATAAATACACTCATAAATACACACATATATACACATATACACACACATATATATACCATATATATAAATGTACACTGTACACATATATACACACATATATACACACATATATATATACTATATATATAAATACACACATAAATACACACACATATATATACTATATATATAAATACACACATATATACACACACATATACCCACACACATATACTAAATATATATAAATACACACATATATACACATATATATACTATATATATTTTAATACACACATAAATACACTCACATATATATATACTTATATATATATATATATAAATACACACATAAATACACACATATATATACTATATATATAAATACACACACATATACACACATATATACACACATAAATACACACACATATATATACTATATATATAAATACACACATAAATACACACATATATACACCTTATATATATAAATACAAACATAAAGACACATATATATACACACTATACATATAAATACACACATAAATACACACAAATATACATACTATATATACATACAAATATATACACACATATATACACACACATATACTAAATATATATAAATACACACATATATACACATATATATACTATATATATTTTAATACACACATAAATACACTCACATATATATATACTTATATATATATATATAAATACACACATAAATACACACATATATATACTATATATATAAATACACACACATATACACACATATATACACACATAAATACACACACATATATATACTATATATATAAATACACACATAAATACACACATATATACACCTTATATATATAAATACAAACATAAAGACACATATATATACACACTATACATATAAATACACACATAAATACACACAAATATACATACTATATATATATACAAATATATACACACATATATACACACACATATATATATACATATACAAATACACACATATATACACACATATATACACATATATATATATACACATATACAAATACACACATATATACACACATAATTACACACATATATATATACACATATATATACACATATACAAATACACACATATACATATATATATATATATATACATACAAATACACACATATACACATATATATACACATATACAAATACACACATATACACACATATATATACACATATACAAATACACACATATACACACATATATATACACATATACAAATACACACATATATACATACATATACAAATACACACATACACACACACACACATATATATATATATATATATATATATATATATATATATATATATATATATATATATATATATATATATATATATATATATATATATATAAATATATATATATATATATAAACATGTACACACAAACTAACCAAATTTTGACTCTGACATCCCCTCCCCTCCCTCCGTTCAACTAACAAAGAACTGTAACTCTTGTGTAACCAACACTGGGGACGCGGTGGTCGAGTGGCAGCGCACTGGACTGTCGTACCGATGGTCACGGGTTCGAATCCGTGTGAAGGCAAGGGTTTGTTCCCGGGGCCTAGGGCGTCCCTGAGTCACCCCGCTCCGAATGGGTACCTAACACTACATGTAATTAGGCGGCTGGGTAATGCGTGGAACCCACAAAGCCGTGGCATGTGAATGCTGCATCACTTGCCAACAGATCATCTGTCATGGTCTGTGGACGCAACTATCTTCTGCATAGAAGGAGCGTCTGTATAGATAAGATAAGATAACACTGTGGTTCGTAAGGGAACACAACTCCTGACATGATGATATCCTCGTCATTAAACACAGAAAACAAATACCCGAATCGGTTGGTGAAATTCTTTTAGGGACATCTCTCCCCCCCCCCAGTGGCGTAGCTAGAGAGCGGCGGTGGGGGCGGTCCGCCCCGGGTGGCACTCATTTAGGGGGCGGCATTTGAGGACATTTGAAAAGTACAGCCATTTTGGTCGGACAACCACCCTTGTTCTTTTGAAGGGGGAAAACGTGGGTGAAAATAAAATATTCGTACTTTCGAGTCGTAATTAACGAATTTTTACAACATTTTTTTGATTACATACTGTTTGTTATAACTAACGCATAACCGTTAAGAAAGTTAAAATCGCTCAAAATTTGTATCGATTTATTTTGAAAATTAATCGGTATACGCACAGGTGACGCTTTTAAAAGAAAACAAAACAAAGAACACATCACCGCTGGACCGAATGTACTATCAACTATCAATATCGCCGCGACAGTTTTTTGCATAGATTTTCGACATGCACAGAATGATACGCGAACAAGTACCTACATGGCAGGGTGGTTCAAATATTGTCTTTAACTTGTATGCAGTAATTTATATTATCTTTCCAGTTTTTAGAATATTATTCTAAGGTAATTTATTAAAAATTAATTTTGTTTGTTCGCTGTTTTGTTTTTCCTTAAAGTATCACAAACAAAAGTTGTGCGTTTCATTAAAATACGTTTTTTCATTAAAAATGTTTCGCCTATCCTATTAAAGTAATGCTTAATTAGTTTTAATTAGTCTATTTTACTGAAAATTTGTTTTTGTTTTTTCCCAAACTTTGCATAATGGTGAACATTTGTTAATATCGAGGATGGTTTATTCACCAGTTAAGAAAATTATATATTGTTTTTGCTGTGAACTGTTTGATGATCTTTTCCAATCAAATTTTATCACGGAAATGGGTTTAACAAATGGTGGAAATTTAATCTCAAAATAAGTCATCACGAGTTGAGTCTACTGCACATTCGATCATTTTCCCAATAGAAGGAATTAGAAATAAGAATTGGACAAGGCGCAACTTCTGTCTCTGAGTCAGATTCCAATACTGCCATTAGCATAATAAACTACAACAACAGAATATTGATAAGGAAATAAGAAAAAATGAAAGGAAATTCTCACTTTTATTGATATAATTAGATTCTTAGCCCAAAAAAATTTCGCGTTGAGGGGTCATCGTGAAAGTATTCATGAGGAAGACATCAATTCGATTGAAGATAAGAGGACATTTTCTAGAGCTTGTTGACTTGTTGGCCAAGTACGACCCAGTATTATGTCAACATTTAGTAAAAAAATAAGATCGGATTGATGTAGTGTCTCCTATTAGTCGAAAATGATTCAAAGTGAGAAAAACAATTATGGACCAAATAAAGCAAGCTAAAAAAATGTGTATGATATTTAAAAGCACTCCAGATATTTCCCACAGAGATTAAACTAGTCAAATTAAAAGATTGATGGCATGGAAGTTTAAGTTGTAGAATTGCTTATTTACTTTGTAAAAAAATAAAGGAAAAACTTTGAGGAAATCACAAATATGATTTTAAAGAAATTAGAAAATGTTTAGATATGAAAAATTGCAGAGGAAAGGCAAACATTTTTAACGATTTATCAACCAATCATTTACAAATTATTGGAAGTCAAAAAGTAAAAAAAAATAATAATAAAAAATAGTGGCCGATAAATAATAACACATTTCCTGACGATTAAATGAACATTTTGTTTTTAAACTATCGACTGACGGGAATGTTCAAAATGTTGACAAGTTTATTGTATCCATTGTGAGAAATCGTTTGCCTACCATGGTTCTAACACTTAGTCTACTTATCAAACCAAAGGAAAAGCGTATTAAGCTAATGGCAGTAATGGAGTCTGACTCAGAGACAGAAAATTACGACAACTCTTCTGATGAATTACTGCGTTACAAAATGGAGATGCAAGTTCCAGAATCCATTAACCCTCTACAATGGTAGAAAATTAATGAACACCGATATCCGATAGTGTCATTCCTTGACAAGACCCTTTTATGCATACCAGTTACTTCAGTTCCATGTGAATGATTGTTCAGCTCGGTTGGTTATATTGTCAATTAGACACGCTCATCACTTGAACCACATAATTTCAACACACTTCTCTTTTTGCGTAGTTGGTTAAAAAATTACATATAAAGGAGATATTCCAGTGTTATTTATATTTTCAATAAGATCGTTTAATAAATGTTACTCATGAAATCATAAATTTTAATTTTTTGCTTTAATCGAAATTAACGATTGATTAATCGTTAATATTTTCAAGTTAACGATTAAATTTCAATTAATCGTTAACAGCCCTAGTATAAATAATATGTTTACATTCTAAAGTACGCAAAATGTTTACCAATACAAAATTAAATGGCAATATTTTTTTGTAAATTTTGAATATGTTTGTCTCATGAGGGCGGGGGGGGGGCTGCAACCTCAGTAATTTTCTTGTAATCTTTAAGAAAAAGTATCTTATATTTTTATAAAATATGTATTTATAGGTACAACATATTATTTGGCCTCCTTTATTGCCGCTTACTTGAATATGGCATCCAATGGTAAACATGTTCGCCACCTTTACTTTGTTTCAATTACAGTTATTTATTTATGTTTTTTAATTTATAAAACCACGGTAATACATATGTAATAAAACAAACCCGTAAAAACAAAGTTTTTGACTATAAATCCCTTATATATGAGACATAACTAACAGTATTGATTATTTTCAAACATGTACAGACTGAATCTGTCTTAACTCAAGCTTGCTTCATAACCCTAGGGGGGGGGAGGGGTGGGTGGGAGGGGGAGAGGGGAAAAGTCTGGTCACCGATTCGCTTGACCGAGCTCAGAGTGACACGTAAAATGTAAACAAAAGCGCCCCGTCGCTTCGTTGGGTCGCCTCAATGCGTCAGCTCAAAATTTCACGTGGGAAAAAAACAATAACAAACCGTGAATTTGAATTACATACCTCATATAAGGATAAACTAAAAATGCATTAATTTAATTACGGTACGTTCGATCGATCTGAAATTTTGATACGATGCATTTGTTAGGTCAGACGGGTCCGTGTGCCAAATTTCAGCTCGATCGGATCACGGGAAGTGGGTCATTTTCGACTTTTATCTTTCCGCCCGCCCGCCCATGAGATGATGAGATGACGACAGAGAGACAGACAGAGACGGCCGCGAAGTTAATATAAGGGATTTAAATAAAACAAACCCGTAAAAACAAAAGTTTTCTACTATAAATCCCTTATATTTGAGTCATAATTATAAGTATTGATTATTTTCAACGCCACAAATATTTACAGACTGACACCAAGTGATGTCCCCTGTCTTTTAACGGGGGATGGGACTCGAGGGGGTGTCGGCACGACGGTCGACGTCTAAGCGTCAACTCAAACTCACGTGGGAAAAAAACAATAACAAACCGTGAATTTGAATTACATACGTTATATAAGGAAAAACTAAAAATGCATTAATTTAATTACGGTACAATCGATCGATCTGAAATTTTAATACGATGCATTGTTAGGTGAGATGGGTCCGTGTGCCAAATTTCAGCTCGATCGGATCACTGAAAGTGGGTCATTTTTGACTTTTGTTTTTCCGCCCGCCACTCCCATGAGATGATGAGATGATAGACGGCCGCGAAGTTAATATAAGGGATTTAATAAAACAAACCCGTAAAAACAAAGTTTTTGACTATAAATCCCTTATATATGAGACATAACTAACAGTAT
This sequence comes from Ampullaceana balthica, assembly GCA_944989445.1. Classification (NCBI taxonomy): domain Eukaryota; kingdom Metazoa; phylum Mollusca; class Gastropoda; family Lymnaeidae; genus Ampullaceana; species Ampullaceana balthica. Next base: position 457,298 of record CALYLW010000534.1, on the reverse strand, counting down.
TGATTATTTTCAAACGCTACAAACATTGACAGACTGACACCGAGTGATGTCCCTTGTCTTTAATAAATGGGGGTGGGACGTGAGGGGGTGTCGGCACAACGGTCGGCGTCAACTCAAACTCACGTGGAAGTGGAAGAAAAAAACAATAACAAACCGTGAATTTGAATTACATACCTCATATAAGGATAAACTAAAAATGCATTAATTTAATTACGGTACGTTCGATCGATCTGAAATTTTGATACGATGCATTGTTAGGTTAGACGGGTCAGTGTGCCAAATTTCAGCTCGATCGAATTACGGGAAGAGGGTCATTTTCGACTTTTGTTTTTCCGCCCGCCCATGAGATGATGAGATGATGAGACGGCCGCGAAGTTAATATAAGGGATTTAATAAAACAAACCCGTAAAAACAAAGTTTTTGACTATAAATCCCTTATATATGAGACATAACTAACACTATTGATTATTTTCAAACATTTACAGACTGAATCTGTCTTAACTCAAGTTTGCTTCATAACCCTAGGGGGGGAGGGGTGGGTGGGGGGGGGGAGAGGGGAAAAGTCTGGTCACCGATTCGCTTGACCGAGCTCAGCGTGACATGTAAAATGTAAACAAAAGCACCCCGTCGCTTCGTTGGGTCGCCTCAATGCGTCAGCTCAAACTTTCACGTGGCAAAAAAACAATAACAAACCGTGAATTTAAATTACATACCTCATATAAGGATAAACTAAAAATGCATTAATTTAATTACGGTACGATCGATCGATCTGAAATTTTGATACGATGCATTGTTAGGTCAGACGGGTCCGTGTGCCAAATTTCAGTTCGATTGGATCATGGGAAGTGGGTCATTTTTGACTTCTGTTTTTCCGCCCGCCGAGCCCAAGACAGACAGACACAGAGAGAGAGAGAGAGAGAGAGAGAGAGAGAGAGAGAGAGAGAGAGAGAGAGAGAGAGAGAGAGAGAGAGAGAGAGAGAGAGAGAGAGAGAGAGAGAGAGAGAGAGACGCCGGTGAAGTTAATATAAGGGATTTAAAAAGGGCGGCAAATTGGAGACCGCCCCGAGCGGCAAAAGGTCTAGCTACGCCACTGCTCCCCCCTACCCCCACGGTCTTCCTACTGCAAGAAGCGTTAACTCAAAAATTGTGTGTTGTGTTTAAAGCTAACTTTGAGTGTTGTGTTTACAACTAACTTTGAGTGTTGTGTTTAAAACTAACTTTGAGTGTTGTGCTTAAAACTAACTGTGAGTGTTATGTTTAAAACTAACTGTGAGTGTTGTGCTTAAAACTAACTGTGAGTGTTGTGTTTAAAACTAACTGTGAGTGTTGTGTTTAAAACTAACTTTGAGTGTTGTGCTTAAAACTAACTGTGAGTGTTATGTTTAAAACTAACTGTGAGTGTTGTGTTTAAAACTAACTTTGAGTGTTGTGCTTAAAACTAAATGTGAGTGTTATGTTTAAAACTAACTGTGATTGTTGTGTTTAAAACTAACTGTGAGTGTTGTGTTTAAAACTAACTGTGATTGTTGTGTTTAAAACTAACTGTGAGTGTAAGGTTTAAAACTAACTGTGAGTGTTGTGTTTAAAACTAACTTTGTGTGTTATGTTTAAAACTAAGTTTGTGTGTTGTGTTTAAAACTAACTTTGTGTGTTGTGTTTAAAAATAACTTTGTGTGTTGTGTTTTAAACTAACCTTGAGGGTTATATTCGTTAGTCCCGCCCATCTCCGCCATATTCCCATGAGACCTTGCGATATCGAGTTTCCAGCTGTGAGTTGCCGGCCCTGTTTTTATTGCCAGTTTATTTTTTACTTAACTTGTCAGATGTCACCGTTTTCTTCCTTGTCGTTCCTGCTGTCGTTGCTGTACAAGTTGTATGACTTTGTTGCAGCTTTTGTCAGTTGAAAAACAACTTAGCTGCCTCTTACTGGCACCTTGAAACCTCGCCTGAGAGAGTGGAGGGGTGAGGGGGTGTAGAGCTTGAAGTTACTGACTGGTGCAAGCGGACATGTTGATGTTAATACTTGCTAACCAACAGACAATTCTCCAATTTCATTGTTTTGTAACATTTGAATAAAAAAAACAATTGACGACTTTTATTCTCATTAACTTCCTTCCATGACTCGATGTATAATAATTCATGACTTTATTGTGCCATATCTTAGTACTTTACTGTACCATAATTCATGACTTTATTGTGCCATATCTTAGTACTTTACTGTACCATAATTCATGACTTTATTGTACCCTATCGCAGCATATTACTGTACCATATTTCACTATTAATTTGTAGCAAATCCTAGTACTTTATCTAACATAATTATCCAAGTTATTTACTCGAGTTAGCCTGTTATAATATAAAAGGCTAACAAAACCTTTCTCAATGAACAACACAACAAAATGGAAATAATTCCCGATTTTATCAAAAGAAAACTCATAAACAATTTTAAAAAACCAGTAATAACAAAAAGAATTTCCGATAGACCTCCTTAGCACGTCCTTGGGACCTCTGTAGCACGTCCTTGGGACCTCTGTAGCACGTCCTTGGGACCTCTGTAGCACGTCCTTGGGACCTCTGTAGCACGTCCTTGGGACCTCTGTAGCACGTCCTTGGGACCTCCTTAGCACGTCCTTGGGACCTCTGTAGCACGTCCTTGGGACCTCTGTAGCACGTCCTTGGGACCTCCTTAGCACGTCCTTGGGACCTCTGTAGCACGTCCTTGGGACCTCTGTAGCACGTACTTGGGACCTCTGTAGCACGTCCTTGGGACCTCTGTAGCACGTCCTTGGGACCTCTGTAGCACGTCCTTGGGACCTCTGTAGCACGTCCTTGGGACCTCTGTAGCACGTCCTTGGGACCTCTGTAGCACGTCCTTGGGACCTCTGTAGCACGTCCTTGGGACCTCTGTAGCACGTCCTTGGGACCTCCTTAGCACGTCCTTGGGACCTCTGTAGCACGTCCTTGGGACCTCTGTAGCACGTCCTTGGGACCTCTGTAGCACGTCCTTGGGACCTCTGTAGCACGTCCTTGGGACCTCTGTAGCACGTCCTTGGGACCTCTGTAGCACGTCCTTGGGACCTCTGTAGCACGTCCTTGGGACCTCTGTAGCACGTCCTTGGGACCTCTGTAGCACGTCCTTGGGACCTCTGTAGCACGTCCTTGGGACCTCTGTAGCACGTCCTTGGGACCTCTGTAGCACGTCCTTGGGACCTCTGTAGCACGTCCTTGGGACCTCTGTAGCACGTCCTTGGGACCTCTGTAGCACGTCCTTGGGACCTCTGTAGCACGTCCTTGGGACCTCTGTATCACGTACTTGGGACCTCTGTAGCACGTCCTTGGGACCTCTGTAGCACGTCCTTGGGACCTTTGTAGCACGTCCTTGGGACCTTTGTAGCACGTCCTTGGGACCTCTGTAGCACGTCCTTGGGACCTCTGTAGCACATCCTTGGGACCTCTGTAGCACATCCTTGGGACCTCTGTAGCACATCCTTGGGACCTCTGTAGCACGTCCTTGGGACCTCTGTAGCACGTCCTTGGGACCTCTGTAGCACATCCTTGGGACCTCTGTAGCACATCCTTGGGATCTCTGTAGCACGTCCTTGGGACCTCTGGAGCACGTCCTTGGGACCTCTGTAGCACATCCTTGGGACCTCTGTAGCACGTCCTTGGGACCTCTGTAGCACGTCCTTGGGACCTCTGTAGCACGTCCTTGGGACCTCTGTAGCACATCCTTGGGACCTCTGTAGCACATCCTTGGGACCTCTGTAGCACATCCTTGGGACCTCTGTAGCACGTCCTTGGGACCTCTGTAGCACATCCTTGGGACCTCTGTAGCACGTCCTTGGGACCTCTGTAGCACGTCCTTGGGACCTCTGTAGCACATCCTTGGGACCTCTGTAGCACATCCTTGGGACCTCCTTAGCATGTTTTCAAAGACCCGAACCCCCTATCTGGTATGGTTCAGGAGGAGTTGCATTGTCAAGCTTGACAGACATTTCGTCACAACATTTTTCCCTCTCCCCGTATTTCACATTGGAGTAAAAGAATTTTACTTTATTTATTATCATTATTGATGCCCTATCTAAACGACCATCAATAAACATGTCCTTAGTTCGATAACTCAAATTGCTCTGTTATGGAAAATAGTACTCAATATTTTTTTATAAAAAAATAAATAAATAAATAAAATAAATTAATTAATTTTTAAAAAAGCCTTTAGAATTCGGAACCTCCAGAAAGACGTTGGCTCGCCAAGATATATATTGGCTCCCCAGACATATTATAATGGCTCCCCAGACAGATAATGGCTCCCCAGACAGATAATGGCATCCCAGACAGATGGCTCCCCCCAGACAGATGGCTCCATCAGACAGATTGATCAACAGACAGATGACACCTCCAGACAGATGGCTCCACAGACAGATGGCTCCCCAGACAGATGGCTCCTCCAGACCTATGGCTCCCGAGACAGATTTTGGCTCATATTCATATCTACTAATTTTTAGACGTGACTTTGTAGTTGGAGTATACATTTCTAAAGATCTTAAAATTCCAAACTCACATAAACACAAACTATTTTGATGATTAATGTCAACGGTAACAAAACAGGTGAATTGATTTTTCCCTCTCCCGTTTCTCACCTGTAAGGTGATGTAATAGAGGAATGCCTGATGTCGATTGGGCCAGTCACGTGATCCTTAAAGTACGTCTGATATTAGCCCAGGTCAGAGCATATTACACACGACAGTCAACAATTACTGAGTCGTTCAAGTTGGTCTGTTGGTTGATCTGTTGGTTGGTCTGTTGCGAAAACATTCGGGTTGTAGATTATTCGGTCAGAGGTCATTAATCATAGCTGTCGTCAGGTCATTAGTTTCGTCATCTGGTGTGGCAGATTATCATTACGTATTGACGGGATGTTATTGACCTCGTGGTAGTGTGCTGTAAATACCACGAGATTTTAGGTCAGTATTGGACATAACAAGTGTCTCTAGGAAGATTTATAAAGAGTAAAACTCGAGACCCACTGGAGAGGGAAACCCAATGAACTGTCAGACCCACTTTATTTTGTAGGCCACCATAACGTGAGACCCACTGTAACGTGAGACCCATTGAAGTGTGAGATCCATTGTGATGTGAGACCCACTTTAGTCTGAGACCCACTGTAGTGTCAGACCCACTTTAGTGTCAGGCCGTTTGTAGTGCGAAACCCACTTTAGTTTGTAATGTGAATGTGTAAATAAAGAGAAAAGACGGTTAAGTCAATACGTTGGTTGTCACGAGATAGTGCTAACGACTCGTGAGAATAAAGTCTCTATACGAGGGGTCGACGAGGGTACAAAAGTTTGTGTGGGAAACAATTATGAACATAATATCTGCATGGTCCGAGAGTTTTATCATAACATACGGGCAACGGTTTGGTTACATCAGATGTTTACGTCCAATGACTGTCCCCATTTAGTTTGTTTGTATTATATTTAATTGAGACTAATGACATGATGCAATGAATAATGATGTCATAAAAATGTTGAAACTCTCAACAAACACCGATGTCAATAACATTCTTAATGGGGTCCTTAACCCAAATATCTGACAACCAGCCCATGTCAACAAGTCGTGTCATTGAGTCCATGTCATACAGACGGTTTCACATATTCTGTGTCATATCACAGAAGTCATTTACTTGTTTGACATCGATCCCGTGCTGTATAAATGGTGCAGGATTTATACATTTATAGCAAGTGCTCTAGAGTCAGTGTCATACATAAAACTGTGAAGCCAGTGTTCTATAAGCGATGGTATACATTCCTACAATTTCAGACGTTCACAGCAAGAGAAATGAAGATCTGTCCCCCTCCCAGTTCTCTGTACCTCCACATGTGGCTGGGTTAGTGACGTCTCTTTGGTTAGTTATGCCGGTTGGGTTAGTGACGTCAGTTGTTTGGTTAGTGACGTCGGTTTGGCTAGTGACGTCAGTGGTTTGTATATGACATCGTCCAAGGTGATCCAAGTCATTAATTGTTTATTTCATCACAGACTTTCCATTAACTGTTGCACTTATTAAAGGCAATGGTTCAGTGTAAAGACTGAATGCCTAAAAGAAAGTCCGATGGGTTTACGTCAAACTGACTTCTTACATTTCTTTAAAAAAAACTTCATCCCGTCTGCTCCAACATTACACCCCATCACACAGGAGAATAACAGTCGACACGTTTTTGGCGCGCCTGTCACTGGGAATTACCGAAACATTCATGTCATGACGTCATCAGCGTATAATTTCCCATATCTTGCAAGTGGCACTGACTCTGTCAAATCTCGTGAGAACTTATCTCCCCCCCCTCCCCACCCCCCGAACCTAATTTCCAATACAAAATGTTTTCCATGATTAATGTCTTATATTACATTATATTTAGTGTTTTAAATGTTGATAGTGTGTTTGTTTCCACGTCTTGTTCAGGCGACTCATCCATGTCTTGTTCAGGCGACCCAATTCACGTCCATATTGCAGACGGGAAGGAGGATTTGTTCATTTTAGTTTTCATAAGAAACAAGAAAGGTGTCTGAGGGTTGTATTAAGTTATCTTTGTGTTGTATAAAGTTATCTTTGTGTTGTATTAAGTTATCTTTGTGTTGTATAAAGTTATCTTTGTGTTGTATAAAGTTATATTTGTATTGTATTAAGTTATCTTTGTGTTGTATTAAGTTATCTTTGTGTTGTATTAAGTTATCTTTGTGTTGTATTAAGTTATCTTTGTGTTGTATTTCCAAACTATAATTTACCTATTATTACTACTTTACCATTTTTTAAAATCCTCTAGTGCCCGGGTTCCCAAACTATGACTCGCGACCCCGGGAGGTTGAAGACGTTTCTTGGGGGTCTTCAATTGGTAAATTCAACTAAAACATTATTCAGTACAATGCAATTTTGAACGGCTAAATTCGTACTTGTACATATAAATAATAAATACATTTAACACCGAATGCTGAATAGAGAAGTTAGAAAACCTTACTGAAAATGCCTTTTTCAATTGCATGGGGGTCGCGGGTCACAGGTCGCGGGTCACGGGTCACGGGAAGCGGGTCACATGGCTTTTATAAAAAGGGGCGGCACCCGAAAAAGGTTGGGAACCTATGCTCTAGTATTTCAAGTTTTAATAATTTAACGAATGGTATTACTCTTGACAGTTTTGAATATTCTCAAGTAATGAATTTTGCAGCTCTTTTTTGAATTTGTTCCATTTTAAAAGTTTTAAAATATATATATATATAATTTTTATTATTATTATTATTTTTTATATGATTTTCAAACTATTTGTGTTAAAGTTTTGTTAAAACTCGATAGATTTGGATAAACACTCGATAGATTTGGATCAAAACTCGATAGATTTGGATCAAAACTCGATAGATTTGGATCAAAACTCGATAGATTTGGATCAAAACTCGATAGATTTGGATCAAAACTCGATAGATTTGGATCAAAACTCGATAGATTTGGATCAAAACTCGATAGATTTGGATCAAAACTCGATAGATTTGGATCAAAACTCAAATGTTCTATTAGCCTTTAGCTAACAAAAATAATGTCAATACATCTACACACCAATAATATCTAAACCATTCATCTTTCCACATTGTGTTAGCCATCTAGCCACTGTCCACATAGTTTTAGCCATCTAGCCACTGTCCACATAGTTTTAGCCATCTAGCCACTCTCCACATTGTGTTAGCCATCTAGACACCATCCACATTGTTTTAGCTATATATCCACTATCCACATTGTTTTAGCAATCTAACCACTGTCCACATAGTTCTATCCATCTAGCCACTATCCACATTGTTTTAGCCATGTAGCCACTGTCCACATAGTTTTAGCCATCTAGCCACGATAGCTCAGGCTACTCACCATTCGTTTATCTGTCATTATAAACCAATTTTCCTCAGGGACGAGCACTCAGTAACACCCACTCACTAACACCATCATTCACTCCTGGAAGCATCATTTACTTCCTGATCGCTATCTTTACTCCGGGGGACCCCCAGGGGAGCCCTCGTCTCAGGGCGGAATATTCCCCCTCGCGCCGACCTCGAGGTTTGAATTCTAACCATGTCGGAAGGTTTCTTACAGGGAGGTCACTCAAGTGAGGCGTCTCGTCTCCATGGTCTCATCACAGGGGAGCCAAGACTCGGGGTGAAACTACAGGTACTGGGACTGAGTGTCCAAGTGTCTGTGAGGGTGTGTGTGTGTGTGTGTGTGTCCACGTGTCTGTGAGGGTGTTGTGTGTTTCCAAGTGTCATATTTGGAATATATATATATATATATATATATATATATATATATATATATATATATATATATATATAAGGGCCCATATCTCAAATAGTTTAGGGCTCCATCAAGTCTAAACCCGGCCATGTTCCTAAAGCACAAGGGGACACATGGAAACGGGAATATCCATTGCGGATTACAAAAATTCATTCATTCAAAACAACAGCATCTAAAGGACGTAATTTTTTTAAAAAATGATAAATTCCAATACATTTATTGGAACATTAAAAACTATATTGCTCTAAATTGATATAAATGATAACTTTGTCTAAACTGATATAAATGATAACTTTGTCTAAACTGATATAAATGATAACTTTGTCTAAACTGATATAAATGATAACTTTGTCTAAACTGATATAAATGATAACTTTGTCTAAACTGATATAAATGATAACTTTGTCTAAACTGATATAAATGATAACTTTGTCTAAACTGATATAAATGATAACTTTGTCTAAACTGATATAAATGATAACTTTTATATACTCCCAATGATAAAACATGTATACAATCAACTGCTTCAATGACCTTCAATATCTGTGTCCTAAGTAATAAATTAGCAGCATTACCCCCAACCCTACCCAGAGAGCGGCTATCACGAAGTGGCAACCTCTCCACTGTGACAACCCCACCCATCCACTTCCTCCATGCAGCGGCCAGCACACAGTGAACACAGCAGCAATCAGCCACCATACGGTGAACACAGCAACATGTTTTACAAATCAAGACCGCGCTGTAAAACCTCCAAAACACTAATAAAATGGGACAGAACTCTTGACAAAATTGATGTCCCGTTTGTTAGTGTCACCATGGCAACGGGCACTCACAGAAACGTTCCTTAATTGACCTTTTAAGTTGTGCTACCCCCAACAACCCCTTCTTACCACACCTTGACCCCTGGGGGTCGGGCATTACACAGCCTTTCAAATTTCTTTACCTGCTTACAAAAATAACGAGTCAGGAAAACTGCACTGGGGCAGTCGTGTTGGCGTTCCGCGCCCCAGGGCGTCACGGAGTTATCCCAGCGGAAACCGTCATTAACTTTGTCTGGCATTAACAAAATCATTAAAACACGCGCCCCAGGGGCTGACGGGAGAACCCATCAAAATAAACACAGCCGTCACGTGACAAATGGAGGTTTTGTCTGGCAGTTTTGAAAAAGACTGGTAAAGTCCGATCATCCGGTTCTTGTTTTCGGAGTTCTCCAAACTGTTTCATTTTAATGATATATTGCGATTAGTGTCAAGGCTTCTCAAACGACACTTAGTGGTACCGGCGCTATAGAAACACTAAACCTACTGTCGTGCATGGCTACATTGGTCTAACTAGTGATGTATCCAAAAATATTTTGGTCCTTTGAATTGTTCAAGTAAGGAAACTATAACACAACGCCGATAATTAAGAAGGGAAGGAAATGACCTTGGCTTTGAAATACGCCGCACGCGGATTGAGACAAGCCAATGTTGTTTATCTAATCTCCACCCACCCCCCCCCCACACACACACACACACTAACTCTTTTCTCCACTCCTATTTCCACCATACTATTAAAATAAAACACCTGTTATATTCTTGGGTTAAAAAAAAATATTTCAATCCTTGAATGATTTTCACTATAATATGAAAAATAAATGCTGGGGGATGGGTCCACCCATGATGTACACGTCTCGGAAACTATTGTTAATTACAAAAAATTGTCAGCTATAGACTAGAAATAACCCGCCATGTCATCATACGATTACGGCCCATTATCTTTATAAGACTTTGTTTACCTCCCCCCCCCACATCCCCCCAAAAAATCACTTTGGCACCCCTCTGCTCATTGTTTTTACACCACTGTACTATAATAGAATTTCAATGTGCTCATTTTAACATCGCTGATTCATTACATTTAAATTCATTACATCTAAATTCATTACATCTAAATTCATTACATCTAAATTCATACATCTAAATTCATTACATCTAAATTCATTACATCTAAATTCATTACATCTAAATTCATTACATCTAAATTCATTACATCTAAATTCATTACATCTAAATTCATTACATCTAAATTCATTACATCTAAATTCATTACATCTAAATTCATTACATCTAAATTCATTACATCTAAATTCATTACATCTAAATTCATTACATCTAAATTCATTACATCTAAATTCATTACATCTAAATTCATTACATCTAAATTCATTACATCTAAATTCATTACATCTAAATTCATTACATCTAAATTCATTACATCTAAATTCATTACATCTAAATTCATTACATCTAAATTCATTACATCTAAATTCATTACATCTAAATTTGCATTTCCATAATAAACAAAGAAGTATAAGGAAGATTTCGAACGGGTAACACGGGTAACACGGGTAACACGGGTAACACGGGTAACACGGGTAACACGGGTACCCGTTCAAATTTTGGATGGGTACCCACCCGGGCAGATATTTTCAACAACATTGACAGCCCCAGTCTGGTCTACTCTTGTTTAGTCCTGTCTAGTCTTGTCTCGTCTTGTCTCGTCTTGTCTCGTCTTGTCTCGTCTTGTCTCGTCTTGTCTCGTATTGTCTAGTCTTGTCTAGTCCTGTCTCGTCTTGTCTGGTCTGTTATAGTCTTGTCTAGTCTTGTCTAGTCTTGTCTAGTCTTGTCTAGTCTTGTCTAGTCCTGTCTAGTCTTGTCTAGTCTTGTCTAGTCTTGTCTAGTCTTGTCTAGTCTTGTCTAGTCTCTTGTCTCGTCGTGTCTATTCCTGTCTCGTCTTGTCTAGTCCTGTCTCGTCTTGTCTAGTCCTGCCTAGTCTTTTCTAGTCTTGTCTAGTCTTGTCTCGTCTTGTCTATTTTTGTCTCGTCTTGTCTAGTCCTGTCTCGTCTTGTCTAGTCCTTTCCCATCTTGTCTAGTCATTTCTAGCCTTGCCTCTCTTCTTGTCTGGTCTTGCCTAGTATTGTCTCGTCTTGTCTAGTCTAGTCTATTCTTGTCTAGTCCTGTCTAGTCCTGTTTCTTCTTGTCTAGTCTTGTGTCTTCTTGTCTAGTCCTGTCTCGTCTTGTCAAGTCTGATATCGTCTTGTCTAGTCTAATATCGTTTTGTCTAGTCTTGTCTTGTTTTGTCTCATATTGTTTAGTCCTTTCTCGTCTTGTCTCGTCTTGTCTAGTCTGATATCGTCTTGACTATTCTTGTCTAGTCTTGTCAAGTTTTGTCCCGTTTTGTCTGCTGGTCCTATCTCGTCTTTCTCTAGTCTTGTCTAGTCTTGACTCATCTTGTCTTGTCTAGTCCTATCTCGCATAGTCTTGTCTAGTCTAGTCTAGTCTAGTCCTGTCAAGTCCTGTCTCATCTTGTCTTTTCGTGTCTAGTCTTGTCTTGACGAATCCTGTCTCGTCTTGTCTAGTCCTGTCTAGTCTTGTCTAGTCTTGTCTAGTCTTGTTTAGTCTTTTCTCGTCTTTTCTATTCTTGTCTCGTCTTGTCTAGTCCTGCCTCATCATATCTAGTCCTGTCTCGTCTTGTCTAGTCTTGTCTAGCCTCGCCTCGTATTGTCTCGTCTTGTCTTGTCTACTCTAGTCTTGTCTTGTCTAGTCTTGTCTAGTTTTGTCTAGTCTTATCTAGTCTTCGTCTAGTCTTGTCTCGTCTTGCTTTTCTTGTCTAGTCCTGTCTCGTCTTGTCTTGTCCTCTCTCGTCTTGTCTCGTCTTGTCTAGTCTTGTCTAGTCCTGTCTAGTCCTGTCTAGTCCTTTCTCGTCTTGCCTTGTCTCGTCTGGTCTAGTCTCGTCTAGTCTAGTCTTGTCTAGTCATGTATAGTCTTGTCTCGTCTTATCGCGTCTTATCTCATCTCGAATTGTCCTGTCTCGTCTTGTTATTTCTCGTCTTGTTATTTCTCGTCTTGTCTCGTCTTGCTTTTCTTGTCTAGTCTTGTCTAGTCCTGTCTCGTCTTGTCTTGTCTTGTCCTCTGTCGTCTTGTCTCGTCTTGTCTAGTCTTGTCTAGTCCTGTCTCGTCCTGTCTAGTCCTGTCTCGTCTTGTCTTGTCTCGTCTAGTCTTGTCTCGTCTTGTCTAGTCTGGTCTAGTCTGGTCTAGTCTCGTCTAGTCTTGTATAGTCATGTATAGTCTTGTCTCGTCTTATCGCGTCTTATCTCATCTCGAATTGTCCTGTCTCGTCGTGTTATTTCTCGTCTTGTTATTTCTCATCTTGCGTCGTCTTGTCTCGTCTTGTCTCATCTTGTCTAGTCTGGTCTTATCTTGTCTAGTCCTGTTTCGTCTTGTCTAGTCTTGTCTAGTCTTGTCTCATCTTGTCAAGTCTTGTCTAGTCGTGTCTAGTCTAGTCTTGTCTTGTCTAGTCTTGTGTAGTCTTGTCTAGTCTTGTCTAGTCTTGTCTAGTCTTGTCTGGTCTAGTCTTGTTTAGTCTTGTCTAGTCTTGTCTAGTCTTGTCTAGTCTTGTCTAGTCTTGTCTAGTCTTGTCTAGTCTTGTCTAGTCTTGTCTAGTCTTGTCTAGTCTTGTCTAGTCTTGTCTTGTCTAGTCTTGTCTAGTCTTGTCTAGTCCTGTCTCGTCTTGTCGCGTCTTGTCTCATCTTGTATTGTCTTGTCTCGTCTTGTTATTCCTCTTCTTGTCTCGTTTTGTCATGCGTCGTCTCGTCGTGTCTCGTTGTTACTAGGTATGTACCTGATTTTGTCTCAGAATCCGGAAAATATGGAATGCCTCCAGTTTTTATAAATCTGGTTCCGGCACGATTTCATAAATCCGTACCAGTAGAGCCCTACTTTATATAAATATATATTAGGGCTTCGGAAATTAACGATTAATTAATCGATTAATCGTTTAAAAATTTATTGATTAAATTTAATTTGACTGATTAAAATTCGATTAAAATTTTTGAAAATATTTTTAATATATTTTTTTCCATTTTAATAATAATTTATATTTTTCGTTACATATTTTCCCCTCGCATTATTATTATTTTTTTAGACTCTTATACTTAAACAAAAAGGTATTTCTTTCTTATTTCTTGCATAGCAGAAATAATTTATTATGTTACGTCAAAAAATTTGGGTGCCATGGAATTGCTGCGACTTAACCGATTTCTCGAAAATAATGAATCGTGACTTAACAGGATCTATATATGCGTTATTAAAATAAAATTAATCGAAATCAATTGACTAATCGATTAATTTTTTCGCCATTAATCGAACAAATGTTTTTAATCAGTACCAGCCATAATATATATATAATTTAGGGCTGCGGAAATTACAGATAAATTTATCGATTAATCGTTACAGATTTAATGGATTAAATGTGGATTAAATATGGATTAAATTAATTTAAATCTATAAAAATTCGATTAAAAGTTAAGAAAATATTTAAATATTTTATTAGCAATTTATTTAAAAAACTAATTATTACTAGTTAATAATAATTTATATATTTTTTAACGTATCCACTTCTCCAGCGTATTATTATAATTTATCAATTTATGTAGACGCCCAGATGTAAACAAAAAATGGCGACCAATGACAGCTTCAGCATAGTTAAATTTAAGAATATAAACGGAAAGTTGAGCAAACATTTTGTTTTTAAGCTAACTGTGGATGGCAAAGTAGAAGATGGTGAACAAGTTTTCTGTGTTCACTGCCGTAAACAATTCGCTTTTTAGGGGATTAAATACATCGCTGAGGTACCACCTTCAGCACAAACATATTAGACAGGGGAAATAACTCAATAATAAAACACAATATGTCAATAACTTGTTTTTGTTAGTTCCCTTGAGATGTTCAGTTTAATGACGTCATAAATTTTAACTTTTGGCTTTAAAGTTTCTTATTGTCACTTACTAACTCCATCACTCACTAACACCATCACTCACTAACACCATCACTCACTAACACCATCACTCACTAACACCATCACTCACTAACACTATCAATCACTAACACCATCAATCACTAACTCTATCACTCACTAACTCCATCAATCACTAACACCATCACTCACTAACATCATCACTCACTAACACCATCAATCACTAACACCATCACTCACTAACACCATCACTCACTAACACCATCACTCACTAACACCATCACTCACTAACACCATCACTCACTAACACCATCACTCACTAACACCATCACTCACTAACACCATCACTCACTAACACCATCACTCACTAACACCATCACTCACTAACACCATCACTCACTAACACCATCACTCACTAACACCATCACTCACTAACACCATCACTCACTAACACCATCACTCACTAACACCATCACTCACTAACACCATCACTCACTAACACCATCACTCACTAACACCATCACTCACTAACACCATCACTCACTAACACCATCACTCACTAACACCATCACTCACTAACACCATCACTCACTAACACCATCACTCACTAACACCATCACTCACTAACACCATCACTCACTCCTTGTAGCATCATTTACTTCCTGATGGTCATGTTTTGTTATAGAAATACTTCATTTGTAAAAAAAAGTTATTATTCTGTTTCATCATTACACGTCAATTGGGCAGCAGACGAGAACTTAAGAGTTGGGCGGGGAAGGGGGGCAGGGGAAGGGGGGTGGAGGAGGGCGGGGATCTAAAGGGAAGACCTGGGGATAAGTTTAAATGTTTTGTTTTTGGGAGGGAGTGTTCGTTAGGTTAAAATGGGTGGAAATTTAATTAAGGAATATTAAAGGAAAAGCTGGTTTATTTAAAAACATTGCTATCACGTTACTTCCGCTTCCGGGCAGCGAGGTGAAAGGTGGTGATGACAGGGGCAGATAATGTTGTTTCCTCAGCTGCTGAATGCCGTCCCCTTGACAGCAACTGGATCACTGCCCATGATTTCAAGGTTATGACCTTCACATTTCATTTTAACGCAAGTCTGTTTTCCTTTGACTGATCTCGCTTGCCTAGAGTGATATGTACAGGAAACATGTGTTCTATATTGTCTTGATTCTTTTTTCATGAGTTCATATTGTATAATAACATTGTTGGATAAAGTCTTTAGACAAAACTTCACCTACGTTTCTTGATCATGCTTGTGATCAGGTGCGTTTTATTTGCAACCCAAATCCACAGTAACACAAATCTTCAACTGGCAGAAACTCCGGCTTACCTCTGAGGTGACTTCATCTGAACGTGTCACGCTGGGTGAACACTTCCCTTTCCCCACGCCCTCTACTTTTGACAACAGAAATGAATTGAGCTCGGAAATAACGAACCTTGAAATAGCGCTGGTCTTATCATCAAGATAATTGAGACTTGTGTTTGAACTGCACGTGTCTCGTTTCATCTCGTCATGTCTCGTCTCATCTAATCTCGTTATGTCTTGTTATGTCTCTTCTCATCCCGTCATGGCTCGTCATGTCTCGTGTCATCACGTCATGTCTCGTCTGGTCTCGTCTTGTCTCATCTCGTCTCGTCTCGTCACGTCTTATTCCCCCGGGACTATTGTTTGAAATTCCGCTGCACTTTCAAGGAAAAAGATCACGTGTTTCCGTAAGGGGTAGACCAGGATTTGTGGCTCCTGAAAGGCATCAACAAGAAACGATTAGAGGGGGGGGGACTAGACCACCATGGGGCCAGGGAGAGGCGGGGTGGGGACTAGACCACCATGGGGCCAGGGAGAGGCGGGGTGGGGACTAGACCACCATGGGACCAGGGACCTGAGAGGCGGGGTGGGAACTAGACCACCATGGGGCCAGGGAGAGGCGGGGTGGGGACTAGACCATCATGGGGCCAGGGAGAGGCGGGGTGGGGACTAGACCACCATGGGGCCAGGGAGAGGTGGGGTGGGGACTAGACCACCATGGGGCCAGGGAGAGGCGGGGTGGGGACTAGACCACCATGGGGCCAGGGAGAGGCGGGGTGGGGACTAGACCACCATGGGGCCAGGGAGAGGTGGGGTGGGGACTAGACCACCATGGGGCCAGGGAGAGGGGGTGGGGACTAGACCACCATGGGGCCAGGGAGAGGCAGGGTGGGGACTAGACCACCATGGGGCCAGGGAGAGGCGGGGTGGGGACTAGACCACAATGGGGCCAGGGAGAGGCAGGGTGGGGACTAGACCACCATGGGGCCAGGGAGAGGCGGGTTGGGGACTAGACCACCATGGGGCCAGGGAGAGGTGGCATGGGGACTAGACCACCATGGGGCCAGGGAGAGGCGGGGTGGGGACTAGACCACCATTGGGCCAGGGAGGTGGGGTGGGGACTAGACCACCATGGGGCCAGATACCTGAGGGAAAGAATCTGAAATTTTTTGATAATGTCTCTGTAAGGACTCACAATAAATATAGTCTCATAGGTCCAACATAGGTCCAACATAGGTCCAACATAGGTCCAACATAGGTCCAACATTGGTCCAACATAGGTCCAACATAGGTCCAACATAGGTCCAACATAGGTCCAACATAGGTCATCATAGGTCCAACATAGGTCCAACATAGGTCCAACATAGGTCCAACATAGGTCCAACATAGGTCCAACATAGGTCCAACATAGGTCCAACATAGGTCCAACATAGGTCCAACCTAGGTCCAACATAGGTCCAACATAGGGCTAACATAGGTCCAACATAGGTCCAACATAGGTCCAACATAGGTCCAACATAGGTCCAACATAGGTCCAACATAGGTCCAACATAGGTCCAACATAGGTCCAACATAGGTCCAACATAGGTCCAACATAGTCCAACTAGGTCCAACATAGGTCCAACATAGGTCCAACATAGGTCCAACATAGGTCCAACATAGGTCCAACATAGGTCCAACATAGGTCCAACATAGGTCCAACATAGGTCCAACATAGGTCCAACATAGGTCCAACATAGGTCCAACAGGATCTCACTGTGTATGCAAAGTTCAACAAATCCACGGGATGGACTGGGGTGGACCGTGTCATGTATGAGTTAAACAATGAGATCATCTCTAAAATATCATCTCTAAAATATCATCTCTAAAATATCATCTCTAAAATATCATCTCTAAAATATCATCTCTAAAATATCATCTCTAAAATATATCTACCTTCTGTTATATATATGTGATATTATTTGTTTTTACCATGAAGTATTTGTAACTGGATACGCCCCGCGGCGTAGCATACAGGGCAGACTTGCTCATAGAAAGTGGGAAAAAGGGGGGGGGCGAGAACGGACACAAACAGCATCAAGACGAATCGAGAACATCCAGGTCAAGGCCATCAAAGCTCACACGTGTCGATGACGACATTATTTAGTTTGGTCCATTGAAACCCTGATGTTATCAACATATGAGCGAGTTATTTGGTCCAAGGTTACCTTATCTTATAAAGGGAGTTATTTGGACCAAGTTATTGCGTAGCTTCTATGAGGCATATTTATTTTCAGATTATGTCAATCATTTTGTCTAATCTTAAGTATAAATATTGAAAATTTGATCACTGACCACTGGTTATCTAAGTAAAGTGAGATTCCCTGTGACCGGCCAAGTTTTCGTCCCTCAAGTTTTTAGCCTCTAATTATCCATGAAGGTAAATGTCCATGGATCTGTCTCCTTCATCGCTAGCAATGCAACATTTCATTGCCTTCTTTCATCACTTTTATCACTGCCTTGTCTTTAACACCCTTCACACTGCTCCAGCTTTAGCACAATAGTCTGTCTTGTTCTCGGTCAGATGATCTCCCTGGCTAGAGTGGATTATCACACCTCACACATAAACGCACATCTCACACACACATCAACACACACATCAACACACACACAGACACACAGAGAAACACATACGAATTCAGAGTTTAAGTGTCAGGTCACTTTGACCTCAGGAGTGATACTTTTTTGTAATGCTAAATGTTGCACAATTCACGTTGTCTTGTTCAACCAACATCTCGCCACAACCCGAGTCCTTGACCTTCCCGTTGTCACATCCATCTTCAGGCAGCTCCATAGACACCCCCCCCCCACACACACACCATCTTACATTTCTCTCTCTATAACATTCAATTCAGACGGATTACGTTATTAGAACAATTAACATCAACATCAAATTTAAAGTCACTTCTTTCACATGTATCCTGTCCTATATCCATTATGTCCATCATTAGAGCAAGTCTAAAATATGACAGACATGCAGTCAACTGAGGAGCACATCTTTCAATGGCATTCAGTAAACAGAGGACCACATCTTTCAATGGCATTCAGTAAACAGAGGACCACATCTTTCAATGGCATTCAGTGATCTGAGAACCACATCTTTCAATGGTATTCAGTGATCTGAGAACCACATCTTTCAATGGTATTCAGTGATCTGAGAACCACATCTTTCAATGGTATTCAGTGATCTGAGAACCACATCTTTCAATGGTATTCAGTGATCTGAGAACCACATCTTTCAATGGTATTCAGTAAACAGAGGACCACATCTTTCAATGGCATTCAGTAAACAGAGGACCACATCTTTCAATGGCATTCAGTCAACAGAGGACCACATCTTTCAATGGCATTCAGTAAACAGAGGACCACATCTTTCAATGGCATGCAGTAAACAGAGGACCACATCTTTCAATGGTATTCAGTAAACAGAGGACCACATCTTTCAATGGCATTCAGTAAACAGAGGACCACATCTTTCAATGGCATTCAGTAAACAGAGGACCACATCTTTCAATGGCATGCAGTAAACAGAGGACCACATCTTTCAATGGTATTCAGTAAACAGAGGACCACATCTTTCAATGGCATTCAGTAAACAGAGGACCACATCTTTCAATGGCATTCAGTAAACAGAGGACCACATCTTTCAATGGCATGCAGTAAACAGAGGACCACATCTTTCAATGGCATTCAGTAAACAGAGGACCACATCTTTCAATGGCATTCAGTAAACAGAGGACCACATCTTTCAATGGCATTCAGTAAACAGAGGACCACATCTTTCAATGGCATTCAGTAAACAGAGGACCACATCTTTCAATGGCATGCAGTAAACAGAGGACCACATCTTTCAATGGTATTCAGTAAACAGAGGACCACATCTTTCAATGGCATTCAGTAAACAGAGGACCACATCTTTCAATGGCATGCAGTAAACAGAGGACCACATCTTTCAATGGCATTCAGTAAACAGAGGACCACATCTTTCAATGGCATTCAGTAAACAGAGGACCACATCTTTCAATGGCATTCAGTAAACAGAGGACCACATCTTTCAATGGCATGCAGTAAACAGAGGACCACATCTTTCAATGGTATTCAGTAAACAGAGGACCACATCTTTCAATGGCATGCAGTAAACAGAGGACTACATCTTTCAATGGCATTCAGTAAACAGAGGACCACATCTTTCAATGGCATGCAGTAAACAGAGGACCACATCTTTCAATGGCATGCAGTAAACAGAGGACCACATCTTTCAATGGCATGCAGTGATCTGAGAACCACATCTTTCAATGGTATTCAGTAAACAGAGGACCACATCTTTCAATGGCATTCAGTAAACAGAGGACCACATCTTTCAATGGCATTCAGTAAACAGAGGACCACATCTTTCAATGGCATGCAGTAAACAGAGGACCACATCTTTCAATGGCATGCAGTAAACAGAGGACCACATCTTTCAATGGCATGCAGTAAACAGAGGACCACATCTTTCAATGGCATGCAGTGATCTGAGAACCACATCTTTCAATGGTATTCAGTAAACAGAGGACCACATCTTTCAATGGCATTCAGTAAACAGAGGACCACATCTTTCAATGGCATTCAGTAAACAGAGGACCACATCTTTCAATGGCATGCAGTAAACAGAGGACCACATCTTTCAATGGCATGCAGTAAACAGAGGACCACATCTTTCAATGGCATGCAGTAAACAGAGGACCACATCTTTCAATGGCATGCAGTAAACAGAGGACCACATCTTTCAATGGCATGCAGTAAACAGAGGACCACATCTTTCAATGGCATGCAGTAAACAGAGGACCACATCTTTCAATGGTATTCAGTAAACAGAGGACCACATCTTTCAATGGCATGCAGTAAACAGAGGACCACATCTTTCAATGGCATGCAGTAAACAGAGGACCACATCTTTCAATGGCATGCAGTAAACAGAGGACCACATCTTTCAATGGCATTCAGTGATCTGAGAACCACATCTTTCAATGGCATGCAGTAAACAGAGGACCACATCTTTCAATGGCATGCAGTAAACAGAGGACCACATCTTTCAATGGCATGCAGTAAACAGAGGACCACATCTTTCAATGGCATTCAGTAAACAGAGGACCACATCTTTCAATGGCATGCAGTAAACAGAGGACCACATCTTTCAATGGCATGCAGTAAACAGAGGACCACATCTTTCAATGGCATTCAGTAAACAGAGGACCACATCTTTCAATGGCATTCAGTAAACAGAGGACCACATCTTTCAATGGTATTCAGTAAACAGAGGACCACATCTTTCAATGGCATGCAGTAAACAGAGGACCACATCTTTCAATGGCATGCAGTAAACAGAGGACCACATCTTTCAATGGCATTCAGTAAACAGAGGACCACATCTTTCAATGGTATTCAGTAAACAGAGGACCACATCTTTCAATGGTATTCAGTAAACAGAGGACCACATCTTTCAATGGTATTCAGTAAACAGAGGACCACATCTTTCAATGGTATTCAGTAAACAGAGGACCACATCTTTCAATGGCATTCAGTAAACAGAGGACCACATCTTTCAATGGCATGCAGTAAACAGAGGACCACATCTTTCAATGGCATTCAGTAAACAGAGGACCACATCTTTCAATGGTATTCAGTAAACAGAGGACCACATCTTTCAATGGTATTCAGTAAACAGAGGACCACATCTTTCAATGGTATTCAGTAAACAGAGGACCACATCTTTCAATGGCATGCAGTAAACAGAGGACCACATCTTTCAATGGCATTCAGTAAACAGAGGACCACATCTTTCAATGGCATGCAGTAAACGGATGAGCACATCTTTCAATGACGTTCATCGCACGTTAAAAGACACTACATCTAAAATTGGGAAGAAGATAACAAAAGAAGAATTTCCTTCAATATGTTGTGATTGTTTGTTTGAATTTAATGGCATGTTATCCACATAGGAAACTTAACCACTTGGCCGTGTGGTTTGTCAGCGTACAAATAAACAATCAAACACAGAGGCGGGGTGGGAGCATGACGTCACATCTCTGTTTATTGTGGTGCACGTGTGCGAGGTGCTGGATGAAATATGAAACAAGTGCGTCTGACGCCTCGCCCATTTGTTTACATGATTCTCATACTATCTCAACCAATATACCTCACTGTCTCACCATTCTATACCTCACTGTCTCACCATTCTGTACCTCACTGTCTCACCATTCTGTACCTCACTGTCTCACCATTCTGTACCTCACTGTCTCACCATTCTGTACCTCACTGTCTCACCATTCTGTACCTCACTGTCTCACCATTCTGTACCTCACTGTCTCACCATTCTGTACCTCACTGTCTCACCATTCTGTACCTCACTGTCTCACCATTCTGTACCTCACTGTCTCATCATTCTGTACCTCACTGTCTCACCATTCTGTACCTCACTGTCTCACCATTCTGTACCTCACTGTCTCACCATTCTGTACCTCACTGTCTCACCATTCTGTACCTCACTGTCTCACCATTCTGTACCTCACTGTCTCACCATTCTGTACCTCACTGTCTCATCATTCTGTACCTCACTGTCTCACCATTCTGTACCTCACTGTCTCACCATTCTGTACCTCACTGTCTCACCATTCTGTACCTCACTGTCTCACCATTCTGTACTTCACTGTCTCACCATTCTGTACCTCACTGTCTCACCATTCTGTACCTCACTGTCTCATCATTCTGTACCTCACTGTCTCACCATTCTGTACCTCACTGTCTCACCATTCTGTACCTCACTGTCTCACCATTCTGTAACTCACTGTCTCACCATTCTGTACCTCACTGTCTCACCATTCTGTACCTCACTGTCTCACCATTCTGTACCTCACTGTCTCACCATTCTGTACCTCACTGTTTCACCATTCTGTACCTCACTGTCTCACCATTCTGTACCTCACTGTCTCACCATTCTGTACCTCACTGCCTCACCAATATGTACCTCATTGTCTCACCCTTTTGTACTTCACTTTCTCACCATTCTGTACACCCCTGTCTCACCATTCTGTACCTCACTGTCTCACCATTCTGTACCTCACTGTTTCACCATTCTGTACCTCACTGTCTCACCATTCTGTACATCACTGTCTCACCATTCTGTACCTCACTGTCTCACCATTCTGTACCTCACTGTCTCACCATTCTGTACCTCACTGTCTCACCATTCTGTACATCACTGTCTCACCATTCTGTACCTCACTGTTTCACCATTCTGTACCTCACTGTCTCACCATTCTGTACCTCACTGTCTCACCATTCTGTACCTCACTGTCTCACCATTCTGTACCTCACTGTCTCACCATTCTGTACCTCGCTGTCTCACCATTCTGTACATCACTGTCTCACCATTCTGTACATCACTTTCTCACCATTCTGTACCTCACTGTCTCACCATTCTGTACCTCACTGTTTCACCATTCTATACCTCACTGTCCCACCATTCTGTACCTCCTTGTCTCACCATTCTGTACCTCACTGTCTCACCATTCTGTAACTCACTGTCTCACCATTCTGTACATCACTGTCTCACCATTCTGTACCTCACTGTCTCACCATTCTGTACCGCACTGTCTCACCATTCTGTACCTCATTGTCTCACCATTCTGTACCTCACTGTCTCACCATTCTGTACCTCATTGTCTCACCATTCTGTACCTCACTGTCTCACCATTCTGTACCTCACTGTCTCACCATTCTGTACCTCACTGTCTCACCATTCTGTACCTCACTGTCTCACCATTCTGTACCTCATTGTCTCACCATTCTGTACCTCACTGTCTCACCATTCTGTACCTCACTGTCTCACCATTCTGTAACTCACTGTCTCACCATTCTGTACATCACTGTCTCACCATTCTGTACCTCACTGTCTCACCATTCTGTACCGCACTGTCTCACCATTCTGTACCTCATTGTCTCACCATTCTGTACCTCACTGTCTCACCATTCTGTACCTCATTGTCTCACCATTCTGTACCTCACTGTCTCACCATTCTGTCCCATGTACGTGCGGTTTTTATAATGCAACACTACACGCCCTGATAGTAGTATAACTAGTGAAGTAACTAGTGAAGTAACTAGTAAAGTAACTTGTGAAGTAACTAGTGAAGTAACAAATGACGTAACTAGTGAAGTAACTAGTGAAGTAACTAGTGAAATAACTAGTGATGTAACTAGTGAAGTAACTAGTGAAGTAACTAGTGAAGTAACTAGTGAAGTAACTAGTGAAGTAACTAGTGAAGTAACTAGTGAAGTAACTAGTGAAGTAACTAGTGAAGTATCTAGTGAAGTTACTAGTGAAGTAACTAGTGAAGTAACTAGTGACGTAACTAGTAATAATTAATGATGGCACTAGGCGGGTCACAGTATTTATTACCACGTTTTTATTAACTTGCTTTTGTGTCTGTCTGTCTGTCAGCAATTTTTCAAATTTGCCAACGTAAAATTAAACCACTTCTGATGGTTCTAGAGAGCTCACAATTTTACCACAGATATATCTTGGATGACAATGCATTATATTAAAATTTAAGATCGATCGAATGTACCGAAGTTAAATTATTGCATTTTATAGTTTATATCTATATAAGCATATATATCCGTCTTCTGTAATTCAATTTCACGTGCCGAGTTCACCCTATGACCTCATTGCCGTTGGGCGGGCGCTGATGAGGTGTTTGGTAAAATAAATGGAGGTAAAAAAAAGATTTTAAAAATAGAAAATAAATAAAAGTAAAAAAAGATTTTAAAAAACCACGTTTGTATAAGTGGACTAAAAAGAAGAAAATAATACAAAAATATATAATATAACTTCAAGTACTTCGATTTAATGACTAAAAACGTGGGACAGGCGCTTTATGAGGTTTAACATATGCGGTTCACTCATTCTCTCACTTATAGATCTCTCTTTTGCCTTGTAAATTATAAATCTTTAATTTTTATACCAAACACCCGCCCAACGTTTTTAGTCCTATGACGATAAATTACCTGAAGTTATAGGTTTTAAATTATTTACTTCTTTTTAGTCGACTTATAAAAACATGGTTTTTAAAAATCTTTGTTTACTTTTATTTATAACTGATGCCTACAGCCTACAGCCTACAGCACGCCACACAAATTTAATGACGTTAAAATTGTATTTCTGTGAGCGAGAGCCAAAACTGTGTTCTGACTAGGGGCAGTAACTCCTTGTGATATTCAGCCCAGCTGTCGTTAGTGTCACAGACCGCAATAAACAAATCTGCCTAATTTCAAGCAATTATATTAAAATAGCTCATCCAATTAGCTCCCTTTATCTAATCCACACTAACAGAGCGAGATATTCCTGATTGGAGATTTTATAATATTTTGTTTTTTCAAGTTGAAGAAAATTAAAATAAGGGGGTCATAAAGATGGCTGGTTCATAAGGGGGTCATAATGATGGCTGGTTCATAAGGGGGTCACAATGATGGCTGGTTCATAAGGGGGTCATAATGATGGCTGGTTCATAAGGGGGTCAATAAGATTGCTGGTTCATAAGGGGGTCACAATGATGGCTGGTTTATAAGGGGGGCATAACGATGGCTGGTTCATAACGGGGTCATAAAGATGGCTGGTTAATTTTTAGAAAAGAGAGTCTCAAATTGTCATACCCCGCCCCTTCAATGAGTGTTAATATTTAACTATACGAAACGATTATGAAAGTGCATACAGCGTTGATCTTTTTAAATCCTTTATATTAACTTGTGGTGTCTGTTTGAACCCTTGCTTGCTTGTTTGTTAAAAAAATTGGATTCATTTTTAACCCACTTTCTCGTAGGCTAGCGAGCAGAAATTTTGCAGGCAGTTTTCTGCCGATGATTAAAACGACGCATCAAAATTTCAGATGGATCGCACGCACTGTAATTAAATTATTGAATTTTTAGATTATTTCATGTATCTCTATGTATCATGTTAATTTTTGAGATAGAGTGTCGCGGTGCGTATTATATTGAACGACCTTTTTAATACTTTCCTGTTGCGCGATTCGGTGCGTATTATATGGACGATTATTTTAAAAAAATATATTCCAGATCGGTGCGCATTATATTAAACATGTTTTACGAGACATAACTTAAATTTTGGATTTTTGGATTGTCTTGCGCTGCGTATTATAATGAACATTCTTTTATTTATGTCTCCCATATAAAGGATTTATAGTCAAAAACTTGGTTTTTTACGGGTTTCATGAATCTTTCTGTTTACTTTTCGTTTATTAACATCAAGTGAATGTGTGTGCCTGCATGAATATGCCTGTGTGTTTATGTGTTGGCCTGTATGTGTGTACCTGTATGACTATGCCTGTGTGTGTATATGTGTTGACTGTTTGTGTTTATGTTTGTGCCTGTATGTAAACGCCTGTGTGTGTATGTATATGATATGTCTGCATGTTCTGTTCCCTAACATAATGAAAGTATGTGTTCCCCGAGAAGGGTCCACATTATCAAACAATAATTCTGCTGTAAATCCACCCTCAGTGCTGTAAAGTTTGAGCACACACAACTAAGCACATTAGACCCTAGACCCTAGGCCCAAGACCCAAGACCCTAGACCCTACACCCAAGACACTAGACCCTAGACCACTCAGTTTCTTCTGTTTTCTTTATGTTTTTATTGTTCT
Source organism: Ampullaceana balthica (assembly GCA_944989445.1). Lineage (NCBI taxonomy): Eukaryota > Metazoa > Mollusca > Gastropoda > Lymnaeidae > Ampullaceana > Ampullaceana balthica. The sequence continues at coordinate 431,131 of CALYLW010000534.1, read as the reverse complement.
GTTATTTTCCCATCTCAATCCTGACATATCGGGTAAGCCGTCATCATTAAAACTCAAATTACCTTATTTTTTTAACAGCCCTCATCTCGCCTCGTTGTTTACAAACTTGGACCTAAAACAAACGAGCGGTAAAAATGGCGATCATCTCGGGACCACACGCGTCACTCCCTGGAGTCGGTCCAGACTTCATCAGACCGCAGACTCCACGCTCCAACACAAAGACATCTGTCAACAAGCCGAGACTAAATGTTATTTCTCTATTTAATTTAAGCACCGGCTCAAGGGGGCTAATACACACGGAGCTTGCGGTTAAAGCCCTCGAATTCCCGCGATGCCAAAAAAGCCTGCTCGGCATTCCTCGACATCCACACGAGAATCCTCGAGGGCGTAGTTTCAACTCACGTTTTGAGTTCTTCTGCCTCGTAAATTTCCTCAGTTTCTGCGGTATCTTGATGAAATGTTCAAACAGCTTCCATAAAAGCTTCAATAACAGCTTACATAACAGCTTTAATAAAAGCTGACATAACGGCTTCAATAACAGCTACATAACAGCTTCAATAACAGCGTCTAAAATAGGTTATGATGAAAAGATAATACGATAGGGGTCTCTCCAAAAATATACAACTGAGTTATCGTTCTTACTACCTCTCGCTCCATACATTACCCTCACCACCTCCTCGTGTTTTGTTATCTATCTACTGTTTATTGTTTTCAAACTCTTCTTTTTACAGTCGTCACGAGTGAGCACGTGGCTCGGCTAAAAGAAGAGCTACACTCAAAGCCGGAATAACTCTGCCTTGCTTGTATGTGCCCAGGTTAACCTGTTACGCACCGTCTCAATATCAGGGCATATGATGTCACAGGAGTCATGACATACAGTCCCGGCATGTGACCTATTACAGTCAGGGAAGATGACGCCTGTCATCTATTGCATGTGGTCGGGGCAAATGTTAGGTGGTGTGGTACAAATCCAGGGCAGATGACGGAATCATGGTAAAATTTGTAGTTGCAGGAGTCAATGCGTACGGGAATATGACTGAGTTATAAGTAACGAAAAGTCAGGGCAGATGACAAGATTATGACGTGATGTCAGGGCAGATGACAAGATGATGACGTGATGTCAGGGCAGATGACAAGGTTATGACGTGATGTCAGGGCAGATGACAAGATTATGACGTAATGTCAGGGCAGATACCTCTATTTATGGCATTCAATCATGGTTTAGTTGGATATGGCTTAGTGCGGAGACAGCTAGATCCATGTCTGTGTTTAAATAGTGGGATGTCTGTGTTTAAATAGATCCATGTCTGTGTTTAAATAGAGGGATGTCTGTGTTTAAATAGATCCATGTCTGTGTTTAAATAGATCCATGTCTGTGTTTAAATAGAGGGATGTCTGTGTTTAAATAGATCCATGTCTGTGTTTAAATAGAGGGATGTCTGTGTTTAAATAGATCCATGTCTGTGTTTAAATAGATCCATGTCTGTGTTTAAATAGTGGGATGTCTGTGTTTAAATAGTGGGATGTCTGTGTTTAAATAGTCGGATGTCTGTGTTAAAATAGTGGGATGTCTGTGTTTAAATAGTGTGATGTCTGTGTTTCAATAGATCCATGTCTGTGTTTAAATAGAGGGATGTCTGTGTTTAAATAGTGGGATGTCTGTGTTTAAATAGTGGGATGTCTGTGTTTAAATAGTGGGATGTTTGTGTTTAAATAGATCCATATCTGTGTTTAAATAGAGGGATGTCTGTGTTTAAATAGTGGGATGTCTGTGTTTAAATAGTTGAATGTCTGTGTTTAAATAGTGGGATGTCTGTGTTTAAATAGTGGATGTCTGTGTTTAAATAGAGGGATGTCTGTGTTTAAAGAGAGGGGTGTCTGTGTTTAAAGAGAGGGATGTCTGTGTTTAAATAGAAGGATTCTGTGTTTAAAAAGAGGGATGTCTGTGTTTAAAGAGAGGGATGTCTGTGTTTAAAGAGAGGGATGTCTGTGTTTAAAGAAAAGGATGTCTGTGTATAAAGAGAAGGATGTCTGTGTTTAAAGAGAAGGATGTCTGTGTTTAAAGAGAAGGATGTCTGTGTTTAAACAGAGGGATGTCTGTGTTTAAAGAGAAGGATGTCTGTGTTTAAAGAAAAGGATGTCTGTGTTTAAAGAGAAGGATGTCTGTGTTTAAAAAGAAGGATGTCAGTGGGTAAAGAGAAGGATGTCTGTGTTTAAAAAGAAGGATGTCAGTGGGTAAAGAGAAGGATGTCTGTGTTTTTCATGTATTTTGTGCTAGACGTGTTGTCCACATTTATGTTTTCTTGGCTGATTTATTTGTGTATTATGATTTTGTCCACACCTAGAAAAAAACAAACGGCATGTCATTGAGATGTCATAATAGTTAGAGCCATGACACTATCGTGTTACATCTAACTTTACAGAGGAATGTCAGCGTCTTACAGCGGGTAGCTGTCGTCTTAAAGGGAGAATTCTTAGTCTTATAGCGAGTAGCCATCGTCTTATAGCGAGTAGTCTTCGTCTTATAGCGAGTAGTCATCGTCTTATAGCGAGTAGTCTTGTCTTATAGCGAGTAGTCTTCGTCTTATAGCGAGTAGTCTTCGTCTTATAGCGAGTAGTCTTGTCTTATAGCGAGTAGTCTTCGTCTTATAGCGAGAAGTCTTCGTCTTATAGCGAGTAGTCTTGTCTTATAGCGAGTAGTCTTCGTCTTATAGCGAGTAGTCTTCGTCTTATAGCGAGTAGTCTTCGTCTTATAGCGAGTAGTCTTCGTCTTATAGCGAGTAGTCTTCGTCTTATAGCGAGTAGTCTTCGTCTTATAGCGAGTAGTCTTGTCTTATAGCGAGTAGTCTTCGTCTTATAGCGAGTAGTCTTGTCTTATAGCGAGTAGTCTTCGTCTTATAGCGAGTAGCCATCGTCTTATAGCGAGTAGTCTTCGTCTTATAGCGAGTAGTCATCGTCTTATAGCGAGTAGTCTTGTCTTATAGCGAGTAGTCTTCGTCTTATAGCGAGTAGTCTTCGTCTTATAGCGAGTAGTCTTGTCTTATAGCGAGTAGTCTTCGTCTTATAGCGAGAAGTCTTCGTCTTATAGCGAGTAGTCTTGTCTTATAGCGAGTAGTCTTCGTCTTATAGCGAGTAGTCTTCGTCTTATAGCGAGTAGTCTTCGTCTTATAGCGAGTAGTCTTCGTCTTATAGCGAGTAGTCTTGTCTTATAGCGAGTAGTCTTCGTCTTATAGCGAGTAGTCTTGTCTTATAGCGAGTAGTCTTCTTCTTATAGCGAGTAGCCATCGTCTTATAGCGAGTAGTCTTCGTCTTATAGCGAGTAGTCTTCGTCTTATAGCGAGTAGTCTTGTCTTATAGCGAGTAGTCTTCGTCTTATAGCGAGTAGTCTTCGTCTTATAGCGAGTAGTCTTAGTCTTATAGCGAGTAGTCTTTGTCTTATAGCGAGTAGCCATCGTCTTATAGCGAGTAGCCATCGTCTTATAGCGAGTAGCCATCGTCTTATAGCGAGTAGTCTTCGTCTTATAGCGAGTAGCCATCGTCTTATAGCGAGTAGTCTTCGTCTTATAGCGAGTAGTCTTGTCTTATAGCGAGTAGTCTTCGTCTTATAGCGAGTAGTCTTGTCTTATAGCGAGTAGTCTTCATCTTATAGCGAGTAGCCATCGTCTTATAGCGAGTAGTCTTCGTCTTATAGCGAGTAGTCTTCGTCTTATAGCGAGTAGTCTTGTCTTATAGCGAGTAGTCTTCGTCTTATAGCGAGTAGCCATCGTCTTATAGCGAGTAGTCTTCGTCTTATAGCGAGTAGTCTTCGTCTTATAGCGAGTAGTCTTGTCTTATAGCGAGTAGTCTTCGTCTTATAGCGAGTAGTCTTCGTCTTATAGCGAGTAGTCTTAGTCTTATAGCGAGTAGTCTTTGTCTTATAGCGAGTAGCCATCGTCTTATAGCGAGTAGCCATCGTCTTATAGCGAGTAGCCATCGTCTTATAGCGAGTAGTCTTCGTCTTATAGCGAGTAGCCATCGTCTTATAGCGAGTTATCTTCGTCTTATAGCGAGTAGTCTTCGTCTTATAGCGAGTAGTCTTCGTCTTATAGCGAGTAGTCTTGTCTTATAGCGAGTAGTCTTCGTCTTATAGCGAGTAGTCTTCGTCTTATAGCGAGTAGTCTTCGTCTTATAGCGAGTAGTTTTCGTCTTATAGCGAGTAGTCTTCGTCTTATAGCGAGTAGCCATCGCCTTATAGCGAGTAGCCATCGTCTTATAGCGAGTAGCCATCGTCTTAAAGGAAGTAGCCATCGTGATATAACGGGCAGCCATCGCCTTATTGCAGGTAGCCATTGCCTTATTGCAGGTAGCCATCGCCTTATTGCAGGTAGCCATCGCCTTATTGCAGGTAGCCATCGCCTTATTGCAGGTAGCCATCGCCTTATTGAAGCTAGCCATCGCCTTATTACAGGTAGCCATCGCATTATTGCAGGTAGCCATCGCCTTATTGCAGGTAGCCATCGCCTTATTACAGGTAACCATCGCATTATTGCAGGTAGCCATCGCCTTATTGCAGGTAGCCATCGCCTTATTACAGGTAGCCATCGCCTTATTGCAGGTAGCCATCGCCTTATTGCTGGTAGCCATCGCCTTATTGCAGGTAGTCATCGCCTTATTGCAGGTAGCCATCGCCTTATTGCAGGTAGCCATCTCGTCTGCAGCAAGTCTCATATGAGAGGCCCCCCATTCAATTTTTTTTCGTGACATCATCAGTTGAATCCCTGCATGTTTCACCCACCTCTACCCTAACCTTGTTTTAACTAGGTCAGTAGATATGGGACGCTGCCAGGTTGTACATCAAATTATTCCCAGAATACACCAGTGAGTTCACAGCAGGCTCAATGGTCTCTGGCCTGCAACTTTGATTAATGTTTGCACCTACATCATTAGAGGCCCGACAATTTATCTCTGTTCATGGCTGGACGTCACGTGACCCGGTCTCGGGCAATCTCTAGACATCAGACATTCTGGTCTTGTTTGTCTGTCGTCATCACAAATTCTTGTTTTTAGACTAAGAAAAGAAATCTAAAACAGTCTTTAAAACTAACATTAATTAATATAGAGCTCTTTATCAGGGCATTCAATTACACCAAATGGGAACCGGTGTATTAGTTAACAGAAACATCAATTTATGGGAACGACTGGCTTAGTTAACAGAAACATCAATTTATGGGAACGACTGGCTTAGTTAACAGAAATATCAATTTATGGGGACCATTGTATTAGTTAAAAGAAACGTCAATTTATCGGGACCACTGTATTAGTTAACAGAAACAATTTATCACCAGTTAATTACATCACAGCCGTGACCTTCACCGACTTCTGGTGTCGAGATTGCCAGCAGACGATGAAAGAGGCGGCATCTGGAGGAAATGCCATAGGCGTGTCCGCCTGAGAGATTTTGGGGAAGCCTTTATTTCAGGAACAATAGCAGAGTTTACCGGTTGACCATTGTTTACTCACAATAGCAGAGTTGACCGGTTGACCATTGTTTACTCACAATAGCAGAGTTTACCGGTTGACCATTGTTTACTCACAATAGCAGAGTTTACCGGTTGACCATTGTTTACTCACAATAGCAGAGTTTACCGGTTGACCATTGTTTACTCACAAAAGCATGTGAAACAAGATATAAAAATAGTTGGATAATTATAATTTTATAGATTTCTATAAATAATTTAAACACGTAGCTAGTCACATGGATAACTTGTTTCAACAACATCAAGTGTCAGGGGCCGAGGAAAAGAATAACTCTAGCTATTTTGTTCACATTAATTTAAGTATTTTATTGGTTACTTCCCTTGGACCATAAATTTTATCATTTCTCTCTTTTCTCATGTTTGCCGCCTGCATCACGGCGCTATTTGATGTTTGTTTTCCAGGCATGTTTTGAGTAATGTTTATTGTTTGTAGTAGCGTCATATATCGCCCTCGACATTAGTGGAGTTACTGGTACACGTCTGTCATTGGCCAGGCCAAACATTGCTCATCGAAAACATATGACGTGTTACTGTGACGTCATTCGTTGTCGCTATATCTGCTAGTTACCATAATAATCTAGAGAAATACAAGCGGGTTTCAGATGTAAACAAAATGATTGATAATCACACACAGACACAGACACAGACACACACGCTAACACACACACAAACAGACACACACGCTAACACACACAGACACAGACACACACGCTAACACACCCACACACAGACACACACGCTAACACACACAGACAGAGACACACACGCTAACACACCCACACACAGACACACACGCTAACACACACAGACAGAGACACACACAGACACACACGCTAACACACACAGCCACAGACACACACGCTAACACACACAGACACAGACACACACGCTAACACACACAGCCACAGACACACACGCTAACACACCCACACACAGACACACACGCTAACACACACAGACACACACAGACACACACGCTAACACACACAGACACACACGCTAACACACACAGACAGTCACACAGACACACACAGACAGTCACACACAGACACAGACACACACGCTAACACACACAGACAGTCACACACAGACACAGACACACACAGACAGTCACACACAGACACAGACACACAGACACAGACACACACGCTAGCACACACAGACAGTCACACACAGACACAGACACACAGACACACACGCTAGCACACACAGACAGTCACACACAGACACAGAAAAACACACGCGCGCACACGCACTAACACACACATACGCACACACTAAATGTTGGTCCACACCTCACAAATGCTCGTGAGCATTTGATCAAACATCACACGAACGCACTATAAAATACGCCAAAATTGGAGAGATGTGGACCAACCTTAACACACACATACACACATACAAACACACACACACACACTTGTACAAACCCACACACAAACACGTACTCACACATACACACGTCATGACACAGTTTCAATACGAAGTTGCTCTATTCATCGCTACATAGACCAGCATGGCAACCACTAGGTCTATACAGAGTTAAATAACCAAAGCAATCTTAAATATAGAAGAGCGAAGTCAGGGTAGATAACTTAAGTTGTTGAGTGAGTAAAACAAGACTGCCCTCCCCTGGCTTGTGTTGAGTCAGATTAAGACAACCCGATAAGACAGTTTCCTTGATGGCTGACTCTTGCTATGAAAACATTCACCAAGTCCTAGGGACACTCACCAAGTCCTTGCACAAACAAAGTTACGCCCCCCCCCCACCATCAATTTATCCATGAGCCTCTAAGTCTCCACCTAATTTCTCTTTCGTATTATCTTTTTTTGACATAAAATTAGTTCAGGAAATACAAGTGTATACATGTATATTTTTGTATATATATCCACACCAACAAAACTAAAAAAGACCTGAAGGAGTGGAAGTTGATCACTGATGGCGTGAAATACTTCACCACACATTCTACGCCTCTGATCTGACGTAGCGTTGCCTGGTAGTACATGTGCACATATTGTTTAGTTTTATATATATAGTTTTATTTGCGTGAGGGCATACATGTCGCGGAAGACTCCCTCATAGGTTTGAGTGAAGAGAGAAGGGCCAGGAGAAAGGGGAGGGGTGGGGGCAGAGGAGCAGGAGTACACGCCATCGTCCCATGAGAACGGACGGTTACCATAATAGCCATACCACATATAACATATCGAGTTACACAATCTGTTAAAATGTATTTATCTCTTACATGACACGCATAGTTCCCAATTAGTTAACATTATACGTATAATTCTTCATTAGCATCATTTGTTTACATATAAATATAACGTATCATTCTCTCTTTGTGCACATTAGACTTTGGTTTTCCATTCGTTTACATTTAACGTATAGTTCTCTCTTTGTGCACATTAGACTTTGGTTTTCCATTTATTGTTTACATTTAACGTATAGTTCTCTCTTTGCTTACATTAGACTTTGGTTTTCCATTTATTGTTTACATTTAACGTATAGTTCTCTCTTTGTTTACATTAGACTTTGGTTTTCCATTTATTGTTTACATTTAACGTATAGTTCTCTCTATGTTTACATTAGACTTTGGTTTTCCATTTATTGTTTACATTTAACGTATAGTTCTCTCTTTGCTTACATTAGACTTTGGTTTTCCATTTGTTTACATTTAACGTATAGTTCTCTCTTTGTTTACATTATACTTTAGTTTTCCATTCGTTTACATGATACGATTTTACGTATAGTTCAACGCACCACACACACTGCTCATGAAGTAAACAACAGACAGAATCTTGGGACGATGAACCTCATTACGTCACACCTGTGACCTTGAACCTGGCAATCCTCCCCACAACCGCGCGTACTTTCCCTCGTGTGATCCCAACAGCCGAGCTTGGTCTGCGGTCGTCGAGTGCTCTCTGTTAACTCGGGCGAGTCGTTTGTTTCTGTCCCATGAAGTGCACTGTTCACTTTACCCTACCCCCCACCCCCTGGGGCTTTTTGCCAGTTACCATGGCAACAAAGTCTTTTGTTCGACACGGTCACACTGGGTTTCAATATGTTGATTACTGTCATACATGTTAATAACTGACAACCCAGTTTCACCCCAAGCAAAAATAAATTCTAACATCAAACATCGTAGTTTAATATGTTGTTCTTTGTTCCAATTAAATGGTAACTTCTTCTGTTTGTTAAGGACCATCAATCAATGACCTTATCATTCAGGTCACGCTTCGGTCAGAACGATATAAAATAAACTTTCATTCATGTCCTAACTCAATCAGGACAGTGTCATTTTTGTCCTGATCCCACCTCACAGCAGACCTAGTCCACTTGTGACAGAGCGGGCCCTATCTTGTGACAGGGGGCTCTATCTTGTGACAGGGGGCCCTATCTTGTGACAGAGGGCCCTATCTTGTGACAGGGGGCTCTATCTTGTGACAGGGGGCCCTATCTTATGTCCACTTGCACATACACCTACTCATATTATGGCACGGGCCCTATCTTATGTCCACTTGCACATACACCTACTCATATTATGACACGGGGCCCTATATTATGTCCATTTGATTCAACACCATTCTACCCGCCACTCAGAAAGATGATTGCCTCATACATAAGTTGTCGATATGAAGTATTGACATCACAATTTTATTGTTGCCTGCTATCTAGCAATATCCCGGGGTACTGGTCAATATTCATGTTTGGCTCTGTTTGAGTTTAAAGTACACTTTTGAATTCTGACATCATTGTTGTCTAGGCTTGTGTCTCGATTTTGTTCTAATCTGATATGCACTGTAATTATATTAGATTTGTATTCATGTTTTCTAGTTTCTATTGTTTAAAATGTTTACATCACGTGACAGTCTAGTCACCTTAGCCTCGTCTATGTAAACATCACGAGACAGTCTAGTCACCTTAGCCTCGTCTATGTAAACATCACGTGACAGTCTAGTTACCTTCGCCTCGTCTATGTAAACAACACGTGACAGTCTAGTCACCTTAGCCTCGTCTATGTAAACATCACGTGACAGTCTAGTCACCTTAGCCTCGTCTATGTAAACATCACGTGACAGTCTAGTCACCTTCGCCTCGTCTATGTAAACATCACGTGACAGTCTAGTCACCTTCGCCTCGTCTATGTAAACAACACGTGACAGTCTAGTCACCTTAGCCTCGTCTATGTAAACATCACGTGACAGTCTAGTCACCTTAGCCTCGTCTATGTAAACATCACGTGACAGCCTAGTCACCTTAGCCTCATCTATGTAAACAACACGTGACAGTCTAGTCACCTTGGCCTCGTCTATGTAAACATCACGTGACAGTCTAATCACCTTAGCCTCGACTATATAAACATCACATTGTTGTAATTCTGTTCTCTTATCACATTATTTTCCTTCCCCCCCCCCAATCATGTAAATGCAAACAATGAATTTGTTATTCCCACAATGTCCTTGAACTTTAAACACATTATTCGACCTTGTAGATAACTATCTGCTATAAATCTGCTATTAGAAGATTGGAGAGCTAAGAGAAAGAACTCATCTTGCGTAAATGTTCCAGAAACTGGGATGTGCGAGGCGTGACAATGTTCGATAACTAGCCTCAATTTGTTATTGGTTTAAGTGTACTAGTATTGAGTTACCACTGTTAGGATAAGTCATAGGAAGGTGGGAAATATTAAGTGGGATTCATTGAGGTCACGTGGGGATAGAAGAATAACCTCCAATGGTGACGGACTGAGTGGGATCTACCACAGTGCTTCTCAAAGTGGTGGTCCACGGACCGGTCCGTGGACAAGCCGATGCCGGTCCGCAGAAGTTACCAAGAAAGGACATGTCGCTTACCACGTCAGTACAGGGAAAATACTTCAACGGTCCATGGTGCAATGGACAAAATTCCTGCCGGTCCGCAATACTTAAAAAGTTTGAGAAGAACTGATCTAGCCACACTTATAGTTCAGTACTGGACTGAGTGGGATCTAGCCACACTTATAGTTCAGTACTGGACTGAGTGGGATCTAGTCACACTTATAGTTCAGAATTGCATCCAGATGTTGCTGGTATAACATCCAGATGTTGCTGGTATAACATCCAGATGTTGCTGGTATAGCATCCAGATGTTACTGGTATAACATCCAGATGTTGCTGGTATAACATCCAGATGTTGCTGGTATAACATCCAGATGTTGCTGGTATAACATCCAGATGATGCTGGTATAACATCCAGATGTTGCTGGTATAACATCCAGATGTTGCTGGTATAACATCCAGATGTTGCTGGTATAACATCCAGATGTTGCTGGTATAACATCCAGATGTTGCTGGTATAACATCCAGATGTTGCTGGTATAACATCCAGATGTTGCTGGTATAACATCCAGATGTTGCTGGTATAACATCCAGATGTTGCTGGTATAACATCCAGATGTTGCTGGTATAAAATCCAGATGTTGCTGGTATAACATCCAGATGTTGCTGGTATAACATCCAGATGTTGCTGGTATAACATCCAGATGTTGTTGGTATAACATCCAGATGTTGTTGGTATAACATCCAGATGTTGCTGGTATAACATCCAGATGTTGTTGGTATAACATCCAGATGTTGTTGGTATAACATCCAGATGTTGCTGGTATAACATCCAGATGTTGTTGGTATAACATCCAGATGTTGTTGGTATAACATCCAGATGTTGTTGGTATAACATCCAGATGTTGCTGTTATAACATCCAGATGTTGTTGGTATAACATCAAGATGTTGTTGGTATAACATCCAGATGTTGTTGGTATAACATCCAGATGTTGCTGGTATAACATCCAGATGTTGTTGGTATAACATCCAGGTGTTGCTGGTATAGCATCCAGATGTTGCTGGTATAACATCCAGATGTTGCTGGTATAACATCCAGATGTTGCTGGTATAACATCCAGATGTTGCTGGTATAACATCCAGATGTTGTTGGTATAACATCCAGATGTTGCTGTTATAACATCCAGATGTTGTTGGTATAACATCCAGATGTTGTTGGTATAACATCCAGATGTTGTTGGTATAACATCCAGATGTTGTTGGTATAACATCCAGATGTTGTTGGTATAACATCCAGATGTTGTTGGTATAACATCCAGATGTTGCTGGTATAACATCCAGGGGTTGCTGGTATAACATCCAGATGTTGCTGGTATAACATCAAATTCTTCGAATTATCTTCAATTATAACCTAAACGTGTGAAGACAAAAATTGTAAAATTCATATCTGACCTCTAGGCAATGTCTATCTGACCTCTAGGCAATGTCTATCTGACCTCTAGGCAATGTCTATCTGACCTCTAGGCAATGTCTGCTACATTTTATGTCGATATCAAAAACAATTAGATAAGATGTCTATATCAACTAAAACATGATCTTATGTTTGTTTAAACTTAATCAAGACTAACATTATACGATTAATAAGCAATTCATTCATAAAATATTATATCTTGTGTATATAAACTAATGGTAGATTATGTTTCGATAAGCTAAAACTATATGTTATATCATGACTATATTAAGTCAAAAGAATATGTAAATATAATTTATAATATACAAAATAAACGAAAATGACAATAACTATAAAGATGTTTCTATAATAACACAATATCAATATTTTTTCTACACATTTGCTACAATCAAACGAGGACAAACAACAACTTTATTTATTGCTGTAATAACAGAAATCACTTCCTTGACATTCTAGAGTGAGAAACTCGAGTGGATTTTATAAAAAGATACCGCACTTCTATTTATAGCTACAGGTTTTTTGTCTCATTTCTGAATTGGATTTAAGAGTACGAATTACCTTTGAACTCAATGGCGTGCTTGTCAGAGACAAAGGTCATGTGATACTAGAAAACAAAATACGATAACAACATGTCATACTTGTACACGATACAAACACATGATACAAAAATTACTATACCTATACTCGATACCAACACGCGATACCAACATACTATACAAAGATACGATACCAACATACGATACCAAAATAAGATACCAACATACATTACCAACATACTATACAAAGATACGATACTAACATACGATACCATCATACGATACCATCATACGATACCAACATACGATAACAAACACGCCATTCACTGCAGTTAAAATCTCATCTTGTCATTAAGTGAAGAGAAAATCTTTGCAATATTGATGGAATAATTTCATCATCAGAGTGGTAACACACAAACATTGAACTCGTGGTACAACAGGAGCAATGACAGAGTGGTACAACAGGAGCAATGACATCGTGGTACAACAGGAGCAATGACATCGTGGTACAACAGGACAATGACAGAGTGGTACAACAGGACAATGACAGAGTGGTACAACAGGAGCAATGACATCGTGGTACAACAGGACAATGACAGAGTGGTACAACAGGACAATGACAGAGTGGTACAGCAGGAGCAATGACATCGTGGTACAACAGGAGCAATGACATCGTAGTACAACAGGAGCAATGACATCGTGGTACAACAGGACAATGACAGAGTGGTACAACAGGAGCAATGACATCGTGGTACAACAGGAGCAATGACATCGTGGTACAACAGGAGCAATGACATCGTGGTACAACAGGAGCAATGACATCATGGTACAACAAGAGCAATGACATCGTGGTACAACAGGAGCAATGACATCGTGGTACAACTGGAGCAATGACATCGTGGTACAACAGGAGCAATGACATCGTGGTACAACAGGAGCAATGACATCATGGTACAACAAGAGCAATGACATCGTGGTACAACAGGAGCAATGACATCGTGGTACAACTGGAGCAATGACATCGTGGTACAACAGGAGCAATGACATCGTGGTACAACAGGAGCAATGACATCGTGGTACAACAGGAGCAATGACATCATATTACAACAAGAGCAATGACATCGTGGTACAACAGGAGCAATGACATCGTGGTATAACAGGAGCAATGACATCGTGGTACAACAGGAGCAATGACATCGTGGTACAACAGGAGCAATGACATCGTGGTATAACAGAAGCAATGACATCGTGGTATAACAGGAGCAATGACATCGTGGTACAACAGGAGCAATGACATCGTGGTACAACAGGAGCAATGACATCGTGGTACAACAGGACAATGACAGAGTGGTATAACAGGAGCAATGACATCGTGGTACAACAGGAGCAATGACATCGTGGTACAACAGGACAATGACATCGTGGTATAACAGGAGCAATGACATCGTGGTACAACAGGAGCAATGACATCGCGGTACAACAGGAGCAATGACATCGTGGTACAACAGGAGCAATGACATCGTGGTACAACAGGAGCAATGACATCGTGGTACAACAGGAGCAATGACATCGTGGTACAACAGGAGCAATGACATCGCGGTACAACAGGAGCAATGACATCGTGGTACAACAGGAGCAATGAGATCGTGGTACAACAGGAGCAATGACATCGTGGTACAACAGGAGCAATGACATCGTGGTACAACAGGAGCAATGACATCGTGGTACAACAGGAGCAATGACATCGTGGTACAACAGGAGCAATGACATCGTGGTACAACAGGAGCAATGACATCGTGGTACAACAGGAGCAATGACATCGTGGTACAACAGGAGCAATGACATCGTGGTACAACAGGAGCAATGACATCGTGGTACAACAGGAGCAATGACATCGTGGTACAACAGGAGCAATGACATCGTGGTACAACAGGAGCAATGACATCGTGGTACAACAGGAGCAATGACATCGTGGTACAACAGGAGCAATGACATCGTGGTACAACAGGAGCAATGACATCGTGGTACAACAGGAGCAATGACATCGTGGTACAACAGGAGCAATGACATCGCAGTACAACAGGAGCAATGACATCGTGGTACAACAGGAGCAATTACATCGCGGTACAACAGGAGCAATGACATCGTGGTACAACAGGAGCAATTACATCGTGGTACAACAGGAGCAATGACATCGTGGTACAACAGGAGCAATGACATCGCGGTACAACAGGAGCAATGACATCGCGGTACAACAGGAGCAATGACATCGTGGTACAACAGGAGCAATGACATCGCGGTACAACAGGAGCAATGACATCGTGGTACAACAGGAGCAATGACATCGTGGTACAACAGGAGCAATGACATCGTGGTACAACAGGAGCAATGACATCGTGGTACAACAGGACAATGACATCGTGGTACAACAGGAGCAATGACATCGTGGTACAACAGGAGCAATTACATCGTGGTACAACAGGAGCAATGACATCGTGGTACAACAGGAGCAATGACATCGTGGTACAACAGGAGCAATGACATCGTGGTACAACAGGAGCAATTACATCGTGGTACAACAGGAGCAATGACATCGTGGTACAACAGGAGCAATGACATCGTGGTACAACAGGAGCAATGACATCGTGGTACAACAGGAGCAATGACATCGTGGTACAACAGGAGCAATGACATCGTGGTACAACAGGAGCAATGACATCGTGGTACAACAGGAGCAATGACATCGCGGTACAACAGGAGCAATGACATCGTGGTACAACAGGAGCAATGACATCGCGGTACAACAGGAGCAATGACATCGTGGTACAACAGGAGCAATGACATCGTGGTACAACAGGAGCAATGACATCGTGGTACAACAGGAGCAATGACATCGCGGTACAACAGGAGCAATGACATCGCGGTACAACAGGAGCAATGACATCGTGGTACAACAGGAGCAATGACATCGTGGTACAGCAGGAGCAATGACATCGTGGTACAACAGGAGCAATGACATCGTGGTACAACAGGAGCAATGACATCGCGGTACAACAGGAGCAATGACATCATGGTACAACAGGAGCAATGACATCGTGGTACAACAGGAGCAATGACATCGTGGTACAACAGGAGCAATGACATCGTGGTACAACAGGAGCAATGACATCGTGGTACAACAGGAGCAATGACATCGCGGTACAACAGGAGCAATGACATCGTGGTACAACAGGAGCAATGACATCGTGGTACAACAGGAGCAATGACATCGTGGTACAACAGGAGCAATGACATCGTGGTACAACAGGAGCAATGACATCGTGGTACAACAGGAGCAATGACATCGCGGTACAACAGGAGCAATGACATCGTGGTACAACAGGAGCAATGACATCGTGGTACAACAGGAGCAATTACATCGTGGTACAACAGGAGCAATGACATCGTGGTACAACAGGAGCAATGACATCGCGGTACAACAGGAGCAATGACATCGTGGTACAACAGGAGCAATGACATCGTGGTACAACAGGAGCAATGACATCGTGGTACAACAGGAGCAATGACATCGTGGTACAACAGGAGCAATGACATCGCGGTACAACAGGAGCAATGACATCGTGGTACAACAGGAGCAATGACATCGTGGTACAGCAGGAGCAATGACATCGTGGTACAACAGGAGCAATGACATCGTGGTACAACAGGAGCAATGACATCGCGGTACAACAGGAGCAATGACATCGTGGTACAACAGGAGCAATGACATCGTGGTACAACAGGAGCAATGACATCGTGGTACAACAGGAGCAATGACATCGTGGTACAACAGGAGCAATGACATCGTGGTACAACAGGAGCAATGACATCGCGGTACAACAGGAGCAATGACATCGTGGTACAACAGGAGCAATGACATCGTGGTACAACAGGAGCAATGACATCGTGGTACAACAGGAGCAATGACATCGTGGTACAACAGGAGCAATGACATCGCGGTACAACAGGAGCAATGACATCGTGGTACAACAGGAGCAATGACATCGTGGTACAACAGGACAATGACATCGTGGTACAACTGGAGCAATGACATCGTAGTACAACAGGAGCAATGACATCGTGGTACAACAGGAGCAATGACATCGTGGTACAACAGGAGCAATGACAGCGTGGTACAACAGGACAATGACATCGTGGTACAACAGGACAATGACATCGTGGTACAACAGGACAATGACATCGTGGTACAACTGGAGCAATGACATCGTAGTACAACAGGAGCAATGACATCGTGGTACAACAGGAGCAATGACATCGTGGTACAACAGGAGCAATGACATCGTGGTACAACAGGAGCAATGACATCGTGGTACAACAGGAGCAATGACATCGTGGTACAGCAGGAGCAATGACATCGTGGTACAACTGGAGCAATGACATCGTGGTACAACAGGAGCAATGACATCGTAGTACAACAGGAGCAATGACATCGTGGTACAACAGGAGCAATGACATCGTGGTACAGCAGGAGCAATGACATCGTGGTACAACAGGAGCAATGACATCGTGGTACAACAGGAGCAATTACATCGTGGTACAACAGGAGCAATTACGTCGTGGTACAACAGGAGCAATGACAGAGTGGTATAACAGGAGCAATGACAGAGTGGTACAACAGGAGCAACAATCTATGCGAACCCTGTGTCACCAATCTATTAAATGTGACAATAAATGTCCGTATAGAAGGAGCGACGGTAATAGATAAGATAACCCTGCCTGACCAATCTATTCAAAGGCTGTCTTATCAATGTATTCTATCAATCTATCAAAACCATATCAGTCTATTACTACTCTATCAATCTATTCGAAATCTAGCCATTTATTTCAAGCATCAATCTATTGCTCATCTGTATTAATATATTCTATCGTATAAGCTATTCCAACCATGTAATGTCAAACCATGTAATGTCAAACCATGTAATGTCAAACCATGTAATGTCAAACCATGTAATGTCAAACCATGTAATGTCAAACCATGTAATGTCCAAAATATCAGCCATGTTTGTTCAATGCATGTCCTCTAAGAATGCTGGGTAGTCGGCGGTCACGTGGTGTGCCCCTGTCATAACTCTGTCCACCAAGTCAAGTTTTCCCTCAGCCTAACTTAAATCACCTTCCGATTATCACCCCTTGGTATTTAAGTCAAGTGCAGACAACTGAAAATCTGTGGCTTATAGTTCCTGTTTGATCTCACTTGGAGACTGTGTGACAGCGTGTCCGTCCGGCTGTCTGTCCGTCTGTATGTGCTTCTGTCAGTTATGAACAGTCGGTACAAATATGGTCTACAGTGTCCGACTCCAGATAAAAAAAACCCGGTTTGAAGTTCTCAACCGGACATGGTGTATTGGTGTAAGGTGTTTGACATTGACTCGACCTTGTCACGGCACTGTGTCTTGAACTTCTGTGTGTCTCCACGTCCACGTGTCTTGATTGTGCGCCTTCGCGTGTGTTTATGTGTGTCTTAAGTCTTAAATGGGCCTTCTCGTATGTTTATCCGTGTCAGTTGTGTCTTTGTACATTATACGAGAGTTTATGAGAAAGCACGAGATTGTGTGTGTGTGTGTGTGTGTGTGTGCGTGCATGTGTGTCTGCGTGGAGAGAGTGAGTGATGATACACGAGTCCATTTCTGGCATGTACTTCCCACATGTGCAGCACTAAACAAGCATCTTTGATAGGTGATACACGAGTGAGATAGCGAGAAGCCATAGCCCGAGGGTCAAGCGAGGGGTAAAAAAGCTATTTTATTTTTGAAGGGGGCTGTACGGGAGTGCGAACATTGAGATAAACATAGCAAGTTGACCGCGGTCAGTTGGCTCGTGTTTTAGGCTTGGCAGGGCGTGGAATATTATAGGTCATTGAAGACAGGTGAGAAAAGGGACGGGTGGGGTGCACATGGACAGTTCAGAATATTGTTAAGACGGGGAATAGACGCTTCTCTGTCAGCCGTAAATAGAACAAATAAAGACAAAGTTCTGTAGAACAAAGTTGTTCTTTGCTTGACTTCTATATGGGGCAACTGTAATCATGGTAGGCATAGAATATGATAATGGGCAACTGTAATCATGGTAGGTATAGAATCTGATAATGGGCAACTGTGACTATGGCAGGTATAGAATGTAATAATGGGCAACTGTGATCATGGTAGGCATACCATGTGTCCCCAATTTGGACACATGTGGACATACTTTCCTCCCTGGAGAATTGGTGAAAAGGTTAAAAGGCTAAAGATAGGAGGTTAAATGTTATATTTTAAAGGTATAATTGATTAAGTATGTACATTGATGTAAACATAAGACTCTGGAAATTGACTAAGTAGGTATAGTAAAGTAAACATAAGACTCTGGAAATTGACTTAGTAGGTATAGTAAAGTAAACATAAGACTCTGGAAATTGACTAAGTAGGTATAGTAAACATAAGACCCTGGAAATTGACTAAGTAGATATAGTAAAGTAAACATAAGACTCTGGAAATTGACTAAGTAGGTATAGTAAACATAAGACTCTGGAAATTGACTAAGTAGGTATAGTAAACATAAGACTCTGGAAATTGACTAAGTAGGTATAGTAAACATAAGGCTCTGGAAATTGACTAAGTATTTACAGTGATGTAAACATTGTGTCAATTTGAGTTCTAACAATAAAAACTTGTTGATGTTTACCTGAGTTATTTCCCCAGACGATATTTTGTATGATAGTATGACGTCATGTCCAAATTTGTTATAGCAGATTGCAAAAAGTCACATTATCTTTTTTTATATCAGACGCTCCAGCTGTACTGAAGATTGTTGCGTCCAACTCTTTCTTGACATTCCCTGACAGTTTGCATTGACCATTTGTCTTAATTTGAAGACTTATTTCAATCATAATTTGAAGACTTATTTCAATCATAATTTGAAGACTTATTTCAATCATAATTTGAAGACTTATTTCAATCATAATTTGAAGACTTATTTCAATCATAATTTGAAGACTTATTTCAATCATAATTTGAAGACTTATTTCAATCATAATTTGAAGACTTATTTCAATCATAATTTGAAGACTTATTTCAATCATAATTTGAAGACTTATTTCAATCATAATTTGAAGACTTATTTCAATCATAATTTGAAGACTTATTTCAATCATAATTTGAAGACTTATTTCAATCATAATTTGAAGACTTATTTCAATCATAATTTGTAATGATTAATTTTTTTAAAACTTTCCTTTTTTCTATCTAAATTTTATTTAAATTTTTTTTTATTGATTCTAAATTTGCTTTCTTATAAACAAATTTTTTTTAAAAAATTGATCTTCAAGTTAATATCATAACACACTAAATAAAAGCGATATCATGCTATTATTTGTAAGAATTTGGATTCAAAGAAGATATGTTGATTCCATTTAGAAATTTGGATTTAATGTGGATATTTGATACTATGGGGCTACTTGGATACAATGTGTATATTTTGATTCAATGTTATATTTTGAAAAATGTGGATATTGTGATTCAATATGGATATTTGGATTCAATGTGGATATTTGGATACAATGTGGATATTTGGATTAAGACTTCTAGGCCAGGGATATTTGGATTAAGACTTCTTGGCCAGGGATATTTGGATTAAGAGTTCTAAGCCAGGGATATTTGGATTAAGAGTTCTAAGTAGGGGTCTACCGATATGCCTTTTTGCCGATATTGCCGATACCGATATTACCGATATTTTTTTTGCCGATATGAGTGCCGATATGAGTATTTGTTAGGACAAAAACCAGCGGTCATATTTGATGACGTCATTCTTAAATTTATCACTCGTAATTATTTATCTTTAATATTAGGGGACTACCGATACGCATTTTTGCCGATATTACAGATATTTTTTTCCGATATGAGTGCCGATAGTGTATTTGTTAGGACAAAAACCAGCGGTCTTATTTGATGACATCGATCATTCTTAAATTCATCACTCCTAATTATTTATATTTTATATTAGGGGTCTACCGATAAGTATTTTTGCCGATATTACCGATATTTTCTTCCGATATGAGTGCCGATATGAGTATTTGTTAGGACAAAAATAACAGTGGTCATATTTGATGACGCCATTCTTAAATTTATCCCTCGTAATTATTTATATTTTATAATTAAGGGGTCTACCGATATCCAGTTTTGCCGATAATACCGATTTTTTTTTCTCCCGAAACGAAGTTTCCTATGTGTTTACAAGTTCCAGATCATGACCTACAAAGGACTCATAACAAAACGAACCGTCCTTTATAAAAATGGACAAGCAAAATTACGAGGTTCTTTTGAAACTTCAACCTTGACTCATAATTATTAATTCTAACCAATAGTTTAATGGCTTTTGCACACGGCCACCTTTATGAATGAAATAATGAGGACAAAGTAATAGTAATACTAGTAATAGAATGAAAATGAGGTTAAAGGTGAATGGTTGCCAATGACAACAAGTCTTCACACGGTACATTTTGTTATTCCATACCAAACGAAATGTTTTAGACATCTGCGATTCTGCGTGCATCTTTGCTATTAGAGCAATTACGTGAACATAATGTTATACATTTATTAGAGATATTACGGTATACTTGGCATCGGCACTATTTACACAGTATTTCTGAGTATACGAAAATCGGCCGATACCTAAACAATATCAAAGCACATGGCAAACTGTATCGTGGTTGCACATTTTAATACTAGGACTCTTTTGACTATTTCAATACCGGTATATATTAATTTGTCGAGATATTCTAAATCTAAATTATAGGTTTTTTTTTGTTTCCGTTTTTTTTTGGGGTCAAAATGTCACTTTTTATGAAATATCGGTGACGTCAATATCGGGACCTTTACATGCTACCGATACCGATATTGCCGATATCCAGATATCGGTGCCGATATATCGGCCAGCCGATATATCGGTAGACCCCTAGTTCTAAGCCAGGGATATTTGGATTAAGAGTTCTAAGCCAGGGATATTTGGATTAAGAGTTCTAAGCCAGGGATATTTGGATTAAGAGTTCTAAGCCAGGAATATTTGGATTAAGAGTTCTAAGCCAGGGATATTTAGATTAAGAGTTCTAAGCCAGGGATATTTGGATTAAGAGTTCTAAGCCAGGGATATTTGAATTAAGAGTTCTAAGCCAGGGATATTTGGATTAAGAGTTATAAGCCAGGGATATTTGGATTAAGAGTTCTAAGCCAGGGATATTTGGATTAAGAGTTCTAAGCCAGGGATATTTGGATTAAGAGTTCTAAGCCAGGAATATTTGGATTAAGAGTTCTAAGCCAGGGATATTTAGATTAAGAGTTCTAAGCCAGGGATATTTGGATTAAGAGTTATAAGCCAGGGATATTTGGATTAAGAGTTCTAAGCCAGGGATATTTGGATTAAGAGTTCTAAGCCAGGGATATTCCAGCAACAAATTTGTGGTCACTGGTCAGAGCTGACGGTTAAATCTATCTTTAGACCATCCGCGCTAAAGCTCAGGACAGTGGAATGCTATTTCGCTTGTTGGTCAGTTTAAAGCACGGTCCAGTGGTTAAGGATGACCATCCAAAGCTGCTTTCCAGCTTCATCTTTTGACCAGCCGGTCATCGTTTCAATATGTCCAGTTTTGCGAGAAGAACCTCATCAGGAGGAGGGCGGAAGTGGGGGGGGATGTGGGGGGGGGGTGTAGTGTTTAAGTGGAGATGAGGTGCGGGGTGGGGGGGGGTAAAAATACGAGCACACAAAGGTATAAAGGTCACAGTGACCCTGCGTTTGAA
Source organism: Ampullaceana balthica (assembly GCA_944989445.1). Taxonomy (NCBI): domain Eukaryota; kingdom Metazoa; phylum Mollusca; class Gastropoda; family Lymnaeidae; genus Ampullaceana; species Ampullaceana balthica. The sequence continues at coordinate 408,962 of CALYLW010000534.1, read as the reverse complement.
GGTCATTTGAGCAGACGAGAAAGTGCTGTTCCCAATGGGTCTCATATGTCATTCTACTTGCATTTTAACCTCTCTAATGTTGTTTCATGTTTCATCTCTGTTATTGTTACATGTTTGTATCTGTTATTGGTGCATGTTTGTATATCTGTTATTGTTGCATGTTTTATCTCTGTTATAGTTTCATGTTTGTATCTCTGTTATTGTTTCATGTTTGTATCTTTTATTGTTTCATGTTTGTATCTCTGTTATTGTTTCATGTTTGTATCTTTTATTGTTTCATGTTTGTATCTCTGTTATTGTTGTATATTTGTATCTCTGTTATTGCCTTAAGAGTACAGATAGATTTAGTAAGATAATTTGTACGTCATAAAGAGAGGAAGGAGGGAGGGAGATACAGAGGGGAGTGAGAGAGAGAAAGAGGGAGTGTGAAACATAAAGGTGGATTACAACAAAGAGAGATAGTTAAATAAGATTAAATAAGTAACATAAATGTATTTGAGGAGAAATCAGGAATGTAAAAACCCTCGTCAGAGACGACGTAGAGTCTATGACTCTGTCTTCAGAGACGACGTGGAGTCTATGACTCTGTCAGATTTTTAAGGATTATTTACTGTATTGATGACTCGCCCTGAGACTCGTCCTTTTCATGACTCATTAGACAAAGTGTGACTCACTCTACGTCAGTGACTCACTCTATGACAATCACCCAGTCTATGTCAATGACCTAGTCTATGTAAATGACTCATTCTAAGTTGTCGACCTAGTCTATGCCTATAAATCAGTTTAAATAGGTTCTAAATGTTAGACAATCAGTTTAGTTAGGTTCTAAATGTTAGACAATCAGTTTAGTTAGGTTCTAAATGTTAGACAATCAGTTTAGTTAGGTTCTAAATGTTAGACAATCAGTTTAGTTAGGTTCTAAATGTTAGACAATCAGTTTAGTTAGGTTCTAAATGTTAGACAATCAGTTTAGTTAGGTTCTAAATGTTAGACAATCAGTTTAGTTAGGTTCTAAATGTTAGACAATCAGTTTAGTTAGGTTCTAAGTGTTAGACAATCAGTTTAGTTAGGTTCTAAATGTTAGACAATCAGTTTAGTTAGGTTCTAAATGTTAGACAATCAGTTTAGTTAGGTTCTAAATGTTAGACAATCAGTTTAGTTAGGTTCTAAATGTTAGACAATCAGTTTAGTTAGGTTCTAAATGTTAGACAATCAGTTTAGTTAGGTTCTAAATGTTAGACAATCAGTTTAGTTAGGTTCTAAATGTTAGACAATCAGTTTAGTTAGGTTCTAAATGTTAGACAATCAGTTTAGTTAGGTTCTAAATGTTAGACAATCAGTTTAGTTAGGTTCTAAATGTTAGACAATCAGTTTAGTTAGGTTCTAAATGTTAGACAATCAGTTTAGTTAGGTTCTAAATGTTAGACAATCAGTTTAGTTAGGTTCTAAATGTTAGACAATCAGTTTAGTTAGGTTCTAAATGTTAGACAATCAGTTTAGTTAGGTTCTAAATGTTAGACAATCAGTTTAGTTAGGTTCTAAATGTTAGACAATCAGTTTAGTTAGGTTCTAAATGTTAGACAATCAGTTTAGTTAGGTTCTAAATGTTAGACAATCAGTTTAGTTAGGTTCTAAATGTTAGACAATCAGTTTAGTTAGGTTCTAAATGTTAGACAATCAGTTTAGTTAGGTTCTAAATGTTAGACAATCAGTTTAGTTAGGTTCTAAATGTTAGACAATCAGTTTAGTTAGGTTCTAAATGTTAGACAATCAGTTTAGTTAGGTTCTAAATGTTAGACAATCAGTTTAGTTAGGTTGTAAATGTTAGACAATCAGTTTAGTTAGGTTCTAAATGTTAGACAATCAGTTTAGTTAGGTTCTAAATGTTAGACAATCAGTTTAGTTAGGTTCTAAATGTACTAACTACGAACCTCAACTGACAGACTCGTTAGTTAGATGTTTATTGTCTCAGCTTGTCTCTAATTATAAAATAATGACTAGAAGGCAACTGAACTGTATCATGGCTTATGTATCTTGGCTCGTGTATCATGGCTCGTGTATCATGGCTCGTGTATCATGGCTCGTGTATCATGGCTCGTGTATCATGGCTCGTGTATCATGGCTCGTGTAGCATGGCTTATGTATCATGGCTCGTGTATCATGGCTCGTGTATCATGGCTCGTGTATCATGGCTCGTGTATCATGGCTTATGTATCATGGCTCGTGTAGCATGGCTTATGTATCATGGCTCGTGTATCATGGCTTATGTATCATAACTCGTGTATCATGGCTCGTGTATCATGGCTCGTGTATCATGGCTTATGTATCATGGCTCGTGTAGCATGGCTTATGTATCATGGCTCGTGTATCATGGCTTATGTATCATGGCTCGTGTATCATGGCTCATGTATCATGTCTCGTATATCTTCACTCGTGTATCATGGCTTATGTATCATGGCTCGTGTATCATGTCTCGTGTATCATGTCTCGTGTATCATGTCTCGTGTATCATGGCTCATGTATTGTGGCTCGAGTTCAATATTTCAAGTCACCTCAAATTAGCTACATGTAGCAAGCCTCAATATCCAGTAGCCACACGTGGTCTAAACAAACTGACCAGAAAATCTTAAAACTCACCAACTGTCCTGTCGTCTCAATGAATTCTGCGCCATCAGAGTAAACATTTCAATGGTCAGCTTGTATACGGCCACTGGTCAGCTTATATACGGCCACTGGTCAGCTTATATACGGTCACTGGTCAGCTTATATACGGTCACTGGTCAGCCTATATACGGCCACTGGTCAGCTTATATACGGCCACTGGTCAGCTTATATACGGCCACTCACTAACAGATTATGTAACAGTTCTATCAGTCTCACTAACAGATTATGTAACAGTTCTATCAGACCCACTAACAGATTATATAACAGTTCTATCAGACTCACTAACAGATTATATAACAGTTCTATCAGACTCACTAACAGATTATGTAACAGTTCTATCAGACCCACTAACAGATTATATAACAGTTCTATCAGACTCAATAACAGATTATATAACAGTTCTATCAGACTCACTAACAGATTATATAACAGTTCTATCAGACTCACTAACAGATTATGTAACAGTTCTATCAGACCCACTAACAGATTATATAACAGTTCTATCAGACTCACTAACAGATTATGTAACAGTTCTATCAGACTCACTAACAGATTATGTAACAGTTCTATCAGTCTCACTAACAGATTATATAACAGTTCTATCAGACTCACTAACAGATTATATAACAGTTCTATCAGACTCACTAACAGATTATATAACAGTTCTATCAGACTCACTAACAGATTATATAACAGTTCTATCAGACTCACTAACAGATTATATAACAGTTCTATCAGACTCACTAACAGATTATATAACAGTTATATCAGACTCACTAACAGATTATATAACAGTTCTATCAGACTCACTAACAGATTATATAACAGTTCTATCAGACTCACTAACAGATTATGTAACAGTTCTATCAGACTCACTAACAGATTATGTAACAGTTCTATCAGACTCACTAACAGATTATGTAACAGTTCTATCAGACTCACTAACAGATTATGTAACAGTTCTATCAGACTCACTAACTTACATTGCAAGTCTACCCAGCAAGTAAACAACTCTATCTGTACAACTTGTTGGAATGCGATAAAATGTTAATCCTGATAAATGTGTTTGTTTCAAAAATATTTTTTACCACCATTCTCAAAGTGATGAATTTTTCAAATCTGAAATAATTCCAACTTGAACAGATTGAAATTTTATTTTAATTGTAACTCTCAAATTTCACTCCACTCTCCAAGCAGACGATTCTTATTTCCTCTCAACGAGCTATTAAAGTGGGTTTAAAAAAGAACTTCTTTGGAAATAAATGAACACTAAACATTAAAACCGTTGAGAAAGCCAACAATGTATTAGATGAGAAATGGTCGCTTAAAACGTTTGTGACACAGGGGAGATAAGACGGGCAGAGTCTAATGGCTCACGTTTTTAATCTATGAAATAAGATCTTCGCGGTAATCTAACTTAAGAATGGCGAAGCAAGCTATCACAGGTGGCGGGTGAGTAGAAAGATCATCACAGATGGCTGGTAAGTACAAAGATCATCACAGATGGCTGGTAAGTAGAAAGATCATCACAGATGGCTGGTATGTAGAAAGATCATCACAGATGGCTGGTAAGTAAAAAGATCATCACAGATGGCTGGTAAGTACAAAGATCATCACAGATGGCTGGTAAGTACAAAGATCATCACAGATGGCTGGCAAGTCCAAAGGTCATCACAGATGGCTGGTAAGTAGAAAGATCATCACAGATGGCTGGTAAGTACACAGATCATCACAGATGGCTGGTAAGTACAAAGATCATCACAGATGGCTGGTAAGTAGAAGATCATCACAGATGTCTGGTAAGTAGAAAGATCATCACAGATTGCTGGTGAGTAGAAAGATCATCCCAGATGGCTGGTGAGTAGAAATATCATCACAGATGACTGGTAAGTAGAAAGATCATCACAGATGGCTGGTAAGTAGAAAGATCATCACAGATGGCTGGTAAGTAGAAAGATCTTCACAGATGGCTGGTAAGTACACAGATCATCACAGATGGCTGGTAAGTAGAAAGATCATCACAGATGGCTGGTAAGTAGAAAGATCATCACAGATGGCTGGTAAGTACAAAGATCATCACATATGGCTGGTACGTACAAAGATCATCACAGATGGCTGGTAAGTAGAAAGATCATCACAGATGGCTGGTAAGTAGAAAGATCATCACAGATGGCTGGTAAGTAGAAAGATCATCACAGATGGCTGGTAAGTACAAAGATCATCACAGATGGCTGGTTAGTAGAAAGATCATCACAGATGGCTGGTAAGTAGAAAGATCGTCACAGATGGCTGGTAAGTAGAAAGATCGTCACAGATGGCTGGTAAGTAGAAAGATCATCACAGATGGCTGGTAAGTACAAAGATCATCACAGATGGCTGGTAAGTACAAAGATCATCACATATGGCTGGTAAGTAGAAAGATCATCACAGATGGCTGGTAAGTCGGAAGATCATCACAGATGGTTGGTCAGTACAAAGATCATCACAGGTGGCTGGTAAGTAGAAAGATCATCACAGATGGCTGGTAAGTACAACGATCATCACAGATGGCTGGTAAGTAGAAAGATCATCACAGATGGCTGGTAAGTAGAAAGATCATCACAGATGACTGGTAGGTAGAAAGATCATCACAGATGGCTGGTAAGTACAAAGATCATCACAGATGGCTGGTAAGTAGAAAGATCATCACAGATGGCTGGTAAGTAGAAAGATCTTCACAGATGGCTGGTAAGTACACAGATCATCACAGATGGCTGGTAAGTAGAAAGATCATCACAGATGGCTGGTAAGTAGAAAGATCATCACAGATGGCTGGTAAGTACAAAGATCATCACATATGGCTGGTACGTACAAAGATCATCACAGATGGCTGGTAAGTAGAAAGATCATCACAGATGGCTGGTAAGTAGAAAGATCATCACAGATGGCTGGTAAGTAGAAAGATCATCACAGATGGCTGGTAAGTACAAAGATCATCACAGATGGCTGGTTAGTAGAAAGATCATCACAGATGGCTGGTAAGTAGAAAGATCGTCACAGATGGCTGGTAAGTAGAAAGATCGTCACAGATGGCTGGTAAGTAGAAAGATCATCACAGATGGCTGGTAAGTACAAAGATCATCACAGATGGCTGGTAAGTACAAAGATCATCACATATGGCTGGTAAGTAGAAAGATCATCACAGATGGCTGGTAAGTCGGAAGATCATCACAGATGGCTGGTAAGTACAAAGATCATCACAGGTGGCTGGTAAGTAGAAAGATCATCACAGATGGCTGGTAAGTACAACGATCATCACAGATGGCTGGTAAGTAGAAAGATCATCACAGATGGCTGGTAAGTAGAAAGATCATCACAGATGACTGGTAGGTAGAAAGATCATCACAGATGGCTGGTAAGTACAAAGATCATCACAGATGGCTGGTAAGTAGAAAGATCATCACAGATGGCTGGTAAGTAGAAAGATCATCACAGATGGCTGGTAAGTAGAAAGATCATCACAGATGGCTGGTAAGTAGAAAGATCAGTTCTTGACAAAATGTAGTGCGAGAAGTTCATATGTGGCGTATAGATTTCAATATTTTAAAACACATTTTTTTGTAACTTCTAGAAAACAGCTAAGACAATTGATTAAACACACGTAAACAAAGCAAGATGGAAGAGAATTTATACTATACACATAGTCATTATTATTCTTGTCATAAACTACATCAGTAGTGTCATAACAAGAAATTTGTTTTCTTGGAGAATAAATGTGATTATTATTATTTTTTTCCAAATTGTTTTTATTTTTCTAATCTAAACCAATTAAGTTCATGCAATTTGAAGACGATTTAAAGGTATCTTAAAAATATTTATAGACATAGTATGGTTTCTTTTTGTTATCTTCATTTCTTCCAGGTTTCTTTTTAAACAATTAAGATTATGTTTATTTAGCAATGCATTACCAATATTTAAATCAAATTACTGATATTTTTATTGTGTTAGTCCCCCCCACCCCTCACTCACACACACACACACACACATTGACATTTCCAGGGCCAGAAACAGATGGACACGAACAAATAAACTCTTGGACCATGGGTCAGCTTCAGACATAACATCGGACAGGCGTGTCCAGTGCACAGCGCTGACCAATGTTTATTCCTTTAAAAAAGGTTTGTAAAGAATGCCAGGGGGAATGGTAAGGGTCAGTTGCCTGACCTTTGACCCAATATCGCCGGTGGACATCTTGTAATGGATGCAGCTTTAAGAGATGTCTTACAAGACAGTTTGATTTTGAATGTTTGACAAGACAATTTGATTTTGAATGTTTGACAAGATAATTTGATTTTGAAAGTGTCACAAGACAATTTGATTTTGTTGTCTATGTCTGATTGTTTCAAGGGATCTCAAGCTGTCAAGATTACCCCACTCCCCCCCCCCACCTATTAGAGTCGATTGTTCACTTGCTTGTTCACGTGACACACAATGGTCAAGATTTGGTTGAATGTGTTTGTAGCTTAGAGGCCTAGGACCTCAATGTTGTATTAGAAATAAGTTGATGTGTTGAATGTTGATGTGTTGAATGTTGATGTATTGAATGTTGATGTGTTCAATGTTGATGTGTTCAATGTTGATGTGTTCAATGTTGATGTGTTCAATGTTGATGTGTTCAAGTTTGATGTGCTCAATGTTGATGTGTTCAATGTTGATGTGTTCAATGTTGATGTGTTGAATGTTGATGTGTTCAATGTTGATGTGCTCAATGTTGATGTGTTCAATGTTGATGTGTTGAATGTTGATGTGTTGAATGTTTATGTGTTCAAGTTTGATGTGTTGAATGTTGATGTGTTCAATGTTGATGTGTTGAATGTTGATGTGTTGAATGTTGATGTGTTCAATGTTGATGTGTTCAATGTTGATGTGTTCAATGTTGATGTGTTCAATGTTGATGTGTTCAATGTTGATGTGTTCAATGTTGATGTGTTCAATGTTGATGTGTTCAAGTTTGATGTGTTCAATGTTGATGTGTTCAAGTTTGATGTGCTCAATGTTGATGTGCTAAATGTTGATGTGTTCAATGTTGATGTGTTCAATGTTGATGTGCTCAATGTTGATGTGTTCAATGTTGATGTGTTCAATGTTGATGTGTTCAATGTTGATGTTTTCAATGTTGATGTGTTCAATGTTGATTTGTTCAATGTTGATGTGTTCAATGTTGATGTGTTCAATGTTGATGTGTTCAAGTTTGATGTGTTCAATGTTGATGTGTTCAAGTTTGATGTGTTCAATGTTGATGTGTTCAATGTTGATGTGTTCAATGTTGATGTGTTCAAGTTTGATGTGTTCAATGTTGATGTGTTCAAGTTTGATGTGTTCAATGTTGATGTGTTCAATGTTGATGTGCTCAATGTTTATGTGTTCAATGTTGATGTGTTCAATGTTGATGTGTTGAATGTTGATGTGTTCAAGTTTGATGTGTTGAATGTTGATGTGTTCAATGTTGATGTGTTGAATGTTGATGTGTTCAATGTTGATGTGTTCAATGTTGATGTGTTCAATGTCGATGTGTTCAATGTTGATGTGTTCAATGTTGATGTGTTCAATGTTGATGTGTTCAATGTTGATGTGTTCAATGTTGATGTGTTCAATGTTGATGTGTTGAATGTTGATGTGTTCAATGTTGATGTGTTCAATGTTGATGTGTTCAATGTTGATGTGTTCAATGTTGATATCATCTCGCTCAGTTATAACCTTTCTTTAAACGGTGACAACTTTTCTCATGAAACAGTTTCAAGAACATTCAACATCAAACATCAAACATCAAACTTGTCAACAGAGATCAAATGTAGCCACATGGAATTAGACTATTGACTATAGGGTATGTACTACATTCAACTTTATCAGGATAAATGTAACACAACCAATAGGTGTCAATGTAACACAACCAATAGGTGTCAATGTAACACAACCAATAGGTGTCAATGTAACACAACCAATAGGTGTCAATGTAACACAACCAATAGGTGTCAATGTAACACAACCAATAGGTGTCAATGTAACACAACCAATAGGTGTCAATGTAACACAACCAATAGGTGTCAATGTAACACAACCAATAGGTGTCAATGTAACACAACCAATAGGTGTCAATGTAACACAACCAATAGGTGTCATGTTTGTGGCTTTGATTGAAAGAGATGCGTATATTTACATTTGTTAACTATTACACACACCACACATGGAATATGTCATGGGGCTACCAGTACAGTAATTAGACCAAATCAAAAATACCAAATGTATCCCAATTAGAGAGCCTGGTCTGTGGCTCACCACTGGCAGAGTTACCTCCCACTCGGTGTCCAAGGTGAAGGTAGTGTTGGGTTACTTCAAGGCGGCATGTCCACAACGATTAAATAATTGGGTGCTTCCATGCTTAATAAAACTGAGTCGGACCACTGGATGGAATGGATTGAGAGTGTGTGTGTGTGTGTGTTGGGTAAATAGGCAACATGGTAATTGAGAGGTTGAAATAACAGCCTCGATTTCGTCTGATTCTTTTGGTGGCCTTGACCGATACGTAAAAACACAAACTTGTGCCGAATTAGGGGCCGTAATGAGACGCAAGTGTCCGAGTTAACGCCAGGGGGGGCACGGGCGATCCAAGTCTAACAGACGCCTTCCCCTTCCTGTCCCTAGCCACCGTTGACGCCCCTCCGCACCCTCCCCTAGAGTCTTATTTTGAGTGAGCCCCGTGGGGGAGGAATAGGAACCCGCTATGAAAACAAGATATGTGAGGGGGGGGGGCGAACAATCATAGAAGTGGGGCAGGGGGGATCAAGTATGTATTTGTGCTACTCTGGTAGTATGGACACACTGAGAGTATGGACACACTAATAGTATGGACATACTGATAGTATGGGCACACTAATAGTCTGGACACACTAATAGTATGGACATACTGAGAGTATGGACACGAAATTCTTTTCCGATAGAAATAGAGAGAAAAATTTTGATTAATATTTGGACATTGTCTTGTTTTTGGTAGAACAGAAATTTAAAAGTAAAAAAAAATATATAAACTTAAAAAGAACAACGTTTTTGAATATAAATTCTTTATGTACGAGACATAACTAAAAGAATCACCAATATACATAACTTGCAATGTATGTCACGTCCCGTCCATCCCGATTTTCCTGTCCGTGACGCAACTAATTTTAGAAAGCAGCGCACCAAATGACACCACCAAAAAATAAATCTTTTCGAACGTGCGCATAAAATTGTTCCATAGGGAAATATATAAATAAAGTAAAAATAAATAAAATAAATGAAAGTTCTGTATTACGTTATATTTTAATCTGGTGTGTATTTATTGCGAAAACTTCCGTCATTTTTGACGAGTGCTACACTAGTGTTCATTATAATACGCAACGCAAGACAATCCAAAAATACACAATTGTAGTTTTGTCGTAAAACATGTTTAATATAATGCGCACCGATCAGGAATATGTTATAAAAAGTGTTGTCAATAAAATACGCACCTTATTGCGCGACAGGAAAGGTTCAATATAATACGCACCACGACACTATAGCAAACAAGTTTAACATGTTACATAGAGATAAATAAAGATAATCTAAAAATTCATTAATTTAATTACGGTGCATTCGATTTATCTGAAATTTTAATACATCATTTTTATCATCAGCACGAGTCTGCCTGGAAAATTTCAGATCGCTAGCTTACGAGGAAATGGGCTAAAAATCGATCCAAAGTTTTTTCGGCACCGCCCGCCGCAAGCAAGCAAGCAGACACCACGAGTTAGTATAAAGGATTTTATAAAGATCTACAAGCTATAAGAATAGTTTTACAGGCTATTTAGACTATTAAAAACTATTGAATATATTTAATAATAAAATATTTTCAAGTTAAAGCTTGTTGCTAAAATAGTAAAGTAGGGTTGATCAAATAAGGTTTGTTTTAAGATGGTTTATGTAAATAATGTTTGTTACAAGAATGTTAGTTACAATAATATTTGTTACAAGAATGTTAGTTACAAGAATATTTGTTACAAGAATGTTAGTTACAAGAATATTTGTTACAAGAATGTTTGTTACAAGAATGTTAGTTACAAGAATATTTGTTACAATAATATTTGTTACAAGAATGTTTGTTACCAGAATATTTGTTACCAGAATATTTGTTACAAGAATGTTAGTTACAAGAATATTTGATACAATAATATTTGTTACAAGAATGTTTGTTACCAGAATATTTGTTACCAGAATATTTGTTACAAGAATGTTTGTTACAAGAATATTTGTTACAAGAATATTTATTACAAGAATATTTGTTACAAGAATGTTAGCTACAAGAATGTTTGTTACAATAATGTTACTTACAAGAATGTTTGTTACAATGATGTTGGTTACAAGAATGTTTCTTACAAGAATGTTTGTTACAAGAATGTTTGTTACAAGAATATTTGTTACAATAATGTTAGTTACAAGAATATTTGTTACAATAATGTTAGTTACAAGAATATTTGTTACAATAATGTTAGTTACAAGAATATTTGTTACAAGAATATTTGTTACAATAATATTTGTTACAAGAATATTTGTTAAAATAATATTTGTTACAAGAATATTTGTTACAAGAATATTTATTACAAGAATGTTTGTTACAAGAATATTTGTTACATTAATGTTAGTTACAAGAATATTTATTACAAGAATGTTTGTTACAAGAATATTTGTTACAATAATGTTAGTTACAAGAATATTTGTTACAAGAATATTTGTTACCAGAATATTTGTTACAAGAATATTTGTTACAAGAAGGTTTGTTACAAGAATGTTTGTTACAAGAATATTTATTACAAAAATATTTGTTACAAGAATATTTGTTACAATAATGTTAGTTACAAGAATATTTGTTACAATAATATTTGTTACAAGAATGTTTGTTACAAGAATGTTTGTTACCAGAATGTTTATTACAAGAATGTTTGTTACAAGAATATTTGTTACAATAATGTTAGTTACAAGAATATTTGTTACAAGAATATTTGTTACCAGAATATTTGTTACAAGAATGTTTGTTACAAGAATGTTAGTTACAAGAATATTTGTAACAAGAATGTTAGTTACAAGAATGTTTGTTACAAGAATATTTGTTACAAGAATGTTAGTTACAAGAATATTTGTTACAAGAATGTTAGTTACAAGAATATTTGTTACAAGAATGTTAGTTACAAGAATATTTGTTACAAGAATGTTAGTTACAAGAATGTTTGTTACAAGAATATTTGTTACAAGAATGTTTGTTACAATAATATTTGTTACAAGAATATTTGTTACAAGAATATTTGTTACAAGAATATTTGTTACAAGAATGTTTGTTACAAGAATATTTGTTACCAGAATGTTTGTTACAAGAATGTTTGTTACCAGAATATTTGTTACCAGAATATTTGTTACAAGAATGTTAGTTACAAGAATATTTGTTACACTAATATTTGTTACAAGAATGTTTGTTACCAGAATATTTGTTACCAGAATATTTGTTACAAGAATGTTTGTTACAAGAATATTTGTTACAAGAATATTTATTACAAGAATATTTGTTACAAGAATGTGAGCTACAAGAATGTTACTTACAAGAATGTTTGTTACAAGAATGTTTGTTACAATAATGTTAGTTACAAGAATATTTGTTACAATAATATTTGTTACAAGAATGTTTGTTACAAGAATGTTTGTTACCAGAATGTTTATTACAAGAATGTTTGTTACAAGAATATTTGTTACAATAATGTTAGTTACAAGAATATTTGTTACAAGAATATTTGTTACCAGAATATTTGTTACAAGAATGTTTGTTACAAGAATGTTAGTTACAAGAATATTTGTTACAAGAATGTTAGTTACAAGAATGTTTGTTACAAGAATATTTGTTACAAGAATGTTAGTTACAAGAATATTTGTTACAAGAATGTTAGTTACAAGAATATTTGTTACAAGAATGTTAGTTACAAGAATGTTTGTTACAAGAATATTTGTTACAAGAATATTTGTTACAATAATATTTGTTACAAGAATATTTGTTACAAGAATGTTTGTTACAATAATATTTGTTACAAGAATATTTGTTACAAGAATATTTGTTACAAGAATGTTTGTTACAAGAATATTTGTTACCAGAATGTTTGTTACAAGAATGTTTGTTACCAGAATATTTGTTACCAGAATATTTGTTACAAGAATGTTAGTTACAAGAATATTTGTTACACTAATATTTATTACAAGAATGTTTGTTACCAGAATATTTGTTACCAGAATATTTGTTACAAGAATGTTTGTTACAAGAATATTTGTTACAAGAATATTTATTACAAGAATATTTGTTACAAGAATGTGAGCTACAAGAATGTTACTTACAAGAATGTTTGTTACAAGAATGTTTGTTACAAGAATGTTTGTTACAAGAATATTTGTTACAATAATGTTAGTTACAAGAATATTTGTTACAATAATGTTAGTTACAAGAATATTTGTTACAAGAATATTTGTTACAATAATATTTGTTACAAGAATATTTGTTACAAGAATATTTGTTACAAGAATATTTGTTACAAGAATATTTATTACAAGAATGTTTGTTACAAGAATATTTGTTACAATAATGTTAGTTACAAGAATATTTATTACAAGAATGGTTGTTACAAGAATATTTGTTACAATAATGTTAGTTACAAGAATATTTGTTACAAGAATATTTGTTACCAGAATATTTGTTACAAGAATATTTGTTACAAGAAGGTTTGTTACAAGAATGTTTGTTACAAGAATATTTATTACAAGAATATTTGTTACAAGAATATTTGTTACAATAATGTTAGTTATAAGAATATTTGTTACAATAATATTTGTTACAAGAATGTTTGTTACAAGAATGTTTGTTACAAGAATATTTGTTACAAGAATGTTTGTTACAAGAATATTTGTTACAAGAATGTTTGTTACAAGAATGTTAGTTACAAGAATGTTTGTTACAAGAATGTTAGTTACAAGAATATTTGTTACAAGAATGTTTGTTACAAGAATGCTAGTTACAATAATGTTAGTTACAAGAATGTTTGTTACAATAATGTTTGTTACAATAATGTTAGTAACAATAATGTTAGTTACAAGAATATTTGTTACAAGAATATTTGTTACAAGAATATTTGTTACAAGAATATTTGTTACAAGAATATTTGTTACAATAATGTTAGTTACAAGAATGTTTATTACAAGAATATTTGTTACAAGAATGTTTGTTACAAGAATGTTTGTTACAAGAATGTTAGTTACAAGAATGTTTGTTACAAGAATATTTGTTACAAGAAGGTTTGTTTCAAAAGGTTTGCTCCAAGAAGGTTTGTCTCCAGCAGACGTACAACTCTCATGAATCATTTGTTTCGCCGTCTGTTCATTTATTAATTTGTTTCCGTCGCGCCTTGAACTGTGCCGCCTTTTCTCCTCTGCTCGAAGCTGATGGAGATTTGAAATATTGATCACGTGGTCTAAAAGCTTTTTATTTTTACATCACTGAACTTAACCCTACAGACATCACAAACTTGGCCCGCCCTACATCTCATTGTCATTACAAAAGTACATAGATGATCAAGTCGGTTAGTTGACATCATTAGTTTCATCATAATAACCTCATTTATAAAAATGTCAATTTCTTCCCTCCCGGCATTCTTGAAATACTTCCAATTTAGAAAAAACTTACGAAATATTGTTCATTTTCCTAATGTTTGAGATATTGTTGGTTTAACTAATTGTACAGAGACAACTCAGTAGTCTCATTATACAACAAAACTGTTTAGTTGTCAAATTGCACAACAAAACTGTTTAGTTGTCAAATTGCACAACAAAACTGTTTAGTTGTCAAATTGCACAACAAAACTGTTTAGTTGTCAAATTGCACAACAAAACTGTTTAGTTGTCAAATTGCACAACAAAACTGTTTAGTTGTCAAATTGCACAACAAAACGATTGAGTTGCAGTTGTATAATTAGGGCTGGTACTGATAAAAAAAAGATTTTTTCGATTAATCGTGTTAAAATTTAATCGATTAGTCAATTAATTTCGATTAATTGTATTTTTCTAACGCATACGTTTTTCATCAGTACTAGCCCTAATTTTAACTAATTAATTTTTTAATATTTATTTTTGATACGAATTAAGCCACGTGCTCCTGATAAAACATTTTGTGTATTGTTGTTGAAAGTATAACATAAAGGATTTCATGTCAATAATTCATGTGTAAGTCTAGACTCTAGACTCTAGACCATAGACCAACAGTCTGATAGTTTAATTGACATCCACTATTTGTCAGACTGTTCGTATACTGTCTTTGTGTTTTTCTTTGTTCTTTTATGTTGTCTTCTTTCAATCTTTCTCTTATTCTCCCCCACATCTTATTTCTTTCGTTTCACTTTCTTCTTTGACCCCACAGACCAGTATTCTGCCCCCCCCCCAGTCTAGTGGTTTTCCAAGTGTGGTGAACGTACTTCTGGGAAAAGAAAACACAAATGTTTGGTACTTCCGGCACTAGACTTACCTAGTAAACAATGAAAATAAAACATGTGACTAAACGACCTTCACCTTCATACTGAGATATGGTGAACATTACCTTATACATTGTTCAAGTTTTCAGCCGATCTCAAACTGTCGACAAAAAGAGCCACTACAATGTAATTAAATAATTTGGGCATTTAGTTCTGACCGTTATGTTTGACCTAATATAAAACTGCCGGAGTCAGATGTTTGTAATGTTATAACTCCGATAAACGTCTTCTCCTTCCGTTCTGCCATCAGATATAGCCGTCATCTATAGCCGTCATCTATAGCCGTCATCTATAGCCGTCATCTATAGCCGTCATCTATAGCCGTCATCTATAGCCGTCATCTATAGCCGTCAGCTATAGCCGTCATCTATAGCCGTCATTTCCACTGAGGGTTTCCTCGTCCTATAGATGTTCTGCCATCAGATATAGCCGTCATCTATATCCGTCATCTATAGCCGTCATTTCCACTGAGGGTTTCCTCGTCCTATAGATGTTCTGCCATCAGATATAGCCGTCATCTATAGCCGTCATCTATAGCCGTCATCTATTGCCGTCATTTCCACTGAGGGTTTCCTCGTCCTATAGATGTTCTGCCATCAGATATAGCCGTCATTTCCACTGAGGGTTTCCTCGTCCTTTAGATGTTCTGCCATCAGATATAGCCGTCATTTCCACTGAGGGTTTCCTCGTCCTTTAGATGTTCTGCCATCAGATATAGCCGTCATTTCCACTGAGGGTTTCCTCGTCCTATAGATGTTCTGCCATCAGATATAGCCGTCATTTCCACTGAGGGTTTCCTCGTCCTATAGATGTTCTGCCATCAGATATAGCCGTCATTTCCACTGAGGGTTTCCTCGTCCTATAGATTGGGTAAACGGAAAAGAGGCCGTCCAAGAAACACTTGACGCCGAGAATTGGAGGCAGACATCAAGAGAATTGGCCGTGAATGGAAGATCCTGGAGAAGCTGGCCCAGGATAGAGATTCCTGGAGGTCTCTCGTAGGTGGCCTATGTGAGGCTGGCCCAGGATAGAGATGCCTGGAGGTCTCTCGTAGGTGGCCTATGTGAGGCTGGCCCAGGATAGAGATGCCTGGAGGTCTCTCGTAGGTGGCCTATGTGAGGCTGGCCCAGGATAGAGATGCCTGGAGGTCTGTCGTAGGTGGCCTATGTGAGGCTGGCCCAGGATAGAGATGCCTGGAGGTCTCTCGTAGGTGGCCTATGCCCTTGGAGGAATCGCAGACGTCGACGATGATCGGTGGATGCCCCTCATGGACGAGAAGGCTCAACAGCAACAACATAGATCGTGATAACATATTGCCAAGTTGTGTATACAGGTATCACTCTGTAGTCCAACTGATAAATACCAGGTATCGCTCTGTAGTCCAACTGATAAATACCAAGTATCGCTCTGTAGTCCAACTGATAAATACCAAGTATCGCTCTGTAGTCCAACTGATAAATACCAAGTATCGCTCTGTAGTCCAACTGATAAATACCAAGTATCGCTCTGTAGTCCAACTGATAAATACTAGGTATCGCTCTGTAGTCCGACTAATAAATAGCAGTTATCGCTCTATAGTCCGACTAATAAATACTAGGTATCGCTCTGTAGTCCAACTGTTAAATACCAGTTATCGCTCTGTAATCGAACAGATAAATACCAGGTATCACTCTACAGTCCGACTCCAAATTGCGTGTTGTTAGTTACCACGATATTTCTATTGATAAATGGCAGGTCGAAGTCACGTGATAATAACTCGCCAGGAATTCATCAATCAGCACAGCCATTATACAACAATGTTTTGAGAACCATTGAAGGACAAATGTTGAACTACCGTTCCAATTTTATTACATAACTAGTGTATTACCCGTCAAAAATGACGGGAGTTTTCAAAATGGATATATTTCAGTTTTTGTAATTGTCCCTTTTGCCTGAAAGCCGCATAGTAAATAATCAGAAAATGTAGAGACCAAGAGAGAAAAATTAAATCTCTTTTCCATATTGAACAATTTTATGCGGACGTTGGAAAATAGTGTTTTTTTGGTTTTTTTGCAATATATTTTTCAAGGTTATTTTTTTAGCGGTGGGCTTTCTAAAATCTTGCGTTACGAACGGACATAGCAGAGAATATATTTTGATTATATATACGAATATATGTGTTATGAGAAAACCTCCAAGCTTAGGCTTCGCGTTATATAAGTTTGCATGAATAATAATGATATAATCATGATAATAGTAAATGCATAGTGAATTAAACACAGCATAAGGTGATACTACAGCAAAGAAGTTTGAAGTTCGACGTATTAACAAATATTGCTGAGGAGTCAGCCGGACGTTAACTTGCGGCATTGAATAGTGCGCACCAATTATGAGTGCACCAATAATACAGCACAGTGCGTTATAAATTATGTGACTGTAATGTGATCCACATCATGCATATCTTTGATTTGAAGCCGTTTAAGCTTCATCGATGATTATGACTTGTCAGTTTATTCACCCATTTGTCCATACATTATTACCACAACATTATCAAAACATGTAAAAAATAAACTGTAATTTTACACATGTTAATAACTATTTATTTTGCATGAAACGTAGTAAGCAAAGTTTGTGACAGGATAACAGAAAAGATTAACTTATCAACTGTTAATCATATTTACAATTTAATATACACGTGTTAGTAATTCACAAAAACGTTTTTATTATTGTCAAGTCAGCACCTTTTCAAGATCTATTATGACTTGTCAGTTTATGCGCCCATTGGTCCATACATTATTACCTTTACATTATCAAAAACATGTAAATTTAAAATTGTAACTATTTACAAATATGAATAACAACGACCTATTTATTTTCCATGAAACCTTTGAAGTAAAGTTATGTACTGGATAAAAGAAAATATTAAGGTATCAACTTTAATATACACGTTTTAGGAATTCTAATAAACGTTTTCATTATTGTCAAGTCAGCACCCCTTCGAGTTCTATATTAAAAGCAAAGATTTTTTTATTTCAAATTAGTCTAAGACGCATTAAAATATTACATGTAAATGCCAATAAAAAAAACTATTGTGGGGAGGAGTCCGATTTTTAAATATGTTATTTTTTTAAACATACAAATATGCAATCTCAAAGGGTATAAAAGAAAAACAAACGCTAAACTGAAGAATAAGTTGGCAAATTTCATTTGCAGTCATAAATAATGGTTTTGTAGTTCAAAACGCATCGAAACTTGACAACCGAACGACAACCAATTGTAAATTTCATAAACCGAAAAACGAATTTTATATATTAATATAGAAAATTAAATTTATAATTACGTACGTAATATTGACATGGACACATACACAAAAACGGACATTTAATACAAAATAATAATAATATTAATCACATCAAATAAAACATTGCTCTTTTTACTTCGTTCCCTTCACAACTTTAATAAAAGCTTAAATAATGACGTGACGTCACAATATTTTATGGTGAGCAACACATTTTGTTATAATCTCGAAAGCAACTTTTTATTTTTTTAAAATCAAGAGTTACCTCGCATAGCGTCAGGACTGACTGACTGACTGACACTACTTGCGTGACAATTGCAAATTATATAGTTTAATACTTCAAACTATGGTGCGCGAACTGTGAAATCTTTTAACTGATGTAGCCTCTCTAGTGAGATATAGCATCTGTTGTCAGATGTAGCATCTATTGTCAGATGTAGCACTTATTATCAGATGTAGCACTTATTGTTAGATGTAGCACTTATTGTCAGATGTAGCACTTATTGTCAGATGTAGCACTTATTGTCAGATGTAGCACTTATTATCAGACGTAGCACTTATTGTCAGACGTAGCACTTATTGTCAGACGTAGAACTTATTGTCAGACGTACCATCTGTAGTCAGACATAGCATCTATTGTCAGATGTAAATCTGTTGAAAGACTTTATGTAATGTAAATTATGTCTCAGATCCCCGATGACGTGACTCATGGAAGATGAACTGGTCAATAGGTCGATCGATCTCCTTAACTCCCTCCATCATGACCGTCAAGTCGACCACGCCCCCCCCAACGCAGTCCCCCGTCTCCCAGTGATAAGTAGTAAAGGGATTTTGTTTGATTTATTATTGATCATTCCTTTGATGCAGTCCTACTATAGAAGCAGATGTACTCTAGGCGTCTATTGATATTGGTACACCTCAAAGACTGGGCTCATTTGTTCTATTATACTTATATGTCCTTGTGAGCTTGCAATAACAGTTACGGTAGTCGGTCCCATAGTGACTCGGCATGTCTTTTATTAAGACCACATCTGTTACATGGCAACCTTGATGTTCTATGTTACAGTAACCTTGATGTCCTATGTTACAGACAACATTGATGTCCTATGTTACAGACAACCTTGATGTCCTATGTTACAGACAACCTTGATGTCTTATGTTATAGACAACATTGATGTCTTATGTTATAGACAACCTTGATGTTCTATGTTATAGACAACATTGATGTCTTATGTTACAGACAACCTTGATGTCCTATGTTACAGACAACCTTGATGTCCTATGTTATAGACAACATTGATGTCCTATGTTATAGACAACATTGATGTCCTATGTTATAGACAACATTGATGTCTTATGTTACAGACAACCTTGATGTCCTATGTTATAGACAACATTGATGTCTTATGTTACAGACAACCTTGATGTCCTATGTTATAGACAACATTGATGTCCTATGTTATAGACAACATTGATGTCCTATGTTATAGACAACATTGATGTCTTATGTTACAGACAACCTTGATGTCCTATGTTATAGACAACATTGATGTCTTATGTTACAGACAACCTTGATGTCCTATGTTATAGACAACATTGATGTCCTATGTTACAGACAACCTTGATGTCCTATGTTATAGACAACATTGATGTCTTATGTTATAGACAACATTGATGTCCTATGTTATAGACAACATTGATGTCTTATGTTACAGACAACCTTGATGTCCTATGTTATAGACAACCTTGATGTCCTATGTTACAGACAACATTGATGTCCTATGTTATAGACAACATTGATGTCTTATGTTATAGACAACATTGATGTCCTATGTTATAGACAACATTGATGTCCTATGTTACAGACAACCTTGATGTCCTATGTTATAGACAACATTGATGTCTTATGTTATAGACAACATTGATGTCCTATGTTATAGACAACATTGATGTCTTATGTTACAGACAACCTTGATGTCCTATGTTATAGACAACATTGATGTCCTATGTTACAGACAACCTTGATGTCCTATGTTATAGACAACATTGATGTCTTATGTTATAGACAACCTTGATGTCCTATGTTATAGACAACATTGATGTCTTATGTTACAGACAACCTTGATGTCCTATGTTATAGACAACATTGATGTCCTATGTTACAGACAACCTTGATGTCCTATGTTATAGACAACATTGATGTCTTATGTTATAGACAACATTGATGTCCTATGTTATAGACAACCTTGATGTCTTATGTTATAGACAACATTGATGTCCTATGTTATAGACAACATTGATGTCCTATGTTACAGACAACCTTGATGTCCTATGTTATAGACAACATTGATGTCTTATGCTATAGACAACATTGATGTCCTATGTTACAGACAACCTTGATGTCTTATGTTATAGACAACCTTGATGTCCTATGTTACAGACAACCTTGATGTCTTATGTTATAGACAACCTTGATGTCCTATGTTACAGACAACCTTGATGTCCTATGTTATAGACAACATTGATGTCTTATGTTACAGACAACATTGATGTCTTATGCTATAGACAACATTGATGTCCTATGTTATAGACAACATTGATGTCTTATGTTATAGACAACCTTGATGTCTTATGTTATAGACAACATTGATGTCTTATGTTATAGACAACATTGATGTCTTATGTTATAGACAACCTTGATGTCCTATGTTACAGACAACCGTGATGTCCTATGTTATAGACAACATTGATGTCTTATGTTACAGACAACCTTGATGTCCTATGCTATAGACAACATTGATGTCCTATGTTATAGACAACATTGATGTCCTATGTTACAGACAACCTTGATGTCCTATGTTATAGACAACATTGATGTCTTATGTTATAGACAACCTTGATGTCTTATGTTATAGACAACATTGATGTCTTATGTTATAGACAACATTGATGTCTTATGTTATAGACAACATTGATGTCTTATGTTATAGACAACCTTGATGTCCTATGTTACAGACAACCTTGATGTCCTATGTTATAGACAACATTGATGTCTTATGTTACAGACAACATTGATGTCTTATGTTATAGACAACCTTGATGTCCTATGTTACAGACAACCTTGATGTCCTATGTTACAGACAACCTTGATGTCCTATGTTATAGACAACCTTGATGTCTTATGTTATAGACAACATTGATGTCCTATGTTATAGACAACATTGATGTCCTATGTTACAGACAACCTTGATGTCCTATGTTATAGACAACATTGATGTCTTATGTTATAGACAACCTTGATGTCTTATGTTATAGACAACATTGATGTCTTATGTTATAGACAACATTGATGTCTTATGTTATAGACAACATTGATGTCTTATGTTATAGACAACCTTGATGTCCTATGTTACAGACAACCTTGATGTCCTATGTTATAGACAACATTGATGTCTTATGTTACAGACAACATTGATGTCTTATGCTATAGACAACATTGATGTCCTATGTTATAGACAACATTGATGTCTTATGTTATAGACAACATTGATGTCTTATGTTATAGACAACATTGATGTCTTATGCTATAGACAACATTGATGTCTTATGTTATAGACAACATTGATGTCCTATGTTATAGACAACATTGATGTCTTATGTTATAGACAACATTGATGTCTTATGCTATAGACAACATTGATGTCCTATGTTATAGACAACATTGATGTCTTATGTTATAGACAACATTGATGTCTTATGTTATAGACAACCTTGATGTCCTATGTTATAGACAACCTTGATGTCCTATGTTATAGACAACCTTGATGTCTTATGTTATAGACAACATTGATGTCTTATGCTATAGACAACATTGATGTCCTATGTTACAGACAACCTTGATGTCTTATGTTATAGACAACCTTGATGTCCTATGTTACAGACAACCTTGATGTCTTATGTTATAGACAACCTTGATGTCCTATGTTATAGACAACCTTGATGTTCTATGTTACAGACAACCTTGATGTCTTATGTTATAGACAACCTTGATGTCTTATGTTATAGACAACATTGATGTCCTATGTTATAGACAACATTGATGTCCTATGTTACAGACAACCTTGATGTCCTATGTTATAGACAACATTGATGTCTTATGCTATAGACAACATTGATGTCCTATGTTACAGACAACCTTGATGTCCTATGTTATAGACAACATTGATGTCTTATGTTATAGACAACCTTGATGTCCTATGTTACAGACAACATTGATGTCTTATGTTATAGACAACCTTGATGTCTTATGTTATAGACAACATTGATGTCCTATGTTATAGACAACATTGATGTCCTATGTTACAGACAACCTTGATGTCCTATGTTATAGACAACATTGATGTCTTATGCTATAGACAACATTGATGTCCTATGTTACAGACAACCTTGATGTCTTATGTTATAGACAACCTTGATGTCCTATGTTATAGACAACATTGATGTCCTATGCTATAGACAACATTGATGTCCTATGTTACAGACAACCTTGATGTCTTATGTTATAGACAACCTTGATGTCCTATGTTATAGACAACATTGATGTCTTATGTTATAGACAACCTTGATGTCCTATGTTATAGACAACATTGATGTCTTATGTTATAGACAACCTTGATGTCTTATGTTATAGACAACCTTGATGTCTTATGTTATAGACAACATTGATGTCCTATGTTATAGACAACATTGATGTCTTATGTTATAGACAACATTGATGTCTTATGTTATAGACAACATTGATGTCTTATGTTATAGACAACCTTGATGTCCTATGTTATAGACAACATTGATGTCTTATGTTACAGACAACCTTGATGTCCTATGTTACAGACAACCTTGATGTCCTATGTTATAGACAACATTGATGTCTTATGTTATAGACAACCTTGATGTCCTATGTTATAGACAACATTGATGTCTTATGTTATAGACAACCTTGATGTCCTATGTTATAGACAACATTGATGTCTTATGTTATAGACAACCTTGATGTCCTATGTTATAGACAACATTGATGTCTTATGTTACAGACAACCTTGATGTCCTATGTTATAGACAACATTGATGTCTTATGTTATAGACAACCTTGATGTCCTATGTTATAGACAACATTGATGTCTTATGTTATAGACAACCTTGATGTCTTATGTTATAGACAACATTGATGTCTTATGTTATAGACAACATTGATGTCTTATGTTATAGACAACCTTGATGTCCTATGTTACAGACAACCTTGATGTCCTATGTTATAGACAACATTGATGTCTTATGTTACAGACAACCTTGATGTCCTATGCTATAGACAACATTGATGTCCTATGTTATAGACAACATTGATGTCCTATGTTACAGACAACCTTGATGTCCTATGTTATAGACAACATTGATGTCTTATGTTATAGACAACCTTGATGTCTTATGTTATAGACAACATTGATGTCTTATGTTATAGACAACATTGATGTCTTATGTTATAGACAACATTGATGTCTTATGTTATAGACAACCTTGATGTCCTATGTTACAGACAACCTTGATGTCCTATGTTATAGACAACATTGATGTCTTATGTTACAGACAACATTGATGTCTTATGTTATAGACAACCTTGATGTCCTATGTTATAGACAACCTTGATGTCCTATGTTACAGACAACCTTGATGTCCTATGTTATAGACAACATTGATGTCTTATGTTATAGACAACATTGATGTCCTATGTTATAGACAACATTGATGTCCTATGTTACAGACAACCTTGATGTCCTATGTTATAGACAACATTGATGTCTTATGTTATAGACAACCTTGATGTCTTATGTTATAGACAACATTGATGTCTTATGTTATAGACAACATTGATGTCTTATGTTATAGACAACATTGATGTCTTATGTTATAGACAACCTTGATGTCCTATGTTACAGACAACCTTGATGTCCTATGTTATAGACAACATTGATGTCTTATGTTACAGACAACATTGATGTCTTATGCTATAGACAACATTGATGTCCTATGTTATAGACAACATTGATGTCTTATGTTATAGACAACATTGATGTCTTATGTTATAGACAACATTGATGTCTTATGCTATAGACAACATTGATGTCTTATGTTATAGACAACATTGATGTCCTATGTTATAGACAACATTGATGTCTTATGTTATAGACAACATTGATGTCTTATGCTATAGACAACATTGATGTCCTATGTTATAGACAACATTGATGTCTTATGTTATAGACAACATTGATGTCTTATGTTATAGACAACCTTGATGTCCTATGTTATAGACAACCTTGATGTCCTATGTTATAGACAACCTTGATGTCTTATGTTATAGACAACATTGATGTCTTATGCTATAGACAACATTGATGTCCTATGTTACAGACAACCTTGATGTCTTATGTTATAGACAACCTTGATGTCCTATGTTACAGACAACCTTGATGTCTTATGTTATAGACAACCTTGATGTCCTATGTTATAGACAACCTTGATGTTCTATGTTACAGACAACCTTGATGTCTTATGTTATAGACAACCTTGATGTCTTATGTTATAGACAACATTGATGTCCTATGTTATAGACAACATTGATGTCCTATGTTACAGACAACCTTGATGTCCTATGTTATAGACAACATTGATGTCTTATGCTATAGACAACATTGATGTCCTATGTTACAGACAACCTTGATGTCCTATGTTATAGACAACATTGATGTCTTATGTTATAGACAACCTTGATGTCCTATGTTACAGACAACATTGATGTCTTATGTTATAGACAACCTTGATGTCTTATGTTATAGACAACATTGATGTCCTATGTTATAGACAACATTGATGTCCTATGTTACAGACAACCTTGATGTCCTATGTTATAGACAACATTGATGTCTTATGCTATAGACAACATTGATGTCCTATGTTACAGACAACCTTGATGTCTTATGTTATAGACAACCTTGATGTCCTATGTTATAGACAACATTGATGTCCTATGCTATAGACAACATTGATGTCCTATGTTACAGACAACCTTGATGTCTTATGTTATAGACAACCTTGATGTCCTATGTTATAGACAACATTGATGTCTTATGTTATAGACAACCTTGATGTCCTATGTTATAGACAACATTGATGTCTTATGTTATAGACAACCTTGATGTCTTATGTTATAGACAACCTTGATGTCTTATGTTATAGACAACATTGATGTCCTATGTTATAGACAACATTGATGTCTTATGTTATAGACAACATTGATGTCTTATGTTATAGACAACATTGATGTCTTATGTTATAGACAACCTTGATGTCCTATGTTATAGACAACATTGATGTCTTATGTTACAGACAACCTTGATGTCCTATGTTACAGACAACCTTGATGTCCTATGTTATAGACAACATTGATGTCTTATGTTATAGACAACCTTGATGTCCTATGTTATAGACAACATTGATGTCTTATGTTATAGACAACCTTGATGTCCTATGTTATAGACAACATTGATGTCTTATGTTATAGACAACCTTGATGTCCTATGTTATAGACAACATTGATGTCTTATGTTACAGACAACATTGATGTCCTATGTTATAGACAACATTGATGTCTTATGTTATAGACAACCTTGATGTCCTATGTTATAGACAACATTGATGTCTTATGTTATAGACAACCTTGATGTCCTATGTTATAGACAACATTGATGTCTTATGTTACAGACAACCTTGATGTCCTATGTTATAGACAACATTGATGTCTTATGTTATAGACAACATTGATGTCTTATGTTATAGACAACCTTGATGTCCTATGTTATAGACAACATTGATGTCTTATGTTACAGACAACCTTGATGTCCTATGTTATAGACAACATTGATGTCTTATGTTATAGACAACCTTGATGTCCTATGTTATAGACAACATTGATGTCTTATGTTATAGACAACCTTGATGTCCTATGTTATAGACAACATTGATGTCTTATGTTACAGACAACCTTGATGTCCTATGTTATAGACAACATTGATGTCTTATGTTATAGACAACATTGATGTCTTATGTTATAGACAACCTTGATGTCCTATGTTATAGACAACATTGATGTCTTATGTTATAGACAACATTGATGTCTTATGTTATAGACAACCTTGATGTCTTATGTTATAGACAACATTGATGTCTTATGTTATAGACAACCTTGATGTCTTATGTTATAGACAACATTGATGTCTTATGTTATAGACAACCTTGATGTCCTATGTTATAGACAACATTGATGTCTTATGTTATAGACAACATTGATGTCTTATGTTATAGACAACCTTGATGTCCTATGTTATAGACAACCTTGATGTCTTATGTTACAGACAACCTTGATGTCCTATGTTATAGACAACATTGATGTCTTATGTTACAGACAACCTTGATGTCCTATGTTACAGACAACCTTGATGTCCTATGTTATAGACAACATTGATGTCTTATGTTATAGACAACCTTGATGTCCTATGTTACAGACAACATTGATGTCCTATGCTATAGACAACATTGATGTCCTATGTTACAGACAACATTGATGTCCTATGCTATAGACAACATTGATGTCCTATGTTACAGACAACCTTGATGTCTTATGTTATAGACAACCTTGATGTCCTATGTTATAGACAACATTGATGTCCTATGTTACAGACAACCTTGATGTCCTATGTTACAGACAACCTTGATGTCCTATGTTATAGACAACATTGATGTCCTATGTTACAGACAACCTTGATGTCTTATGTTATTGACAACCTTGATGTCCTATGTTACAGACAACCTTGATGTCTTATGTTATAGACAACCTTGATGTCTTATGTTATAGACAACCTTGATGTCTTATGTTATAGACAACATTGATGTCCTATGTTACAGACAACCTTGATGTCTTATGTTATTGACAACCTTGATGTCCTATGTTACAGACAACCTTGATGTCTTATGTTATAGACAACCTTGATGTCCTATGTTACAGACAACCTTGATGTCTTATGTTATTGACAACCTTGATGTCCTATGTTACAGACAACCTTGATGTCTTATGTTATAGACAACCTTGATGTCCTATGTTACAGACAACCTTGATGTCTTATGTTATTGACAACCTTGATGTCCTATGTTACAGACAACCTTGATGTCTTATGTTACAGACAACCTTGATGTTCTATATTACAGACAACCTTGATGTCCTATGTTGCAGACAACCTTGATGTCTTATGTTACAGACAACCTTGATGTTCTATATTACAGACAACCTTGATGTCCTATGTTGCAGACAACCTTGATGTCTTATGTTACAGACAACCTTGATGTCCTATATTACAGACAACCTTGATGTCCTATGTTACAAACAACCTTGATGTCCTATGTTACAGACAACCTTGATGTCCTATGTTACAGACAACCTTGATGTCCTATGTTACAGACAACCTTGATGTCCTATGTTACAGACAACCTTGATGTCCTATGTTACAGACAACCTTGATGTCCTATGTTACAGACAACCTTGATGTCTTATGTTATAGACAACCTTGATGTTCTATGTTACAGACAACCTTGATGTCTTATGTTACAGACAACCTTGATGTCCTATGTTACAGACAACCTTGATGTCCTATGTTACAGACAACCTTGATGTCCTATGTTACAGACAACCTTGATGTCCTATGTTACAGACAACCTTGATGTCCTATGTTACAGACAACCTTGATGTCCTATGTTACAGACAACCTTGATGTCCTATGTTACAGACAACCTTGATGTCTTATGTTATAGACAACCTTGATGTTCTATGTTACAGACAACCTTGATGTCTTATGTTACGGACAACCTTGATGTCCTATATTACAGACAACCTTGATGTTCTATGTTACAGACAACCTTGATGTCCTATGTTACAGACAACCTTGATGTCCTATATTACAGACAACCTTGATGTTCTATGTTACAGACAACCTTGATGTCCTATGTTACAGACAACCTTGATGTCCTATGTTACAGACAACCTTGATGTCCTATGTTACAGACAACCTTGATGTCCTATTTTACAGACAACCTTGATGTCCTATGTTACAGACAACCTTGATGTCTTATGTTACAGACAACCTTGATGTCTTATGTTATAGACAACCTTGATGTTCTATGTTACAGACAACCTTGATGTCTTATGTTACAGACAACCTTGATGTCCTATATTACAGACAACCTTGATGTTCTATGTTACAGACAACCTTGATGTCTTATGTTACAGACAACCTTGATGTCCTATGTTACAGACAACCTTGATGTTCTATGTTACAGACAACCTTGATGTCCTATGTTACAGACAACCTTGATGTCCTATGTTACAGACAACCTTGATGTCCTATGTTACAGACAACCTTGATGTCCTATGTTACAGACAACCTTGATGTCCTATGTTACAGACAACCTTGATGTCTTATGTTATAGACAACCTTGATGTTCTATGTTACAGACAACCTTGATGTCTTATGTTACAGACAACCTTGATGTCCTATATTACAGACAACCTTGATGTTCTATGTTACAGACAACCTTGATGTCTTATGTTACAGACAACCTTGATGTCCTATATTACAGACAACCTTGATGTTCTATGTTACAGACAACCTTGATGTCCTATGTTACAGACAACCTTGATGTCCTATGTTACAGACAACCTTGATGTCTTATGTTATAGACAACCTTGATGTTCTATGTTACAGACAACCTTGATGTCTTATGTTACAGACAACCTTGATGTCCTATATTACAGACAACCTTGATGTCCTATGTTACAGACAACCTTGATGTCTTATGTTACAGACAACCTTGATGTCCTATATTACAGACAACCTTGATGTTCTATGTTACAGACAACCTTGATGTCTTATGTTACAGACAACCTTGATGTCTTATGTTACAGACAACCTTGATGTCCTATATTACAGACAACCTTGATGTCCTATGTTACAGACAACCTTGATGTCCTATATTACAGACAACCTTGATGTCCTATGTTACAGACAACCTTGATGTCCTATATTACAGACAACCTTGATGTTCTATGTTACAGACAACCTTGATGTCCTATGTTACAGACAACCTTGATGTCCTATATTACAGACAACCTTGATGTCCTATATTACAGACAACCTTGATGTCCTATATTACAGACAACCTTGATGTCCTATGTTACAGACAACCTTGATGTCCTATATTACAGACAACCTTGATGTTCTATGTTACAGACAACCTTGATGTCCTATGTTACAGACAACCTTGATGTCTATGTTACAGACAACCTTGATGTCCTATGTTACAGACAACCTTGATGTCCTATATTACAGACAACCTTGATGTCTATGTTACAGACAACCTTGATGTCCTATATTACAGACAACCTTGATGTTCTATGTTACAGACAACCTTGATGTCCTATGTTACAGACAACCTTGATGTCCTATATTACAGACAACCTTGATGTCCTATGTTACAGACAACCTTGATGTCCTATATTACAGACAACCTTGATGTTCTATGTTACAGACAACCTTGATGTCCTATGTTACAGACAACCTTGATGTCATATATTACAGACAACCTTGATGTCCTATATTACAGACAACCTTGATGTCCTATATTACAGACAACCTTGATGTCCTATGTTACAGACAACCTTGATGTCCTATATTACAGACAACCTTGATGTTCTATGTTACAGACAACCTTGATGTCCTATGTTACAGACAACCTTGATGTTCTATGTTACAGACAACCTTGATGTCCTATGTTACAGACAACCTTGATGTCCTATATTACAGACAACCTTGATGTTCTATGTTACAGACAACCTTGATGTCCTATGTTACAGACAACCTTGATGTCCTATGTTACAGACAACCTTGATGTTCTATGTTACAGAGAATCATTAACTTCCCCCTCTCCAGCTTCATAACAGTTGAGTTACGTGAACTTCATGAACACCTCTCTCTTAGTGTCATGACAGTGGTGTACATAATGGTATATGTGATGTCATGACAGTGGTGTACAGAATGGTATATGTGATGTCATGACAGTGGTGTACATAATCGTATATGTGATGTCATGACAGTGGTGTACATAATGGTATATGTGATGTCATGACAGTGGTGTACAGAATGGTATATGTGACGTCATGACAGTGGTGTACAGAATGGTATATGTGATGTCATGACAGTGGTGTACATAATCGTATATGTGATGTCATGACAGTGGTGTACAGAATGGTATATGTGACGTCATGACAGTGGTGTACAGAATGGTATATGTGATGTCATGACAGTGGTGTACATAATCGTATATGTAATGTCATGACAGTGGTGTACATAATGGTATATGTGATGTCATGATAGTGGTTACATAATCGTATATGTGATGTCATGACAGTGGTGTACATAATGGTATATGTGATGTCATGACAGTGGTGTACAGAATGGTATATGTGATGTCATGACAGTGGTGTACAGAATGGTATATGTGATGTCATGACAGTGGTGTACATAATCGTATATGTGATGTCATGACAGTGGTGTACATAATCGTATATGTGATGTCATGACAGTGGTGTACATAATCGTATATGTGATGTCATGACAGTGGTGTACAGAATGGTATATGTGATGTCATGACAGTGGTGTACATAATCGTATATGTGATGTCATGACAGTGGTGTACAGAATGGTATATGTGATGTCATGACAGTGGTGTACAGAATGGTATATGTGATGTCATGATAGTGGTGTACAGAATGGTATATGTGATGTCATGACAGTGGTGTACAGAATGGTATATGTGATGTCATGATAGTGGTGTACAGAATCGTATATGTGATGTCATGACAGTGGTGTACAGAATGGTATATGTGATGTCATGATAGTGGTGTACATAATCGTATATGTGATGTCATGGTAGTGGTGTACATATTCGTATATCTGATGTCATGACAGTGGTGTACAGAATGGTATATGTGATGTCATGATAGTGGTGTACAGAATGGTATATGTGATGTCATGATAGTGGTGTACAGAATCGTATATGTGTCCAAATATCAGTCAAAATGTTAAAAACACAAAATAAAATAAATCAGCTGATAGGTCAAGGTCCAGGTATAGACAAACCCGTCTATGTAAAGGTCTGATACGGTCAAGGTCAAGGCGTACATAAGTTTGAGCAAGATTTCTGTGTTGTTTTATTCTAACTGCTGGCTGTTAGTTACTCAGTTTACCGTGTGAAATGTTTCTTTAGTGTCACAGGTGCTGACAGGTGTACACTTGACTACATTGTACTTTAGTGTCACAGGTGTGTACAGGTGTACACTTGACTACATTGTACTTTAGTGTCACAGGTGTGTACAGGTGTACACTTGACTACATTGTACTTTAGTGTCACAGGTGTGTACAGGTGTACACTTGACTACATTGTACTTTAGTGACACAGGACCTGACAGGTGTACACTTGACTACATTTCGCTCTGCTGACACTCTCATTAGCACACACTTGTAAACAGCAGTGTGCAGTTGGCAGGTTTGAAATATGTAACACAGAGCAGCGTCACACTCACTCACTCCTAGAGTATATAGCACAGAGCACTCTTATATCATTGGATGGATGCCTCTGTATCATACGATGGACGCCTCTGTATAATATGATGGGTGCCTCTGTATCATACGATAGAGGCCTCTGTATCATAAATGGACGCCTCTGTGTCATACAATGGACGCCTCTGTGTCATACAATGGACGCCTCTGTGTCATACAATGGACGCCTCTGTGTCATACAATGGATGCCTCTGTGTCATACAATGGACGCCTCTGTGTCATACAATGGACGCCTCTGTGTCATACGATGGACGCCTCTATATCATACGCTGGACGCCTATGTGTCATATTGTCGCCTCTGTGTCATATGACGGACGCCTCTGTGTCATATGACGGACGCCTATGTGTCATACAATTGACGCCTCTAAGTCATATGACGGACGCCTCTGTGTCATATGACGGACGCCTCTGTGTCATACAATGGACGCCTCTGTGTCATATGATGGAAGCCTCTGTGTCATACGATGGACGCCTCTGTATAATACGATGAACGCATCTGTGTCATACAATGGACGCCTCTGTATCACACGATGGACGCCTCTGTGTCATACAATGGACGCCTCTTTATAATACGGTGGACGCCTCTGTATAATACGATGAACGCATCTGTGTCATACAATGGACGCCTCTTTATAATACGGTGGACGCCTCTGTATAATACGATGAACGTATCTGTGTCATACAATGGACGCCTCTTTATAATACGGTGGACGCCTCTGTATAATACGATGAACGCATCTGTGTCATACAATGGACGCCTCTGTGTCATACAATGGACGCCTCTTTATAATACGGTGGACGCCTCTGTATAATACGATGAACGCATCTGTGTCATACAATGGACGCCTCTTTATAATACGGTGGACGCCTCTGTATAATACGATGAACGCATCTGTGTCATACAATGGACGCCTCTTTATAATACGGTGGACGCCTCTGTATAATACGATGAACGCATCTGTGTCATACAATGGACGCCTCTGTGTCATACAATGGACGCCTTTTTATAATACGATGGACGCCTCTGTATAATACGATGAAAGCATCTGTGTCATACAATGGACGCCTCTGTATAATACGATGGACGCCGCTGTGTCATACGATGGACGCCTCTGGACGTCCAACGTCGTCCTCGTGCGAATTGTGGCACGATCAGACCAACAAATAACGGATATTTGATTACCGCCCTTTTGATAATGACTGGTGTTCATTAGGTCTACCAGGGGAGACTTCTGGGTGTCTAATACCGTACAGGTTCGGCGAGAATTCGGCTCACCAGAGTCACACATGGTTCACTATCCTAGTCTCACAAAAGACGGACATTGTAATCTGACCAATGAAACTTTTGGAAATTAATCCCAAAATATCTGAAGTTATATTTTAGAATATCTTAGAGTTTCTTTTTTTTAACCCAGTTTCTATTAATATCAAAAGACCAAATATGTATCACGACTTAATTATATAATGCTATTGACGGGATGTCCCAGTTAGATGGGTTTTGACTAAAATGTGAAGAGAAATAACAGAGTATGGCAACTGGTCTGTCCTTATAGGGGTAATCAGCCACTGGTCAGTCCTTATAGGGGTAATCAGCCAATGGTCAGTCCTTATAGGGGTAATCAGCCACTGGTCAGTCCTTATTGGGGTAATCAGCCACTTGTCAGTCCTTATTGGGGCAATCAGCAACTGGGCCAAACAGCGTATATTAAATAATAGCTTTTGTATCTCCATTTCCACTGTCCAGTTCCTGGCGCCACTGCTGGTCATGTTCTAGATTAATGACATATATCACCTGGACTCCATGTTGATCATGTAAAGAGTTTGTGTGGTAAGTACTTAAGTTACCCACCTTTGAGACAAGTTGTCGTTCTTTGCTGTTTCTCTGGATTTAATGACTGAAATTTTTCTAGGAATCGACGCATGTATGTTGGTAATGCAACCTCATACACATATCTGCTGTCAGGTGAAGTTTTGACCGATGTTTAAGTCCACATCATATCAACAATTCCCTTTCCCTGATCTCTTAAAGTCATACATTCAAAATCAGCCACCCGCACACCCGCCCGCTTTTAAATTATATTTTCAAAATGGGTAACCATAATATTTTAACATGACAACATTTTAACACGACAACATTTTAACACGATAATATTTTAACTCGACAACATTTTAACACGATAATATTTTAACTCGACAACATTTTAACACGACAGCATTTTAACACAACATTTTAACACGACAACATTTTAACACGACAACATTTTAACTCGACAACATTTTAACACGATAATATTTTAACTCGACAACATTTTAACACGATAATATTTTAACTCGACAACATTTTAACACGACAGCATTTTAACACAACATTTTAACACGACAACATTTTAACACGACAACATTTTAACTCGACAAAATTTTAACACGATACCATTTTAACTCGACAACATTTTAACATTACAACATTTTAACACGACAACATTTTAACACAACATTTTAACATGACAACATTTTAACACAACATTTTAACACGACAACATTTCAACACATTGTTTCAGTTTTTAAAAATATTTTATAACAGGAGATGGATAAGACATTTAAATATTTTATAACAGGAGATGGATAAGACATTTAAATATTTTATAACAGGAGATGGATAAGACATTTAAATAGTGTTTGACACCACTCTTAACTTGTGTCAATGTTTGCCAATAGACTTGTCCTTGCTTCTGTACCAAAGAGGACCACACACACACACCTTACCCCACCCCACCTTGTTATGTACCTGGACTGTACCTGGTAGAACAAGAAAGTACCTCACTGGCTATCACGCCGCGAGCAGAAGTCTTTTTAATTTAAGACAGTGTCCGAGCTGCGAGGAAGCCCTGGACAAATACGTGTTTCCGGAGGTATAGGCTCTGTTCTCACCTGTGTTACCTTGCTGGTCTCACCTGTGTTACCTTGCTGGTACTCTGGTCTCACATGTGTTACCTTGCTGGTCTCACCTGTGTTACCTTGCTGGTACTCTGGTCTCACATGTGTTACCTTGCTGGTCTCACCTGTGTTACCTTGCTGGTCCTCTGGTCTCACATGTGTTACCTTGCTGATCCTCTGGTCTCACCTGTGTTACCTTGCTGGTCTTCTGGTCTCACCTGTGTTACCTTGCTGGTCCTCTGGTCTCACCTGTGTTACCTTATGTTATAGACAACCTTGATGTCCTATGTTACAGACAACCTTGATGTCCTATGTTATAGACAACCTTGATGTCTTATGTTACAGACAACATTGATGTCTTATGTTATAGACAACATTGATGTCTTATGTTACAGACAACCTTGATGTCTTATGTTATAGACAACCTTGATGTCCTATGTTATAGACAACCTTGATGTCCTATGTTACAGACAACCTTGATGTCCTATGTTATAGACAACATTGATGTCTTATGTTACAGACAACCTTGATGTCCTATGCTATAGACAACATTGATGTCCTATGTTATAGACAACATTGATGTCCTATGTTACAGACAACCTTGATGTCCTATGTTATAGACAACATTGATGTCTTATGTTATAGACAACCTTGATGTCTTATGTTATAGACAACATTGATGTCTTATGTTATAGACAACATTGATGTCTTATGTTATAGACAACATTGATGTCTTATGTTATAGACAACATTGATGTCCTATGTTATAGACAACCTTGATGTCTTATGTTATAGACAACCTTGATGTCCTATGCTATAGACAACATTGATGTCCTATGTTACAGACAACCTTGATGTTCTATGTTACAGACAACCTTGATGTCCTATGCTATAGACAACCTTGATGTCCTATGTTATAGACAACCTTGATGTCCTATGTTACAGACAACCTTGATGTCCTATGTTATAGACAACATTGATGTCTTATGTTACAGACAACATTGATGTCTTATGTTATAGACAACCTTGATGTCCTATGTTACAGACAACCTTGATGTCCTATGTTACAGACAACCTTGATGTCCTATGTTATAGACAACCTTGATGTCTTATGTTATAGACAACATTGATGTCCTATGTTATAGACAACATTGATGTCCTATGTTACAGACAACCTTGATGTCCTATGTTATAGACAACATTGATGTCTTATGTTATAGACAACCTTGATGTCTTATGTTATAGACAACATTGATGTCTTATGTTATAGACAACATTGATGTCTTATGTTATAGACAACATTGATGTCTTATGTTATAGACAACCTTGATGTCCTATGTTACAGACAACCTTGATGTCCTATGTTATAGACAACATTGATGTCTTATGTTACAGACAACATTGATGTTCTATGTTATAGACAACATTGATGTCTTATGCTATAGACAACATTGATGTCCTATGTTATAGACAACATTGATGTCTTATGTTATAGACAACATTGATGTCTTATGTTATAGACAACATTGATGTCTTATGCTATAGACAACATTGATGTCTTATGTTACAGACAACATTGATGTCTTATGTTATAGACAACATTGATGTCTTATGCTATAGACAACATTGATGTCCTATGTTATAGACAACATTGATGTCTTATGTTATAGACAACATTGATGTCTTATGTTATAGACAACATTGATGTCTTATGCTATAGACAACATTGATGTCTTATGTTATAGACAACATTGATGTCCTATGTTATAGACAACATTGATGTCTTATGTTATAGACAACATTGATGTCTTATGCTATAGACAACATTGATGTCCTATGTTATAGACAACATTGATGTCTTATGTTATAGACAACATTGATGTCTTATGTTATAGACAACCTTGATGTCCTATGTTATAGACAACCTTGATGTCCTATGTTATAGACAACCTTGATGTCTTATGTTATAGACAACATTGATGTCTTATGCTATAGACAACATTGATGTCCTATGTTACAGACAACCTTGATGTCTTATGTTATAGACAACCTTGATGTCCTATGTTACAGACAACCTTGATGTCTTATGTTATAGACAACCTTGATGTCCTATGTTATAGACAACCTTGATGTTCTATGTTACAGACAACCTTGATGTCTTATGTTATAGACAACCTTGATGTCTTATGTTATAGACAACATTGATGTCCTATGTTATAGACAACATTGATGTCCTATGTTACAGACAACCTTGATGTCCTATGTTATAGACAACATTGATGTCTTATGCTATAGACAACATTGATGTCCTATGTTACAGACAACCTTGATGTCCTATGTTATAGACAACATTGATGTCTTATGTTATAGACAACCTTGATGTCCTATGTTACAGACAACATTGATGTCTTATGTTATAGACAACCTTGATGTCTTATGTTATAGACAACATTGATGTCCTATGTTATAGACAACATTGATGTCCTATGTTACAGACAACCTTGATGTCCTATGTTATAGACAACATTGATGTCTTATGCTATAGACAACATTGATGTCCTATGTTACAGACAACCTTGATGTCTTATGTTATAGACAACCTTGATGTCCTATGTTATAGACAACATTGATGTCCTATGCTATAGACAACATTGATGTCCTATGTTACAGACAACCTTGATGTCTTATGTTATAGACAACCTTGATGTCCTATGTTATAGACAACATTGATGTCTTATGTTATAGACAACCTTGATGTCCTATGTTATAGACAACATTGATGTCTTATGTTATAGACAACCTTGATGTCTTATGTTATAGACAACCTTGATGTCTTATGTTATAGACAACATTGATGTCCTATGTTATAGACAACATTGATGTCTTATGTTATAGACAACATTGATGTCTTATGTTATAGACAACATTGATGTCTTATGTTATAGACAACCTTGATGTCCTATGTTATAGACAACATTGATGTCTTATGTTACAGACAACCTTGATGTCCTATGTTACAGACAACCTTGATGTCCTATGTTATAGACAACATTGATGTCTTATGTTATAGACAACCTTGATGTCCTATGTTATAGACAACATTGATGTCTTATGTTATAGACAACCTTGATGTCCTATGTTATAGACAACATTGATGTCTTATGTTATAGACAACCTTGATGTCCTATGTTATAGACAACATTGATGTCTTATGTTACAGACAACATTGATGTCTTATGTTATAGACAACATTGATGTCTTATGTTATAGACAACCTTGATGTCCTATGTTATAGACAACATTGATGTCTTATGTTATAGACAACCTTGATGTCCTATGTTATAGACAACATTGATGTCTTATGTTACAGACAACCTTGATGTCCTATGTTATAGACAACATTGATGTCTTATGTTATAGACAACATTGATGTCTTATGTTATAGACAACCTTGATGTCCTATGTTATAGACAACATTGATGTCTTATGTTACAGACAACCTTGATGTCCTATGTTATAGACAACATTGATGTCTTATGTTATAGACAACCTTGATGTCCTATGTTATAGACAACATTGATGTCTTATGTTATAGACAACCTTGATGTCCTATGTTATAGACAACATTGATGTCTTATGTTACAGACAACCTTGATGTCCTATGTTATAGACAACATTGATGTCTTATGTTATAGACAACATTGATGTCTTATGTTATAGACAACCTTGATGTCCTATGTTATAGACAACATTGATGTCTTATGTTATAGACAACATTGATGTCTTATGTTATAGACAACCTTGATGTCTTATGTTATAGACAACATTGATGTCTTATGTTATAGACAACCTTGATGTCTTATGTTATAGACAACATTGATGTCTTATGTTATAGACAACCTTGATGTCCTATGTTATAGACAACATTGATGTCTTATGTTATAGACAACATTGATGTCTTATGTTATAGACAACCTTGATGTCCTATGTTATAGACAACCTTGATGTCTTATGTTACAGACAACCTTGATGTCCTATGTTATAGACAACATTGATGTCTTATGTTACAGACAACCTTGATGTCCTATGTTACAGACAACCTTGATGTCCTATGTTATAGACAACATTGATGTCTTATGTTATAGACAACCTTGATGTCCTATGTTACAGACAACATTGATGTCCTATGCTATAGACAACATTGATGTCCTATGTTACAGACAACATTGATGTCCTATGCTATAGACAACATTGATGTCCTATGTTACAGACAACCTTGATGTCTTATGTTATAGACAACCTTGATGTCCTATGTTATAGACAACATTGATGTCCTATGTTACAGACAACCTTGATGTCCTATGTTACAGACAACCTTGATGTCCTATGTTATAGACAACATTGATGTCCTATGTTACAGACAACCTTGATGTCTTATGTTATTGACAACCTTGATGTCCTATGTTACAGACAACCTTGATGTCTTATGTTATAGACAACCTTGATGTCTTATGTTATAGACAACCTTGATGTCTTATGTTATAGACAACATTGATGTCCTATGTTACAGACAACCTTGATGTCTTATGTTATTGACAACCTTGATGTCCTATGTTACAGACAACCTTGATGTCTTATGTTATAGACAACCTTGATGTCCTATGTTACAGACAACCTTGATGTCTTATGTTATTGACAACCTTGATGTCCTATGTTACAGACAACCTTGATGTCTTATGTTATAGACAACCTTGATGTCCTATGTTACAGACAACCTTGATGTCTTATGTTATTGACAACCTTGATGTCCTATGTTACAGACAACCTTGATGTCTTATGTTACAGACAACCTTGATGTTCTATATTACAGACAACCTTGATGTCCTATGTTGCAGACAACCTTGATGTCTTATGTTACAGACAACCTTGATGTTCTATATTACAGACAACCTTGATGTCCTATGTTGCAGACAACCTTGATGTCTTATGTTACAGACAACCTTGATGTCCTATATTACAGACAACCTTGATGTCCTATGTTACAGACAACCTTGATGTCCTATGTTACAGACAACCTTGATGTCCTATGTTACAGACAACCTTGATGTCCTATGTTACAGACAACCTTGATGTCCTATGTTACAGACAACCTTGATGTCCTATGTTACAGACAACCTTGATGTCCTATGTTACAGACAACCTTGATGTCTTATGTTATAGACAACCTTGATGTTCTATGTTACAGACAACCTTGATGTCTTATGTTACAGACAACCTTGATGTCCTATGTTACAGACAACCTTGATGTCCTATGTTACAGACAACCTTGATGTCCTATGTTACAGACAACCTTGATGTCCTATGTTACAGACAACCTTGATGTCCTATGTTACAGACAACCTTGATGTCCTATGTTACAGACAACCTTGATGTCCTATGTTACAGACAACCTTGATGTCTTATGTTATAGACAACCTTGATGTTCTATGTTACAGACAACCTTGATGTCTTATGTTACGGACAACCTTGATGTCCTATATTACAGACAACCTTGATGTTCTATGTTACAGACAACCTTGATGTCCTATGTTACAGACAACCTTGATGTCCTATATTACAGACAACCTTGATGTTCTATGTTACAGACAACCTTGATGTCCTATGTTACAGACAACCTTGATGTCCTATGTTACAGACAACCTTGATGTCCTATGTTACAGACAACCTTGATGTCCTATTTTACAGACAACCTTGATGTCCTATGTTACAGACAACCTTGATGTCTTATGTTACAGACAACCTTGATGTCTTATGTTATAGACAACCTTGATGTTCTATGTTACAGACAACCTTGATGTCTTATGTTACAGACAACCTTGATGTCCTATATTACAGACAACCTTGATGTTCTATGTTACAGACAACCTTGATGTCTTATGTTACAGACAACCTTGATGTCCTATGTTACAGACAACCTTGATGTTCTATGTTACAGACAACCTTGATGTCCTATGTTACAGACAACCTTGATGTCCTATGTTACAGACAACCTTGATGTCCTATGTTACAGACAACCTTGATGTCCTATGTTACAGACAACCT
This sequence comes from Ampullaceana balthica, assembly GCA_944989445.1. Taxonomy (NCBI): domain Eukaryota; kingdom Metazoa; phylum Mollusca; class Gastropoda; family Lymnaeidae; genus Ampullaceana; species Ampullaceana balthica. The sequence goes on along the minus strand of CALYLW010000534.1, from coordinate 367,605 downwards.
TGATGTCCTATGTTACAGACAACCTTGATGTCTTATGTTATAGACAACCTTGATGTTCTATGTTACAGACAACCTTGATGTCTTATGTTACAGACAACCTTGATGTCCTATATTACAGACAACCTTGATGTTCTATGTTACAGACAACCTTGATGTCTTATGTTACAGACAACCTTGATGTCCTATATTACAGACAACCTTGATGTTCTATGTTACAGACAACCTTGATGTCCTATGTTACAGACAACCTTGATGTCCTATGTTACAGACAACCTTGATGTCTTATGTTATAGACAACCTTGATGTTCTATGTTACAGACAACCTTGATGTCTTATGTTACAGACAACCTTGATGTCCTATATTACAGACAACCTTGATGTCCTATGTTACAGACAACCTTGATGTCTTATGTTACAGACAACCTTGATGTCCTATATTACAGACAACCTTGATGTTCTATGTTACAGACAACCTTGATGTCTTATGTTACAGACAACCTTGATGTCTTATGTTACAGACAACCTTGATGTCCTATATTACAGACAACCTTGATGTCCTATGTTACAGACAACCTTGATGTCCTATATTACAGACAACCTTGATGTCCTATGTTACAGACAACCTTGATGTCCTATATTACAGACAACCTTGATGTTCTATGTTACAGACAACCTTGATGTCCTATGTTACAGACAACCTTGATGTCCTATATTACAGACAACCTTGATGTCCTATATTACAGACAACCTTGATGTCCTATATTACAGACAACCTTGATGTCCTATGTTACAGACAACCTTGATGTCCTATATTACAGACAACCTTGATGTTCTATGTTACAGACAACCTTGATGTCCTATGTTACAGACAACCTTGATGTTCTATGTTACAGACAACCTTGATGTCCTATGTTACAGACAACCTTGATGTCCTATATTACAGACAACCTTGATGTTCTATGTTACAGACAACCTTGATGTCCTATATTACAGACAACCTTGATGTTCTATGTTACAGACAACCTTGATGTCCTATGTTACAGACAACCTTGATGTCCTATATTACAGACAACCTTGATGTCCTATGTTACAGACAACCTTGATGTCCTATATTACAGACAACCTTGATGTTCTATGTTACAGACAACCTTGATGTCCTATGTTACAGACAACCTTGATGTCCTATATTACAGACAACCTTGATGTCCTATATTACAGACAACCTTGATGTCCTATATTACAGACAATCTTGATGTCCTATGTTACAGACAACCTTGATGTCCTATATTACAGACAACCTTGATGTTCTATGTTACAGACAACCTTGATGTCCTATGTTACAGACAACCTTGATGTTCTATGTTACAGACAACCTTGATGTCCTATGTTACAGACAACCTTGATGTCCTATATTACAGACAACCTTGATGTTCTATGTTACAGACAACCTTGATGTCCTATGTTACAGACAACCTTGATGTCCTATGTTACAGACAACCTTGATGTTCTATGTTACAGAGAATCATTAACTTCCCCCTCTCCCAGCTTCATAACAGTTGAGTTACGTGAACTTCATGAACACCTCTCTCTTAGTGTCATGACAGTGGTGTACATAATGGTATATGTGATGTCATGACAGTGGTGTACAGAATGGTATATGTGATGTCATGACAGTGGTGTACATAATCGTATATGTGATGTCATGACAGTGGTGTACATAATGGTATATGTGATGTCATGACAGTGGTGTACAGAATGGTATATGTGACGTCATGACAGTGGTGTACAGAATGGTATATGTGATGTCATGACAGTGGTGTACATAATCGTATATGTGATGTCATGACAGTGGTGTACAGAATGGTATATGTGACGTCATGACAGTGGTGTACAGAATGGTATATGTGATGTCATGACAGTGGTGTACATAATCGTATATGTAATGTCATGACAGTGGTGTACATAATGGTATATGTGATGTCATGATAGTGGTTACATAATCGTATATGTGATGTCATGACAGTGGTGTACATAATGGTATATGTGATGTCATGACAGTGGTGTACAGAATGGTATATGTGATGTCATGACAGTGGTGTACAGAATGGTATATGTGATGTCATGACAGTGGTGTACATAATCGTATATGTGATGTCATGACAGTGGTGTACATAATCGTATATGTGATGTCATGACAGTGGTGTACATAATCGTATATGTGATGTCATGACAGTGGTGTACAGAATGGTATATGTGATGTCATGACAGTGGTGTACATAATCGTATATGTGATGTCATGACAGTGGTGTACAGAATGGTATATGTGATGTCATGACAGTGGTGTACAGAATGGTATATGTGATGTCATGATAGTGGTGTACAGAATGGTATATGTGATGTCATGACAGTGGTGTACAGAATGGTATATGTGATGTCATGATAGTGGTGTACAGAATCGTATATGTGATGTCATGACAGTGGTGTACAGAATGGTATATGTGATGTCATGATAGTGGTGTACATAATCGTATATGTGATGTCATGGTAGTGGTGTACATATTCGTATTTGTGATGTCATGACAGTGGTGTACAGAATGGTATATGTGATGTCATGATAGTGGTGTACAGAATGGTATATGTGATGTCATGATAGTGGTGTACAGAATCGTATATGTGTCCAAATATCAGTCAAAATGTTAAAAACACAAAATAAAATAAATCAGCTGATAGGTCAAGGTCCAGGTATAGACAAACCCGTCTATGTAAAGGTCTGATACGGTCAAGGTCAAGGCGTACATAAGTTTGAGCAAGATTTCTGTGTTGTTTTATTCTAACTGCTGGCTGTTAGTTACTCAGTTTACCGTGTGAAATGTTTCTTTAGTGTCACAGGTGCTGACAGGTGTACACTTGACTACATTGTACTTTAGTGTCACAGGTGTGTACAGGTGTACACTTGACTACATTGTACTTTAGTGTCACAGGTGTGTACAGGTGTACACTTGACTACATTGTACTTTAGTGTCACAGGTGTGTACAGGTGTACACTTGACTACATTGTACTTTAGTGACACAGGACCTGACAGGTGTACACTTGACTACATTTCGCTCTGCTGACACTCTCATTAGCACACACTTGTAAACAGCAGTGTGCAGTTGGCAGGTTTGAAATATGTAACACAGAGCAGCGTCACACTCACTCACTCCTAGAGTATATAGCACAGAGCACTCTTATATCATTGGATGGATGCCTCTGTATCATACGATGGACGCCTCTGTATAATATGATGGGTGCCTCTGTATCATACGATAGAGGCCTCTGTATCATAAATGGACGCCTCTGTGTCATACAATGGACGCCTCTGTGTCATACAATGGACGCCTCTGTGTCATACAATGGACGCCTCTGTGTCATACAATGGATGCCTCTGTGTCATACAATGGACGCCTCTGTGTCATACAATGGACGCCTCTGTGTCATACGATGGACGCCTCTATATCATACGCTGGACGCCTATGTGTCATATTGTCGCCTCTGTGTCATATGACGGACGCCTCTGTGTCATATGACGGACGCCTATGTGTCATACAATTGACGCCTCTAAGTCATATGACGGACGCCTCTGTGTCATATGACGGACGCCTCTGTGTCATACAATGGACGCCTCTGTGTCATATGATGGAAGCCTCTGTGTCATACGATGGACGCCTCTGTATAATACGATGAACGCATCTGTGTCATACAATGGACGCCTCTGTATCACACGATGGACGCCTCTGTGTCATACAATGGACGCCTCTTTATAATACGGTGGACGCCTCTGTATAATACGATGAACGCATCTGTGTCATACAATGGACGCCTCTTTATAATACGGTGGACGCCTCTGTATAATACGATGAACGTATCTGTGTCATACAATGGACGCCTCTTTATAATACGGTGGACGCCTCTGTATAATACGATGAACGCATCTGTGTCATACAATGGACGCCTCTGTGTCATACAATGGACGCCTCTTTATAATACGGTGGACGCCTCTGTATAATACGATGAACGCATCTGTGTCATACAATGGACGCCTCTTTATAATACGGTGGACGCCTCTGTATAATACGATGAACGCATCTGTGTCATACAATGGACGCCTCTTTATAATACGGTGGACGCCTCTGTATAATACGATGAACGCATCTGTGTCATACAATGGACGCCTCTGTGTCATACAATGGACGCCTTTTTATAATACGATGGACGCCTCTGTATAATACGATGAACGCATCTGTGTCATACAATGGACGCCTCTGTATAATACGATGGACGCCGCTGTGTCATACGATGGACGCCTCTGGACGTCCAACGTCGTCCTCGTGCGAATTGGGGGGGGGGTGGCACGATCAGACCAACAAATAACGGATATTTGATTACCGCCCTTTTGATAATGACTGGTGTTCATTAGGTCTACCAGGGGAGACTTCTGGGTGTCTAATACCGTACAGGTTCGGCGAGAATTCGGCTCACCAGAGTCACACATGGTTCACTATCCTAGTCTCACAAAAGACGGACATTGTAATCTGACCAATGAAACTTTTGGAAATTAATCCCAAAATATCTGAAGTTATATTTTAGAATATCTTAGAGTTTCTTTTTTTTTAACCCAGTTTCTATTAATATCAAAAGACCAAATATGTATCACGACTTAATTATATAATGCTATTGACGGGATGTCCCAGTTAGATGGGTTTTGACTAAAATGTGAAGAGAAATAACAGAGTATGGCAACTGGTCTGTCCTTATAGGGGTAATCAGCCACTGGTCAGTCCTTATAGGGGTAATCAGCCAATGGTCAGTCCTTATAGGGGTAATCAGCCACTGGTCAGTCCTTATTGGGGTAATCAGCCACTTGTCAGTCCTTATTGGGGCAATCAGCAACTGGGCCAAACAGCGTATATTAAATAATAGCTTTTGTATCTCCATTTCCACTGTCCAGTTCCTGGCGCCACTGCTGGTCATGTTCTAGATTAATGACATATATCACCTGGACTCCATGTTGATCATGTAAAGAGTTTGTGTGGTAAGTACTTAAGTTACCCACCTTTGAGACAAGTTGTCGTTCTTTGCTGTTTCTCTGGATTTAATGACTGAAATTTTTCTAGGAATCGACGCATGTATGTTGGTAATGCAACCTCATACACATATCTGCTGTCAGGTGAAGTTTTGACCGATGTTTAAGTCCACATCATATCAACAATTCCCTTTCCCTGATCTCTTAAAGTCATACATTCAAAATCAGCCACCCGCACACCCGCCCGCTTTTAAATTATATTTTCAAAATGGGTAACCATAATATTTTAACATGACAACATTTTAACACGACAACATTTTAACACGATAATATTTTAACTCGACAACATTTTAACACGATAATATTTTAACTCGACAACATTTTAACACGACAGCATTTTAACACAACATTTTAACACGACAACATTTTAACACGACAACATTTTAACTCGACAACATTTTAACACGATAATATTTTAACTCGACAACATTTTAACACGATAATATTTTAACTCGACAACATTTTAACACGACAGCATTTTAACACAACATTTTAACACGACAACATTTTAACACGACAACATTTTAACTCGACAAAATTTTAACACGATACCATTTTAACTCGACAACATTTTAACATTACAACATTTTAACACGACAACATTTTAACACAACATTTTAACATGACAACATTTTAACACAACATTTTAACACGACAACATTTCAACACATTGTTTCAGTTTTTAAAAATATTTTATAACAGGAGATGGATAAGACATTTAAATATTTTATAACAGGAGATGGATAAGACATTTAAATATTTTATAACAGGAGATGGATAAGACATTTAAATAGTGTTTGACACCACTCTTAACTTGTGTCAATGTTTGCCAATAGACTTGTCCTTGCTTCTGTACCAAAGAGGACCACACACACACACCTTACCCCACCCCACCTTGTTATGTACCTGGACTGTACCTGGTAGAACAAGAAAGTACCTCACTGGCTATCACGCCGCGAGCAGAAGTCTTTTTAATTTAAGACAGTGTCCGAGCTGCGAGGAAGCCCTGGACAAATACGTGTTTCCGGAGGTATAGGCTCTGTTCTCACCTGTGTTACCTTGCTGGTCTCACCTGTGTTACCTTGCTGGTACTCTGGTCTCACATGTGTTACCTTGCTGGTCTCACCTGTGTTACCTTGCTGGTACTCTGGTCTCACATGTGTTACCTTGCTGGTCTCACCTGTGTTACCTTGCTGGTCCTCTGGTCTCACATGTGTTACCTTGCTGATCCTCTGGTCTCACCTGTTACCTTGCTGGTCTTCTGGTCTCACCTGTGTTACCTTGCTGGTCCTCTGGTCTCACCTGTGTTACCTTGCTGGTCCTCTGGTCTCACCTGTGTTACCTTGCTGGTCTCACCTGTGTTACCTTGCTGGTCCTCTGGTCTCACCTGTGTTACCTTGCTGGTCCTCTGGTCTCACCTGTGTTACCTTGCTGGTCCTCTGGTATCACCTGTGTTACCTTGCTGGTCCTCTGGTCTCACCTGTGTTACCTTGCTGGTCCTCTGGTCTCACCTGTGTTACCTTGCTGGTCCTCTGGTCTCACTTGAGTTACCTTGCTGGTCCTCTGGTCTCACCTGTGTTACCTTGCTGGTCCTCTGGTCTCACCTGTGTTACCTTGCTGGTCCTCTGGTCTCACCTGTGTTACCTTGCTGGTCCTCTGGTCTCACTTGAGTTACCTTGCTGGTCCTCTGGTCTCACCTGTGTTACCTTGCTGGTCCTCTGGTCTCACCTATGTTACCTTGCTGGTCCTCTGGGTAGCATTCAAGAACCTTCCAGTCCCCCCTCCCACCTCACATTTATTTACCATCTTGTAAACAACAAATGAGCAGGGGTGGGCTACTGTAAAGAGATACAAAGATATTGGAGAATTTCTAATGGTATTTTATCTAATATATTACAGACGCTCATTTATACAGAAGATTATTGTGTCCTACGCGTATCCAAGTTCTATGTCTAGTGCAACTGTTCATTTTTATTAGAGTTCTACACGTTGCTAGTGTATCAGTTTGTTCAGACAGTCTCATCACATATCAGTTTGTTCAGACAGTCTCATCACATGTCAGTTTGTTCAGACAGTCTCATCACATGTCAGTTTGTTCAGACAGTCTCATCACATGTCAGTTTGTTCAGACAGTCTCATCACATATCAGTTTGTTCAGACAGTCTCATCACATGTCAGTTTGTTCAGACAGTCTCATCACATGTCAGTTTGTTCAGACAGTCTCATCACATGTCAGTTTGTTCAGACAGTCTCATCACATGTCAGTTTGTTCAGACAGTCTCATCACATGTCAGTTTGTTCAGACAGTCTCATCACATATCAGTTTGTTCAGACAGTCTCATCACATATCAGTTTGTTCAGACAGTCTCATCACATGTCAGTTTGTTCAGACAGTCTCATCACATGTCAGTTTGTTCAGACAGTCTCATCACATATCAGTTTGTTCAGACAGTCTCATCACATGTCAGTTTGTTCAGACAGTCTCATCACATGTCAGTTTGTTCAGACAGTCTCATCACATGTCAGTTTGTTCAGACAGTCTCATCACATATCAGTTTGTTCAGACAGTCTCATCACATGTCAGTTTGTTCAGACAGTCTCATCACATGTCAGTTTGTTCAGACAGTCTCATCACATGTCAGTTTGTTCAGACAGTCTCATCACATGTCAGTTTGTTCAGACAGTCTCATCACATGTCAGTTTGTTCAGACAGTCTCATCACATATCAGTTTGTTCAGACAGTCTCATCACATGTCAGTTTGTTCAGACAGTCTCATCACATGTCAGTTTGTTCAGACAGTCTCATCACATGTCAGTTTGTTCAGACAGTCTCATCACATATCAGTTTGTTCAGACAGTCTCATCACATGTCAGTTTGTTCAGACAGTCTCATCACATGTCAGTTTGTTCAGACAGTCTCATCACATGTCAGTTTGTTCAGACAGTCTCATCACATATCAGTTTGTTCAGACAGTCTCATCACATGTCAGTTTGTTCAGACAGTCTCATCACATATCAGTTTGTTCAGACAGTCTCATCACATATCAGTTTGTTCAGACAGTCTCATCACATATCAGTTTGTTCAGACAGTCTCATCACATGTCAGTTTGTTCAGACAGTCTCATCACATGTCAGTTTGTTCAGACAGTCTCATCACATGTCAGTTTGTTCAGACAGTCTCATCACATATCAGTTTGTTCAGACAGTCTCATCACATGTCAGTTTGTTCAGACAGTCTCATCACATGTCAGTTTGTTCAGACAGTCTCATCACATATCAGTTTGTTCAGACAGTCTCATCACATGTCAGTTTGTTCAGACAGTCTCATCACATGTCAGTTTGTTCAGACAGTCTCATCACATGTCAGTTTGTTCAGACAGTCTCATCACATGTCAGTTTGTTCAGACAGTCTCATCACATGTCAGTTTGTTCAGACAGTCTCATCACATGTCAGTTTGTTCAGACAGTCTCATCACATGTCAGTTTGTTCAGACAGTCTCATCACATATCAGTTTGTTCAGACAGTCTCATCACATGTCAGTTTGTTCAGACAGTCTCATCACATATCAGTTTGTTCAGACAGTCTCATCACATGCCAATTGTTCAGACAGTCTCATCACATGCCAATTGTTCAGACAGTCTCATCACATGCCAATTGTTCAGACAGTCTCATCCCCTGCCAATTGTTCAGACAGTCTCATCCCCTGCCAATTGTTCAGACAGTCTCATCACATGCCAATTGTTCAGACAGTCTCATCCCCTGCCAATTGTTCAGACAGTCTCATCACATGCCAATTGTTCAGACAGTCTCATCACATGCCAATTGTTCAGACAGTCTCATCACATGCCAATTGTTCAGACAGTCTCATCCCCTGCCAATTGTTCAGACAGTCTCATCACATGCCAAATGTTCAGACAGTCTCATCACATCCCAATTGTTCAGACAGTCTCATCCCCTGCCAATTGTTCAGACAGTCTCATCCCCTGCCAATTGTTCAGACAGTCTCATCACATCCCAATTGTTCAGACAGTCTCATCACATCCCAATTGTTCAGACAGTCTCATCACATGCCAATTGTTCAGACAGTCTCATCCCCTGCCAATTGTTCAGACAGTCTCATCACATGCCAATTGTTCAGACAGTCTCATCACATGCCAATTGTTCAGACAGTCTCATCACATGCCAATTGTTCAGACAGTCTCATCCCCTGCCAATTGTTCAGACAGTCTCATCACATGCCAATTGTTCAGACAGTCTCATCCCCTGCCAATTGTTCAGACAGTCTCATCACATGCCAATTGTTCAGACAGTCTCATCACATCCCAATTGTTCAGACAGTCTCATCCCCTGCCAATTGTTCAGACAGTCTCATCACATGCCAATTGTTCAGACAGTCTCATCACATGCCAATTGTTCAGACAGTCTCATCACATGCCAATTGTTCAGACAGTCTCATCACATCCCAATTGTTCAGACAGTCTCATCCCCTGCCAATTGTTCAGACAGTCTCATCCCCTGCCAATTTTTCAGACAGTATCATCACATGCCAATTGTTCAGACAGTCTCATCACATGCCAATTGTTCAGACAGTCTCATCACATGCCAATTGTTCAGACAGTCTCATCACATGCCAATTGTTCAGACAGTCTCATCACATGCCAATTGTTCAGACAGTCTCATCACATGCCAATTGTTCAGACAGTCTCATCACATGCCAATTGTTCAGACAGTCTCATCCCCTGCCAATTGTTCAGACAGTCTCATCACATGCCAATTGTTCAGACAGTCTCATCACATGCCAATTGTTCAGACAGTCTCATCCCCTGCCAATTGTTCAGACAGTCTCATCACATGCCAAATGTTCAGACAGTCTCATCACATCCCAATTGTTCAGACAGTCTCATCACATCCCAATTGTTCAGACAGTCTCATCCCCTGCCAATTGTTCAGACAGTCTCATCCCCTGCCAATTGTTCAGACAGTCTCATCACATCCCAATTGTTCAGACAGTCTCATCACATCCCAATTGTTCAGACAGTCTCATCCCCTGCCAATTGTTCAGACAGTCTCATCCCCTGCCAATTGTTCAGACAGTCTCATCCCCTGCCAATTGTTCAGACAGTCTCATCACATGCCAAATGTTCAGACAGTCTCATCACATCCCAATTGTTCAGACAGTCTCATCACATCCCAATTGTTCAGACAGTCTCATCCCCTGCCAATTGTTCAGACAGTCTCATCCCCTGCCAATTGTTCAGACAGTCTCATCACATCCCAATTGTTCAGACAGTCTCATCCCCTGCCAATTGTTCAGACAGTCTCATCACATGCCAATTGTTCAGACAGTCTCATCCCCTGCCAATTGTTCAGACAGTCTCATCACATGCCAAATGTTCAGACAGTCTCATCACATGCCAATTGTTCAGACAGTCTCATCACATGCCAATTGTTCAGACAGTCTCATCCCCTGCCAATTGTTCAGACAGTCTCATCACATGCCAATTGTTCAGACAGTCTCATCACATGCCAGACGGGGAGGAGAAGGTTTGTGTGTGTTCGTTCTCGTGAATGAAACAAGAAAATGTTTTTTTTATCCCAGTGTCTTTCTGTGTGTTGTATACTTTATGTATTATTACTACTTTGCTCTTTGTTCCTCTATTCCCTAGGGGACGAATCTTTTTGGGGGCGCGTGCCCAAAATTCAACCAAAACCCACTTATTTAAAGCCAACTGCCAACACTCCATGAAACCTGAAGATGGGAGTTAGGCTTAGCTGTTTGGAAAGGAGGTAATATATTAGCCGCGTGCCGGCTGATGAGGATATGCGTGCCGATTGTGGCACGCGTGCCATAGCCTCGTCATCATTGTTCTTTTCTGTAGTGTTTTTTAAAAAACTGATTGAACTAGTGGTGTTACTTTTGAACAAAAGGGAGATTCCAGTGAAGGACTGGGCTAAGAACGAAAGAAAGATTTCATGGCGGATATGGAGAGAGATCCAAATGTGATGTTGATGTCAATGGTGATGATGGTAATGATGGTAGTTCTGATTGTGATGATGGTTATGATGGTACAAATGGTGATGACGGTAATGATGCTGGTTCTGATGGTGATGGTGGTTCTGATGGTGATGGTGGTTCTGAAGGGGATGATGGTAATGATGGTGGTTCTGATGGTGATGGTGGTTCTGATGGTGATGGTGGTTCTGATGGTGATGGTGGTTCTGATGGTGATGGTGGTTCTGATGGTGATGGTGGTAATGATGGTGGTTCTGATGGTGATGGTGGTTCTGATGGTGATGGTGGTTCTGATGGTGATGGTGGTAATGATGGTGGTTCTGATGGTGATGGTGGTTCTGATGGTGATGGTGGTTCTGATGGTGATGATGGTAATGATGGTGGTTCTGATGGTGATGGTGGTTCTGATGGTGATGGTGGTTCTGATGGTGATGGTATTGATGTCACACAAACATTACTTCATGATCTTGTGGCTCAGTTTCCTCTGATTATTTGAGATTTTTTTATAAAACGGATTTTACAGTTTGTCCAAGTTCAGGTGACCTTCACCTTTCAGCACACCTGTGGTCAATCTTCCAGTTTGCGTACTACGTCATCATGGCCACGGGGAATGTCCACAAACAAGTCCAAACTCAGCCGTCACGACCTGACGTCCAGATGACGTTTGCTCCCTAAAGCTGTCCACTCCCAGGGGATATTACTGGCCATCTGCTTGCACAATGAAGGGCTCGGTGCTGTCGCTTGGAAACTCAAGGTATCGTTAAAATACCACAGTTACACTTGAATACGTAAGGTATCGTTAAAATAGCACAGGTAAGTTTGAATACATAAGGTATCCTTCGATACCTCATGTACGCTTGGTATAGTTAAAATACCTAAGTTACTCTTGAAAAAACAAGGTATCATTAAAATACCACAAGAACGTTCTCGAAACTGAATGGTATCGCTTGAATAGATATTTAGCCATGATTTTTTGCGGAACTTTAATTATGTATTTTAGGAATGGTTTGATCTCTGCAGTGATGAGGCAGACTTTTTAGAGAAAAGTAATAAAATGATTGATTTTTTTGAAGGATGTTATACACGGAAACAGTTTTAATATCCGCTGTCAAGCGAATTAAAGGCATGACCAGACAGGACACATTTACATCATCTGTTTCTGATCAATGTGATCAATGTGATCGATGTGATCAATGTGATCAATGTGATCAATGTGATCAATGTGATCAATGTGATCAATGTGATCAATGTGATCAATGTGATCAATGTGATCAATGTGATCGATGTGATCGATGTGATCGATGTGATCGATGTGATCGATGTGATCGATGTGATCGATGTGATCGATGTGATCGATGTGATCGATGTGATCGATGTGATCGATGTGATCAATGTGATCAATGTGATCAATGTGATCAATGTGATCAATGTGATCGATCCAAATTTATTTTAACTTTTCATCCCCATAATTTTATAGCCCGCCAGGTGATTCTCAAAAACCGACCAATCCTCATGGCTGACCCTCTAACTCAGCAGGCCTTCAAAAAAACCTCCTCTTTTTGCTTTCCGGAGAGATAGAAGCCTGAGAGATATACTTGTAAGAAGTCACCTTCCCTCAATGAAAGCACATATCGGAACAAAAGGTTGCAACCGTAACCGTTGCAATACTTGTCCATATTTGATTGAAATTAATAAAATGTCTTTCCCTCTTGAAAAATTCATAATAAAAGATGAATTCACTTGCACAAGTCGCAACGTGATATATCCAATTCTTTGCATGAGGTGTAATAAAATTTACGTGGGTGAGACAGGTCGTCGTCTTGGAGATCGGTTTAGAGAACACCTGTATAATATAAATAAACAGGCTCAATGTCCTGTGTCTTAACATTTTTATATTCCAGCAATACCCAATGTTATACAGTCCTGACATGAAGGTCTGACCTGTGCAGGTTCTGAAAGTTCTACAGTCCTGACATAAAGGTTCTGAGGTTATACAGTCCTGACATGGTCACAGCAGAACAGATTTTTTCGATCAAACAAATTTAGTTTTGAAATACTTTCTCGATCATTTAAGTTGTATTTCATTTTATTTTCTCCAAAGTCTGAATTTCCGAAGGGCGCGAAAACAATAAGTTTTTGTATAGTCATGGGGTGGGGGGGGGTTTACGCTAATTCAGATATTTACGATGATATCGTCTGCTTCTGGAGTAACGCGGTGGTCGAGTGGCAGCGCACTGGACTGTCGTACCGATGGTAACGGGTTCGAATCCGTGTGAAGGCAAGGGTTTGTTCCCGGGGCCTAGGGCGTCCCTGAGTCACCCCGCTCCGAATGGGTACCTAACACTACATGTAGTTAGGCGGCTGGGTAATGCGTGGAACCCACAAAGCCGTGGCCTGTGATTGCTGCATCACTTGCCAACAGATCATCTGTCATGGTCTGTGGACGCAACTATCTTCTGCATAGAAGGAGCGTCTGTATAGATAAGATAAGATAAGATAAGATAAGATAACTTTCTGACCCGTTAACTAATGTTGATAGGAAGCCGCCGCCATTGTTTGCAAGTAATTTGTTGCCGCCGTTGTGAACCTAATCATCTCTATTAGGATATAGTTTTAAATTACGTCAGTTGAATATATTGTTTAAATAGAATATAGTTTTATTTGAGGAAAATTACTTGTGACATATGTATGATATTTTGGTGGTTTATTGTGTAGTCTCTGGGGAACTATTTTAAAAAAATAAATAAATAAGTTCCAAATCAAAGCAAAGACGTCTATACATAGATTGTATATGTGCGTATTTGTGTGCTTGTTTACTTGTGTATGTTTGCATGTGTTAGTGTGTGTGTGTGTGTGTGTGTGCCCGCACCAAAACTAACACGTGTCCATTACGTGCCCGGATGTTAGCTGACCTGGGAACGCCCCCGATGCAACTGTCCAGTAGCTGAGTCAGCAACACAGAGAGATCAAAACAATGGGCGGAGAACTCCAAATTGATGACGTAATTATGTCGCCTGCCCACCTTGTTATCAACTACAGCCCTTACTTCCTGTTTTTATCTGATGATCCTTATTTGACCAATAGGGGACATAAGTGTTCAACAACTGTTATAAAATATATCTTTTTTTACTTTCGAAGATTTCTTTTCTTTTCCAGGAATCTTTGTCTCTTACAGATCGCCTCTAATTTCTTAATTATATTTAAACAAAAACAAACAAAAAAACTTCTGGTCTTTGTTTGCTGAGGAAGGCGTCTTGTTGATACGTTCTTTGTCTTGGGTTGTTTTTTCTCTTTCCAGGCTAATATTAACACTTTCCAGGCTAATATTAACACTTTCCGATAACTTCCAATGAGTTTTTCCATCTAGGTACCACTATCGGAATTTTTTTCCTTCTTTTTTTTTCTTTTTAAAATAGAAACATTCATGTGGAATCTCCTGTGACGTAAGTTGAATGTCTGTCAACACAACATGGATCATTGTCATTTTTGGGGCTGATCTGATAAATTACGTCATAGAGACAGATGTGGGGAACGGTTCTTATATTGTAAAGATATGTGACTAGGGTCTTTCAATTTATGTGACGAGGGTCTTTCAATTTATGTGACGAGGGTCTTTCAATTTATGTGACGAGGGTCTTTCAATTTATGTGACGAGGGTCTTTCAATTTATGTGACGAGGGTCTTTCAATTTATGTGACGAGGGTCTTTCAATTTATGTGACGAGGGTCTTTCAATTTATATGACGAGGGTCTTTCAATTTATGTGACGAGGGTCTTTCAATTTATGTGACGAGGGTCTTTCAATTTATGTGACGAGGGTCTTTCAATTTATGTGACGAGGGTCTTTCAATTTATGTGACGAGGGTCTTTCAATTTATGTGACGAGGGTCTTTCAATTTATGTGACGAGGGTCTTTCAATTTATGTGACGAGGGTCTTTCAATTTATGTGACGAGGGTCTTTCAATTTATGTGACGAGGGTCTTTCAATTTATGTGACGAGGGTCTTTCAATTTATGTGACGAGGGTCTTTCAATTTATGTGACGAGGGTCTTTCAATTTATGTGACGAGGGTCTTTCAATTTATGTGACGAGGGTCTTTCAATTTATGTGACGAGGGTCTTTCAATTTATGTGACGAGGGTCTTTCAATTTATGTGACGAGGGTCTTTCAATTTATGTGACGAGGGTCTTTCAATTTATGTGACGAGGGTCTTTCAATTTATGTGACGAGGGTCTTTCAATTTATGTGACGAGGGTCTTTCAATTTATGTGACGAGGGTCTTTCAATTTATGTGACGATTTCTAAGAATGTGGTGAAATGGGTTTTGCTTTCGGAATTTTGTTTTGGACCCGGGGGGGGGGAGGGGGGGGGAGGGAATCCCTAATAATTCCACTTGATGTCCCGTTATGGAATCTTCCGCTTGATATTGGTACAGACAAAAGTTTGGCTTATGAATGTTAACAAAATGCTGTGTAACTAAATTCAAAAAAACGTTATATGACAAAAGTGTTACGTAGTTTAAAAATGTGAGTAGACCATAATGTGATATGATCTGAATATGTTTATTGATGCCGTACACATAGAGTTTACTTCACCATCAAGAACGTGTCACCTTAATAAAACAACAGATTGAGCGTCATCAACTATTTTGTAGTGTGTTATGTAGGTCGATATTCCTGCTTGAAGAACGCTATAGCTGTATGTAGATTAATTTTGCTGCATGAATATTTTTTAAAAGAAAATAAAACACGAATATTGCTGTATATCACACCACCACTGTCGCATCACAGCATCATCCATCCATCCGTCTATCGATCCATACATCCATCAATCCATCCATCCATCCGTCCATCCATCCGTCCGTCCATCGAATCAACAGTTGTGATTGTGGAAGCCAGACGCGGAAATTTCAAGAATTATGTTGCGACTTGCTGAAACATTATAATTGAAATATCATGAATCAAGGTAAAGAAATTATTTCTGGGTTGAATTTACATTCTCGTACTTGCTCGTCAAGGTCACTGATGTCAAATTAAAGAGTGTTTAAGCATGAATTGAATGTGTCCGGCTAAATTTCGTGTTATGACATTGTGTTACATGGAAAACAGCAACAACAACAAAACAAAACTAAAACTGCTGACCAAACTCACAACACTGATCGTCCTCTGCAATGACGTCATCAAGGAATCGCTCCAAGTGACTTTTTTTTTAATTACTCTCCGCTCCAAATGATCTATTTCAATGTGATAAAACGAGCGATAAATTCGACCAAGGTTTTCATACTGGTTGCTTTTTTAAAAAGGTTTTGTTTTATATTTTTAAAAACAATTACTGGTTGGCTGTTTCACGTTCTGTCTGGATTTTCCCGTTCGCGACAAACCGAAACATTTGGCAGCCATCTTTGTTTGCAAAATGTGAAGCTCCCAGGATCGTGGCCAAAGTTTGATGTGGAATAAAGTTCAAGAACTGGCGACATAATGCGTGACAATTTGTCGTGAGTTCTCTGCCCCTGGTCAACGCAATGTTTAATTTGTATTGATTATTTGTTTTGTGTGAGTGAAAAAAGGGGGAGGGAGGGGGACATGAAGGTGAAGGTCACAATCTCGGAAGGTCATCCTTTGTTGGGAAGGTCCACGCGACCTAGTTTGTAATCCTCAGTCAATCGTAACAGCATCTAGCTTTCTCTTGAATGAATACGTCAATAAGACAGTTGAGTTCTTGGCCTTTGCCCCCAAAATTTTTTTCTTCTGAAATACATGTACTATAAATACATGTACTATAAATACATGTACTATAAATACATGTACTATAAATACATGTACTATAAATACGTATACTATAAATACATGTACTATAAATACTTGTACTATAAATACATGTACTATAAATATATGTACTATAAATACATGTACTAAAATGCATGTGCTATAGATACATGTACTATAAATACATGTACTATAAATACGTGAACTATAAATACATGTACTATAAAAACTTGTACTATAAATATATGTACTATAAATATATGTACTATAAATACATGTACTAATACATGTACTATAAATACATATACTATAAATACATGTACTATAAATACATGTAATATAAATAGAGTGTTTGTAATTATAACTTTGTCTCAAACATGGTATTATTATTATTCGTGCCGTGTCCCCCAGCCCCCAGACATTAATAACTAAATTATAGTTTGAGATTCAATGTTACCAATGTAACATTTATGAAGTTCAGTTCAATCATTCAACGCGTTGTGCCTCGTAATGTCGATTACCCCTCTATTCGCGAGTGTCCACGGTGAAACGAGCTTTATTCGAGACATCTAGGCTCACAGCGTATGTGCGACTTCTGCCTCTAACGTCTCTCTCTGTCTCTAACATCTCACTCCCTATTTACCCGACCATTACGCGTGCCTAAGATGTCCTTGACCTTTAGTGTAAATTGTAGAGTTCGGTCTTGATATTATTTAACGCGGGATTTAAAACATAAAAAAGATCATTATACATTTATGATAAATTATTTCTTTTTCCTTATATACAAAATTTGACAATTATGTTAAATTGAAACGAAACAGATTCATAAAACAGATTCATAAAACATCTTTTATATCTGTATTATAAACAGATTCATAAAACAGATTCATAAAACATCTTTTATATCTGTCTTATAAACAGATTCATAAAACATCTTTTATATCTCTCTTATGAACCTAAAATATCGACGGACACTTTTTAAAATGGTAAAGTTTATGGATTTACCCCACCCCGCTTTTTCCCAATGAGTTAAATGTAGTTCCTTGATATTTGGTTCAAATCAATTTGTGGGCATTTCTGCAGCTGTGGGTTCAACAACAAACACGAAGCAGATTTTATGTCGGTCGGGTAAGGACTGGGGAAGGAAGTGGTGGTCTTGGATTATGTTAGTCACATCAGGTGACCCCGTGACCACCTGTTGTGGGGGTCAGATGGCCTGTTAATCTTGAACAAATAAAACCTAGTGAACATTTTAACATGCACACGTCATCGCTGGGGGAGAAACTTGAGGACGGTGGGTGGGGCTGGGGTGAGGGGGTGGGGAGATTCAGGTGTTTAGGAAGAAGGTGTGGGGATGAGGTGTGAGATATTTTGGCGAGGAAGTGTTTGGGTGGTGATGTGGTTTCCAGTAAAATGACCCATACTTTGTTCACAAATATGAAAATATCTGTCACTCCTTCACTAAATGAACATTGCTTTATTTCCACAAACAGTGTACATACAACTGGACGTACATTGAGGTGACCCCTGTACATACAACTGGACGTACATTGAGGTGACCCCTGTACATACAACTGGACGTACATTGAGGTGACCCTTGTACATACAACTGGACGTACATTGAGGTGACCCCTGTACATACAACTGGACGTACATTGAGTTGACCCCTGTACATAACACTGGACGTACATTGAGGTGACCCCTGTACATACAACTGGACGTACATTGAGGTGACCCCTGTAAATACAACTGGACGTACATTGAGTTGACCCCTGTACATAACACTGGACGTACATTGAGGTGACCCCTGTACATACAACTGGACGTACATTGAGGTGACCCCTGTACATACAACTGGACGTACATTGAGGTGACCCCTGTACATACAACTGGACGTACATTGAGGTGACCCTTGTACATACAACTGGACGTACATTGAGGTGACCCCTGTACATACAACTGGACGTACATTGAGGTGACCCCTGTACATACAACTGGACGTACATTGAGGTGACCCCTGTACATACAACTGGACGTAAATTGAGGTGACCCCTGTACATACAACTGGACGTACATTGAGGTGACCCTTGTACATACAACTGGACGTACATTGAGGTGACCCCTGTACATACAACTGGACGTACATTGAGTTGACCCCTGTACATAACACTGGACGTACATTGAGGTGACCCCTGTACATACAACTGGACGTACATTGAGGTGACCCCTGTACATACAACTGGACGTACATTGAGTTGACCCCTGTACATAACACTGGACGAACATTGAGGTGACCCCTGTACATACAACTGGACGTACATTGAGGTGACCCCTGTACATACAACTGGACGTACATTGAGGTGACCCCTGTACATACAACTGGACGTACATTGAGGTGACCCTTGTACATACAACTGGACGTACATTGAGGTGACCCCTGTACATACAACTGGACGTACATTGAGGTGACCCCTGTACATACAACTGGACGTACATTGAGGTGACCCCTGTACATACAACTGGACGTACATTGAGGTGACCCCTGTACATACAACTGGACGTACATTGAGGTGACCCCTGTACATACAACTGGACGTACATTGAGTTGACCCCTGTACATAACACTGGACGTACATTGAGGTGACCCCTGTACATACAACTGGACGTACATTGAGGTGACCCCTGTACATACAACTGGACGTACATTGAGGTGACCCCTGTACATACAACTGGACGTACATTGAGGTGACCCCTGTACATACAACTGGACGTACATTGAGTTGACCCCTATACATAACACTGGACGTACATTGAGGTGACCCCTGTACATACAACTGGACGTACATTGAGGTGACCCCTGTACATACAACTGGACGTACATTGAGTTGACCCCTGTACATAACACTGGACGTACATTGAGGTGACCCCTGTACATACAACTGGACGTACATTGAGGTGACCCCTGTACATACAACTGGACGTACATTGAGGTGACGCACCTCATAAAGCACCTCATAACATCACCACGGATAGCATTAATTAATGTCTTGGTTGTAGGTCATCAATATATGGTACACTACCTGAATTTATAATTAGACCATCCTAAACTGACATCTTGTTCTTTATGTGCATGTACTCTGTGTGGATGTACTCTATGTGCAACATACACTGCTGACCAGCAGATTCTATAATTAATGGATTGTTGGTGACATCACGAGCAAGGGCAATTAACTCACTATGAAATGGTTAATTTCCCTTGGCCTCTCCTCTCAGAGCTAATCTAATGGCACAGTCCAAACAACAAGATATGACTTTCAAAATTAAGACCAACGTTAAGAGTGGCTCGGGCGGGGGAAAGAGTGACTCGGGCGGGGGAAAGAGTGGCTCGGGCGGGGGAAAGAGTGACTCGAGGGAAGAGGGACTGGGGGGGGGGAAGAGGAGAAGAACTTTGGGGGGAGGGACTGGGGTGATAAAGGCGGTGTAAAATTAAAACCGTTGCACTGTTAGTTAATTTAAAACACTTAATTTTCTTATATAAAAAACCTAATTACGTGAAATGTAAATTTCATAAAGGTATTATTGCCTGAAGTTGAGATTATTCCAGACCCCAGAGATATTCTTTAAAATAATATTTCTAAAACTGTCCAGCGACGGGCTATTTTGTCTAGTACATTAGCAAATCACTAAGGATAACAAAAAATAACTAATTTAAACATAACAAAAGGAGGGGTTGAAAGGCAGGGAATTGGAGCAATTAGAATACAATTTGCGACGCTAAAACGGCGAGCACAAAAACTGAAGTTGCGGGTGTGCTAAAAGTGCAGATGAACTTTAGGCGCGCGCATACCGCGACCTATCAGCTGATCCGATTGGCGCGCGGTAACTACACACGCGCTTGGGCTCATTTTACAAATATTTGCTGGCAAGAACGAGGTCTCTATTGATTGACGCTGGTTAGTACACGTCCCCCCCCCCACACACACCAACCATGATTTGTGCCCAGAGATTATGAGACATAAGCTGTCATTATAATTGGTCACATTATCAAAGCTTTGCCTGGTCACGTCAAAGTTTTGGGGATATTCCCGTTGAGTTGACCTTGGATGGCAAAAAAGTGGTGGGGGCCGGGGGAGCCTGGGGGGGGGGAGGGGGTCTAGCAGCCAAACACCAGAGGTTTGTAAAGTTGGTGACGTCATAGAGGTAAAATCAAGTAGTAGTGCGGAGGGTTGATGACTCTCAAACCGGGAGGCTGGTGCCAGTAGGGTAATGACAGCAAGTCTAACGTAACAAAACCACAGTGACTCCCATAGTATGTAATGTTAAACCATTTGGCTTGTAGAATATCTGTTACGTCGTTGTCTGGGTACTTGTAATGACCACAAGGACAGTTGTCTGGGTACTTGTAATGACCACTAGGACAGTTGTCTGGGTACTTGTAATGACCACAAGGACAGTTGTCTGGGTACTTGTAATGACCACAAGGACAGTTGTCTGGGTACTTGTAATGACCACTAGGACAGTTGTCTGGGTACTTGTAATGACCACAAGCACAGTTGTCTGGGTACTTGTAATGACTACAATGACAGTTATCTGGGTACTTGTAATGACCACAAGGACAGTTGTCTGGGTACTTGTAATGACCACAATGACAGTTGTCTAGGTACTTGTAATGACCACAATGACAGTTGTCTAGGTACTTGTAATGACCACAAGGACAGTTGTCTGGGTACTTGTAATGACCACAAGGACAGTTGTCTGGGTACTTGTAATGACCACAATGACAGTTGTCTAGGTACTTGTAATGACCACAAGGACAGTTGTCTGGGTACTTGTAATGACCACAAGGACAGTTGTCTGGATACTTGTAATGACCACAAGGACAGTTGTCTGGGTACTTGTAATGACCACTAGGACAGTTGTCTGGTTACTTGTAATGACCACAAGGACAGTTGTCTGGGTACTTGTAATGACCACAAGGACAGTTGTCTGGGTACTTGTAATGACCACAAGGACAGGCTAAACCCTAAAGTAACTCCAACACCCTCGTAACATTCATAAGTTTTATTATCGTCCAACAAGGTCCTTCTGCACGCAACAACAGCAAATCTTTACTCACTCTAGACCAGTGCTTCTCAAAGTGGTTGTCCACGGACCGGTGCCGATCCGTGGGTCATCCGATGCCGGTCCGCAGAAGTTAACATAAAGGACATTTCGCTACCACGTCAGTACAGGGAAAATAGTTCACTGGTCCCTGGTGCAATGGAAAAATTCTTGCCGGTCCGCCATACTAAAAAGTTTGAGAGGCACTGCTCTAGACTACCTACCGTCCCTACGTCAAGTTTACCATCTCCCCTCATATCTCCTCATTTACGTCATGTGTTCAATCGCACCACAGACTAGTAAAAATATTTACACACAGGGGAACCCCCATTAACTATATTTCCCTGACAATATCTTACAAATTTGATTAACGTTATTGTTTATAAGGCATATTACTTTGAACATGTTGTCGTTTTGTCACTTTGTCGTTTTGTCACCTTGTCGTTTGGAACCCATGTCGTTTTTGTCACCTTGTCGTTTTGTAGTCATGTCGTTTTGTTACTTTGTCGTTTTGGCTCTTTGTCGTTTTGTCACTTTGTCGTTTTGTCACCTTGTCGCTTGGAACCCATTTCGTTTTGTCACCTTGTCGTTTTGTCGTCATGTCGTTTTGTTACTTTGTCGTTTTGTCACTTTGTCGTTTTGTCACTTTGTCGTTTTGTCACCTTGTCGTTTTGTCACCTTGTCGTTTGGAACCCATGTCGTTTTGTCACCTTGTCGTTTTGTCGTCATGTCGTTTTGTTTCTTAGTCGTTTTGTCACTTTGTCGTTTTGTCACCTTGTCGTTTTGTCACCTTGTCGTTTTGTCACCTTGTCGTTTTGTCGTCATGTCGTTTGGTCATGGATTGGTATGATCGATGTTTAACGGGTATTATATAATTGATCAACCAACAAGACAAAGCAAAAAGACTGAAAAAGACACAAATGTTGCTATTGTCAACCAAACTTGTTAGCTTGTGGCTCACTTGTGGCTCACTTGTAGCTGTAGTTATACACAAATAAATGCAAGTCCTACGGATCTCTTGTTAATTTTAAAATCACATCGTGAGAACCACTGAATGACATGATGGGAAAGCGTTGAGCTATTTTTAGCGTCATGGCTATGTTTCGAAGAGTGCAAACTCAACAAGAGTTGTCTGCACAAACCGATAGAGTGGAAATCAAATACTCTCGAACACTTAACACGTCGTTATTCCCCACAATCGGTTGTGTTGTAGATTTACGTGCCAATAAATATAACTGTGTAAAGGAAATATTGTCATTGAGATATTATCATAACATTGAATGACGCGAGGCCAAGGAAATTATGTGAACGAGGTTTTTTAATAACATTGAATGACGCGAGACAAAAGGAGATATCGTGGAGATCGAACAATCTATTGTTAGGCATTCTGTAGGCGGGACTTTGTTGTCAACATTATGTTGGTCCACATTCTGTGGGCGGGACTTTGTTGTCAACATTTTGTTGGTCCACATTCTGTTCCCGGCATTCCGGATGCCGAAATTGTGTAGACTGGGTCAAGGCCGGTCTAAGGGAATCAGCGGCCCCAGGCGGCTGCCTAGTTTGCCTATGGCTAAAGCCGGCCCTGCCTGGGTACAACACTAAATGCTGTCAATCTCCCGTCTCTTGTTGAAATTCGCAATACAAGATAACCTTGATGTCGCGGTTCTCACGCAAAAAAGCAGTGCAGACTTCCGGTCAAGGATTGGCAAATACAACCAGTAGTACCACCAGTAATACCACCAGTAATACCACCAGTAATACCACCAGCAATACCACCAGTAATGCCACCAGTAATACCACCAGTAATGCCACCAGTAATGCCACCAATAATACCACCAATAATACCACCAGTAATACCACCAGCAATACCACCAGCAATAACAACAGTAAAGTCAACAGTAGTTCCACCAGTAATACCACTAGTAATACCACTAGTAATACCACCAGTAATACCACCAGTAATACCACCAGTAATACCACCAGTAATACCACCAGTAATACCACCAGTAATACCACCAGTAATACCACCAGTAATACCACTAGTAATACCACAAGTAATACCACCAGTAATACCACCAGTAATACCACCAGTAATACCACCAGTAATACCACCAGTAATACCACCAGTAAAGCCACCAGTAATGCCACCAGTAATGCCACCAGTAATACCACCAGTAATACCACCAGTAATACCACCAGTAATACCACCAGTAAAGCCACAAGTAATGCCACCAGTAATGCCACCAGTAATACCACCAGTAAAGCCACCAGTAATGCCACCAGTAATGCCACCAATAATGCCACCAGTAATACCACCAGTAATACCACCAGTAATACCACCAGTAATACCACCAGTAATACCACCAGTAATACCACCAGTAATACCACCAGTAATACCACCAGTAATACCACCAGTAAAGCCACCAGTAATGCCACCAGTAATACCACCAGTAATACCACCAGTAATACCACCAGCAATACCACCAGTAATACCACCAGTAATACCACCAGTAATACCACCATTAATACCACCAGTAATACCACCAGTAATGCCACCAGTAAAGCCACCAGTAATACCACCAGTAATACCACCAGTAATACCACCAGTAATACCACCAGTAATACCACCAGTAATACCACCAGTAATGCCACCAGTAATACCACCAGTAATACCACCAGTAATACCACCAGTAATACCACCAGTAATACCACCAGTAATGCCGCCAGTAACACCACCAGTAATACCACCAGTAATACCACCAGTAATGCTACCAGTAATGCCACCAGTAATACCACCAGTAATACCACCAGTAATGCTACCAGTAATGCCACCAGTAATGACACCAGTAATGCCACCAGTAATACCACCAGTAATACCACCAGTAATACCACCAGTAATACCACCAGTAATGCCACCAGTAATACCACCAGTAATACCACCAGTAATACCACCAGTAATACCACCAGTAATACCACCAGTAATACCACCAGTAATACCACCAGCAATGCCACCAGCAATACCACCAGCAATACCACCAGTAATACCACCAGTAATACCACCAGTAATACCACCAGCAATACCACCAGCAATATCACCAGTAATACCACCAGTAATACCACCAGTAATGCCACCAGTAATGCCACCAGTAATACCACCAGTAATACCACCAGAAATACCACCAGTAATGCCACCAGTAATGCCACGAAAGGACACTATATAAGTATTTATTATTTAGGCTTACTGTTTATATTATACATATACTAGCGTATCACCCGTCAAAAATAAAGGAAGTTTTCAGCTGAAATCTATTTTGAAAAAATTCACTTTTTTTTTCTTTTCAAAAGCCCACCTAACTTGTCTTTGTTTGATAAATACGAAATATTAAACTTTCTGAAATGCACACAAAGTATTTTATAATACGAGTTGTAGGGCGCCTAAGGCGCCCCATTTGTTTTTTATTTATTTTATAATTAACCATCATCAAATCCTCTTTTTACATTGTTCCCTTTTCCAAAATTAACATATGAGCTAAAACAATGACGTCATATAATTTTTTTTACAGCGTATCTTCAATTTGCACACCTTTTGACTTTTGATGCATTGGTGCAGTAACTTGGTGCGCTGCTTTCTAAAATTAGTAGCGTCACGGACAGACACTACAGACGTGACATTGCAAATTATATTGTTTATCAGTGTATTACCTGTCAAAAATGACGGGAGTTTTCAAAATAGATATATTTCAGATTTTGTAATTGTCCCTTCTGCCCGAAAGCCGCATAGTAAATAATCAGAAAATGTAGAGACCAAGAGAGAAAAATTAAATCTCTTTTCCATATTGAACAATTTTATGCGGACGTTTGAAAACAGGGTTAATTTTTTTTAGCGGTGGGCATTCTAAAATCTAGCGCTACGAACGGACATAGCAGAGTATATATTTTGATTATATATACGAATATATGTGTTATGAGAAAACCTCCAAGCTTAGGCTTCACGTTATATAATTTTGCATGAATAATAATGATATAATCATGATAATAGTAAATGCATAGTGAATTACACACAGCATAAAGTGATACTGCGGCAAAGAAGTTTGAAGTTCGAAGTATTTACCAATATTGCTGTAGTCACAGTAGTCACGACGCCGAACTGGAGGCGATTTGCAAGGGTTTGAAGGAAGTGCGCCGACGTCTAGCAAGAAGAAAGGTTTTCCCGACCGTCGTAGTTTTCACCGACTCACGGTTTTCGCTGGAGACCGTGGGTCGATCCTCTCTGGAGACGAAAACGGTCAGTGTCATTTTGGAAACAGTAGGTGAAATCCTAGCACGAGGCGGAAAAGTAGTCCTTCAGTACATCACTGGGCACAGTGGCGAGCCTCATTCAGACAGGGTCGATAAGTTAGCGAGAGAAGGTTCAGCTCAGCCCCAACCCGATCGCCCGATGACCCAGCTGGGGGTCAGATCGTGGCTTAAGGACCATTTCCGAGAGAAATGGCTCCAGGGCTGGGCATCTGGAAGCACGGCCAGAAAAGTATTCCAGTACATACCGCGACCGAGCAAAAGCGATTCCTGGTGGAAAATTGGACGTAGCAATCAGACGCTCATAACTAGAATGAGAACTGAGCATTGTCCCATAGGAAGCTACCTGTACAAGTTTAACACTAGAAGGGAACTGGCGTGTCGGCTGTGTGGCCAACCGGAAGAGACGGTGGTCCACGTACTCGAAGAGTGCCCCGAGTTGTGCGGGGATTTGGAAGGTGAAGTAACGGTACCTGCAGAGGATTACCTCTACGGCGATGCCCGCTTGATGAGGCTCGCTTGCGATAAAATGAACCGGGTCCTAAGAGCTTAGCGGCTCGACCCAAAAGAGAATGAATATTCACCAATATTGCCGAGGAGTCAGCCGGACATTAACTTGCGGCATTGAATAGTGCGCACCAATTATGAGTGCACCAATAATACAGCACAGTGCGTTATAAATTATGTGACTGTAATGTGATCCACATCAAGCATATCTGTGATTTGAAGCAGTTTAAGCTTCATCGATGATTATTACTTGTCAGTTTATTCGCCCATTTGTCCAATCATTATTACCACAACATTTTCAAAACATGTAAAAAATAAACTGTAATTTTACACATGTTAATAACTATTTATTTTGCATGAAACGTAGTATGCAAAGTTTGTCACATGATAACAGAAAAGATTAACTTATCAACTGTTAATCATATTTACAATTTAATATAAACGTGCTAGTAATTCACATAAACGTTTTTATTATTGTCAAGTCAGCACCTTTTCAAGATCTATTATGACTTGTCAGTTTATGCGCCCATTGGTCCATACATTATTACCTTTACATTATCAAAAACATGTCAATAAAAAATTGTAACTATTTACAAATATGAATAACAACGAACTATTTATTTTGCATGAAACCTTTGAAGTAAAGTTAATCACTGGATAAAAGAAAATATTAAGGTATCAACTTTAATATACACGTTTTATGAATTCTAATAAACGTTTTCATTATTGTCAAGTCAGCACCCCTTCGAGTTCTATATTAAAAGCAAAGATTTTTTATTCAAAATTAGTCTAAGACACATTAAAATATTACATGTAAATAACAATAAAAAAACTATTGTGGGGAGGAGTCCGATTTTTTTTTAAACATACAAATATGCAATCTCAAAGTGTATAAAAGAAAAAACTAACACTAAACTGAAGCATAAGTTGACAAATTTCATTTTCAGTATTAAATAATGGCTTTGTAGTTCAAAACGCATCGAAACTTGACAACCGAAAGACAACCAATTGTAAATTTCATAAACCGAAAAACGAATGTTATATATTAATATAGATAATTAAATGTATAATTACGTACGTAATATTGATATGGACACATACACAAAAACGGACATTTAATACAAAAAATAAAATAATATTAATCACATCAAATAAAACATTGATTACTCTTTTTACTTGGTTCCCTTCACACATTAATAAAAGCTCAAATAATGACGTCACGTCACAATATTTTATGGTGAGCAACACATTTGTTATAATCTCGAAAGCAACTTTAAAAAAAAATTTATCGGGAGTTACCTCGCATAGCGTAGGTCTGACTGACAGACACTACTGACTTGCGTGACAATTGCAAATTATATAGTTTTTTATATATACTAGCGTACACCCGTCAAAAATGACGGAAGTTTTCACCTGAAATCCATTTATTTTATAAAAAATACATTTTTTTAGGGCGCCTACGGCACCGACCTTTTTCAAAAGCCCAACTAACTTGTCCTTGTTTGATAAATACGAAATATTAAACTTTCTGAAATGCACACAAAGTATTTTATAATAGGGGTTGCCTACGGCGCCCCGTTTGTTTTTTTATTTTATAATTAACCATCATCAAATCCTCTTTTTACATTGATCCTTTTTCCAAAATTAAAATATGAGCAAAAACAATGACGCAATATTATATTTTTTACAGCGCATTTTTTAATTTGCACACCTTTTGATGCATTGGTGCAGTAATTTGGTTTTCCCTGCTTTCTAAAATTAGTAGCGTCAGGACAGACTGACTGACTTGCGTGACAATTGCAAATTATATAGTTTTATTATATATATAATATATATATATATATATATATATATATATATATATATATATATATATATATATATATATATATATAAGGTTTGGTTTATACAATGTACTTAAATTTGTTGACCAACTTTTTGTTATTTCCTAGCTGGATAAAATACAAATTCAAGAGATATTATAAACTTGATGGCCACAATAGAAGACTTTATTATAAGTTTAGTGAGCTAATAACCAACAGGTAAAAATGTATAATATAAAAACAGGGTGTTAGTAGGCCTGACAGGACGTAACACAACAGGCCTACTAATACCCTGTTTTTATATTATACCTTTACCTATTTTAAAGCCTGATTGCAGTCTCACCCCCATTACTTTAATAACCAACAAGCGTTTTAAATAGAGAATCTAATAATGAGCTAAACAACCTTGTAAAGAAATCGATGGCCTGGTCAGTGGACATCTAGGCGAGTTGGACAACTAGAAACTACGACAATACCAAAAGAAGATCTTTGTTATCTTAACTTCTCTAGCGAACTAGAAAATAATATTCAATAAGAAAGTAATTTATAAACCTGACAAGGTCAATGGATCTGTAACTATTTAGTTTACGTGACCACATCAATGCATCTATGTGATGACAGCTGGAAGATTTATTTTGGTTGAAACCAATACAATGTCGTGTATTTTAATTTTATCTATATCAATAAACTGTAATAATATATCAATTTATTACGGCTGTCAATATTAACATACATAATTTGCAATGTGTGTCACGTCTGTCTGTCCGTGATGCTACTAATTTTAGAAAGCAGCGCACCAAATTACTGCACCAAAAATAACTTTTTGAACGTTTCACATAAAATTGTGCAATTATATATGTATATATATATTTACGCTCAATTATGTAGCCTAACGCTAAGGGACATCACTTTGCTTTTCTTTCAAAATTGGATAATCATTTTGGTTTTCAGATTAACAGTAAACACCCTCCTCACTTTTATTAATAATTGAACAATTCCATGCGGACGTTCGATAATATTTATTTTTGGTGCAGTAAATTGGTGCGCTGCTTTCTAAAATTACTTTAAAAATTGTGTGGTGATTAGCACTGTAAAAAATATTATATACATACCTTGTGTACATTTCAGGACTATTTGGTATTTTATCATATAAGGAAACGTTACTTAGACTTTTGAACAACAAAAAAAACCTATTATAAAATACTTTGCGTACATTTAAGAAAGTTTAATATTACGTATTTAACATACAAGGACAAGTTATGTGGGCTTTTGAAAAAGGTGGGCGCCGTAGGCGCCCTTAAAAAAAGGGGGCGCCGCAGGCGCCACGGCGCCGCAGCACAAACTAGTATGAAAATAAAAATAAAATAAAAATAAATAAAATTTCTGTATTATATTATTTTTTATTCTGATGCGAATTTTTCAAAATAAATAGATTTCAGCTGAAATGTATTTATTTTGAAAACTTCCGTCTTTTTTGACGGTTAATACAATAGTCATAAGATAATAATCACGTTTATCAAACTATTTCTGTCATTGAAAGAAATAGGGTCAGCACAGGTGAAAGAGTGGGGGGGGGGTTTCGGCTCAGGTGAGGGGGGAGATCGGGAGGGCGGTCCTTAATTGTTCAGTTACGTGGAGGTGGGCGTGACACCCACCACTCCACCTGGGGTGTCGGCCAATGACACAGATTCATATCTCTTCCTTACCTGACATAACCGGACACCCGGCCTGTTGTTAAGACATGGTCCCCAGCCCGCCAGTAGATCAGCTTACAAACTAGTCCGTCAGCGCCGCCGATACGATTTGTTTCTTAAAGGACATGACATTCAGCCGATGTCATCGATATGGGGTGTGTGTCACATCAAACCGACACGTCACGTGATTCTTTGTCTGTTAATTTATTCATAGATCTCATTAAAGCCAGCAGTGAAATACTCACATGTAGGGCCGGGTTTATGTGGTCTGCGCTTTTGTTCCTCACGTTGCACGGCGGGATGCCTTCAAAGTGCGCATCAGAAATTAACGCGGACGTTCAATGAAGTGCTGCACTTTAATTTTAACATCATTCAAGGGAAGGTTGTAAATAAACAATTTTATTTTAACATCATTCAACAGAAGGTTGTAAATAAACACTTTTATTTTAACATCATTCAACAGAAGGTTGTAAATAAACACTTTTATTTTAACATCATTCAACAGAAGGTTGTAAATAAACACTTTTATTTTAACATCATTCAACAGAAGGTTGTAAATAAACACTTTAATTTTAACATCATTCAACAGAAGGTTGTAAATAAACACTTTTATTTTAACATCATTCAACAGAAGGTTGTAAATAAACACTTTTATTTTAACATCATTCAACAGAAGGTTGTAAATAAACACATTTATTTTAACATCATTCAACAGAAGGTTGTAAATAAACACTTTTATTTTAACATCATTCAACAGAAGGTTGTAAATAAACACTTTTATTTTAACATCATTCAACAGAAGGTTGTAAATAAACACTTTTATTTTAACATCATTCAACAGAAGGTTGTAAATAAACACTTTTATTTTAACATCATTCAACAGAAGGTTGTAAATAAACACTTTTATTTTAACATCATTCAACAGAAGGTTGTAAATAAACACTTTTATTTTAACATCATTCAACAGAAGGTTGTAAATAAACACTTTTATTTTAACATCATTCAACAGAAGGTTGTAAATAAACACTTTTATTTTAACATCATTCAACAGAAGGTTGTAAATAAACACTTTTATTTTAACATCATTCAACAGAAGGTTGTAAATAAACACTTTTATTTTAACATCATTCAACAGAAGGTTGTAAATAAACACTTTTATTTTAACATCATTCAACAGAAGGTTGTAAATAAACACTTTTATTTTAACATCATTCAACAGAAGGTTGTAAATAAACACTTTTATTTTAACATCATTCAACAGAAGGTTGTAAATAAACACTTTTATTTTAACATCATTCAACAGAAGGTTGTAAATAAACACTTTTATTTTAACATCATTCAACAGAAGGTTGTAAATAAACACTTTTATTTTAACATCATTCAACAGAAGGTTGTAAATAAACACTTTTATTTTAACATCATTCAACAGAAGGTTGTAAATAAACACTTTTATTTTAACATCATTCAACAGGAGGTTGTAAATAAACACCTTTATTTTAACATCATTCAACAGAAGGTTGTAAATAAACACTTTTATTTTAACATCATTCAACAGAAGGTTGTAAATAAACACTTTTATTTTAACATCATTCAACAGAAGGTTGTAAATAAACACTTTTATTTTAACATCATTCAACAGAAGGTTGTAAATAAACACTTTTATTTTAACATCATTCAACAGAAGGTTGTAAATAAACACTTTTATTTTAACATCATTCAACAGAAGGTTGTAAATAAACACTTTTATTTTAACATCGTTCAACAGAAGGTTGTAAATAAACACTTTTATTTTAACATCATTCAACAGAAGGTTGTAAATAAACACTTTTATTTTAACATCATTCAACAGAAGGTTGTAAATAAACACTTTTATTTTAACATCATTCAACAGAAGGTTGTAAATAAACTCTTTTATTTTAACATCATTCAACAGAAGGTTGTAAATAAACACTTTTATTTTAACATCATTCAACAGAAGGTTGTAAATAAACACTTTAATTTTAACATCATTCAACAGAAGGTTGTAAATAAACACTTTTATTTTAACATCATTCAACAGAAGGTTGTAAATAAACACTTTTATTTTAACATCATTCAACAGAAGGTTGTAAATAAACACTTTTATTTTAACATCATTCAACAGAAGGTTGTAAATAAACACTTTTATTTTAACATCATTCAACAGAAGGTTGTAAATAAACACTTTTATTTTAACATCATTCAACAGAAGGTTGTAAATAAACACTTTTATTTTAACATCATTCAACAGAAGGTTGTAAATAAACTCTTTTATTTTAACATCATTCAACAGAAGGTTGTAAATAAACACTTTTATTTTAACATCATTCAACAGAAGGTTGTAAATAAACACTTTTATTTTAACATCATTCAACAGAAGGTTGTAAATAAACACTTTTATTTTAACATCATTCAACAGAAGGTTGTAAATAAACACTTTTATTTTAACATCATTCAACAGAAGGTTGTAAATAAACACTTTTATTTTAACATCATTCAACAGAAGGTTGTAAATAAACACTTTGAAACGATCCAATCGGTGTTCAGATTTCATTCACAAAAAGTGATTTTTTTCCCCTAGGATTTTTATGACAGATTGATATTTTAATTTTAATGATTTTTCTCTGGTATCAAATTACTTTGATTACTTGTGACAACTTGTCTAGAAGCATCTCTGGTATCCAATTACTTTGATTACTTGTGACAACTTGTCAAGAAGAATCTACTTTTCATTCGTTTACAATTTTTAAGTGTTTTCTATATTATAATTTTTACCACGTTTCATAATTACCATATTATATTTAATCTGTTTCTTGTTAAACTAACCCCCCCCCCAGTGGCGGATTTAGGTTTGTCTTCGTGGGGGGGCGAGGAGAATTTCAAGGGGCGCCGCAAAAATTTTTTTTATTCATGCACTTAGTGCAAATATTTATAGGTGCTGAAATAAAATTCATTTGTCTAAATTGCTGGTTCTGCAATGAAGATTAGAAATTTGATATGAGATTCACTCTTATTGCTATATTTTATGTTAAAAAACTTTTCTGCTCACTTTAAATGTGAGATTTACTTTAATAAGTTTTCACCTTAACAGACTGCTGCAGTCTCAAATAGGAAATTTAAAATGTGTTGTTTATGTTACATACATTTTCAGAGTTTCCCTATGGCAACTTGCTAGACAAAAAAGAAACTTCTAGTCTTACGTACATATGGTTAATCAATTGAATTTATGAAAATGGTAGTTAATTTGGGAGCTGTTATTTGTGACGAAATCTAAATTTCTCATAATCCTTTGTGTTCACTTTCAATTGCTGAATATCCTAGCAGACTTTAACATAGAAAACTCAGCATAATAAGTTTATAGTCTTTGTGCTAAATAAAACTTCTAAAATGTTTTGATAATGAGGTATAATTTTATTAAATTTTTTATAGGCCTCCAATAGTTTGTTGTACTATCTGCAAAATGACTCATCAGTTTGTTCAGCTTGCCATAAATAGCACTGACAGTAACTCAAACAAATAACTAAGTGTTAAATAATAAATGCTGTGTTGATCATTCAAAGTACATTACATGTATTTAATATTATTTTTGTTTACGTCAAACCATTGCAATGAATCTCTTCAATATACAAACAATAGCTTTATATTCAGGAGAGTAATAGGTCACAAATGCAAAAAAAATATGATGTATTTTAAAAAATGTTAATCATTAATAAAAGGCCTAAGTAATTAAAGAAATCATTTATCAAATACGTATTATATGCATATATCATATGTAGGATAAAAAGATGACAGTAAATTATGAACTTAGTTCCAAAGAGAACAACTTATTTTTACTAACATCATTTTAAGAGCTACTGTTTTTAGTTCTTGTAATAGTTTTCTATCTGAAAAGAATGAAATGAGAATTTTATCTGACAAAATAGTTCAGTTTAAGTCCAGGTAATCTGATGCTACGAAATAATGAAAAACACAGAGACTTTGGTGGAGTGGATTGGTCAGGATTAGTAACACACACACAAAGAGTGCCAATAATATTATACTTATAAATAAACTAAACAATTTACTTCAGAATTTAAAAAAAATAATTTATCACTGGAAGTTTGAGCATCAAACTTTGGGAAAATCTATGAACTTTACATAAACAATGATTGTAAGTTCCTTAAATAAACATTCAATACTCTAATAAGAATGCAGGGACTAAATACAAACCATGGATAAGCATATGACGCAATATTCTTCTGTATAGAAGGAGCGTCTGTAACAGATAAGATACGATAAGATAGAGACCTTAGCCGTATATAAATTGCTTTCTACGTGATTTCATTTAAGCAAAACGATTTATCGTTGATTCAAAGTCAACGTTCTCAGCTAGATCACGTTCAATTGAAATTAATGCCAATTCAGACAGACGTTCGTTTGTCATTGTTGAGCGCAAATAATTTTTGATGAGTTTCAATCTACTGAAACATCTTTAAGCAGTAGCACTGCTAACAGGAAGAGTCATGTAAATTTTATAGAGTAATTGACAAATTAGTGAGACCCGATGCCATTAGTTTTTCAGTCAACAATGGCTGAACCTTTTTAAGTTTTAGTTTACTCGGAAAGGGTAGCTGTGTTAATGCATACAAATCTTATATTCTACGATTGCTTCTTCAAGGTTAATGTCGTGTTTGTAAATTTTGCATAAACTTTGAAAAGAATCTTTAATTTCCTCCGACATTTGTGATGGATCAATACCATAGAAATAAGTAACTGTGCTCCGAAAGTCATTATATCGATCATCTATTTGTGTTACAAGTTTATCCATGATAGTGAAGTACGTTTCAGATTTAAAGCGTGTAGTTGGATCATCAGCCATTTTATCTCTGCTAAGTTTGCCTGCCATACTTTTCTTTTTTGCAATTCACTTTTCTTTAAATTCTGTTTTAACATCTACATAGTTTGGAACCATTTTCGTTAATAAATTATTTGACATCTACATTCAGCATTTCAAAAGCGTCATCGCTTCTCATATCAACAAACTTATTTTTTCCAACTCCGATCAACTGTTTTGCAAAGGCGTTGCAAGTAGTTTGATAACATGAAGATAACTTTTGTACAAATAGCATCAGAAAAACAAAAGAATATTTTGTTATTAAAACAGATAGTCCCATAGCTTCTGCTCTGACACTTCCTTTCTATTCTGTTGATTCCCCTGAATCAAGTGTGGCTAGAATAGCAGAGAATGATCCAACAACTGCATGAACTGCATACTTACGGCTTGCACATCTTGTATCAGAAATTCGTTTCAGAGTATCTACTGTTGATTCATATTGAGATTTCTTGTATTCTTTAAGAGTATGTAGACGTGGTAAACTAGACGTAAGGAATGCATACAACCTTAAATCTGCGCCAAAAAACAACTGTATACCACTGTTTACAGACATTGCTTCGATAGTAACCAAATTCAAAACATGGGCACAATAATTGGGTGAAAGTTTCTTTATCTGAGTTTAAAGGCCACTCTTAATTCCAGAGTATGCCTGTCTTCGACAGAGTGAGAAATCAATGTTTCACTTTTTTATTTCCGTTAAAATCTTCTCAGCAAATGCGGGAGCATTTTTTATTTACGAGGGCGCTTATGAGGTTTTACATATGCATTTCACTCATTCTCTCACTTTATAGATCTCTCTTTAACTTTTATACCAAAAACCCGCCACAAGTTTTTAGTCATATTAAATCAAAGTACATGAACTTGAATTTATAAGTTTTAAATTATTTTCTTCTTTTTAGTACACTTATAAAAACGTGGTTTTTGAAAATCTTTTTTTTACCTTTATTTATTTTTATTGTGGCTTTAACGTGGGCTAGATGCCACGCCCCTCAGCTTGTGAGACTAGCGCACTATTCGTTATCCAGCCGCTGTTTACCAAAGTATAAAAGCCTATAAATCTTTCCACAACATGTCCTGATTTTAAAACTGAATGTAAAGAAACTGACATCTGATCAACTCTAGATATATCAATGGTTGATTCAATAATTAAAGAAAATAATTGTGCAGACTTAACTACATTATCAATTGTCGCCGATAATTCAGATGCGAGTGATTGATTTAAACCAGATATTACAGTTTCATCATTTGATAACACGATATTTAGCAAGCAGTTTGGTGTTGATTAGAAGTTTCGTGTTTAGAAATACTTTTTTCTGCTCTTGTGACACCTTTTTGGTGTTCATCGAGGGCGTCTTTAGGGGGGCGCCATTTTAGACCCAACAGGGGCGCGGGGGGGCAAGCCGCCCCCCCTGCCCTATAGCTGAATCCGCCACTGCAACCCCTTTATCCCACATTCAAGTTTATTCAGTTTCGATAGTTGGTCAGTTTGAGAAGATTAAACTGACCAGCAGTCAGCAGTAGCTAGGGATTCTGTTTGTGTTCAAATAAAAAAAATGAGAACAAACACGGAAAAGGGGGTGGGGGTGGGGGTGGGGGGGGTACCAGAGAGATTGACCATTTGAAAATAAATGAGACACTGTCAACAACAATCAGACATTGTCACCAACAATCAGACATTGTCACCAACAATCAGACATTGTCACCAACAATCAGACATTGTCACCAACAATCAGACATTGTCACCAACAATCAGACATTGTCACCAACAATCAGACATTGTCACCAACAATCAGACATTGTCACCAACAATCAGACATTGTCACCAACAATCAGACATTGTCACCAACAATCAGACATTGTCACCAACAATCAGACATTGTCACCAACAATCAGACATTGTCACCAACAATCAGACATTGTCACCAACAATCAGACATTGTCACCAACAATCAGACATTGTCACCAACAATCAGACATTGTCACCAACAATCAGACATTGTCACGAACAATCAGACATTGTCACCAACAATCAGACATTGTCACCAACAATCAGACATTGTCAACAACAATCAGACATTGTCACCAACAATCAGACATTGTCACCAACAATCAGACATTGTCACCAACAATCAGACATTATCACCAACAATCAGACATTGTCACCAACAATCAGACATTGTCACCAACAATCAGACATTGTCACGAACAATCAGACATTGTCACCAACAATCAGACATTGTCACCAACAATCAGACATTGTCACCAACAAACAGACATTGTCACCAACAATCAGACATTGTCACCAACAATCAGACATTGTCACCAACAATCAGACATTGTCACCAACAATCAGACATTGTCACCAACAATCAGACATTGTCACCAACAATCAGACATTGTCACCAACAATCAGACATTGTCACCAACAATCCTCGAGAATAAGTTAAATTGGCATGATTAAATTGTGCTTCCAATCGTGATTTCCCCCTCGTCTTTCATGATTTCATCCACTGAGGTGACATACAGCACAACACGCCTTGGGTTGGGACAGTGATTCTCAAATTATTGGAGGTACTGAACCCCACCAGTTTCACATGCGCATTCAACGAACCATTCTTAATATGAAAAATAAAGTATGATTTTTATTCTCAAACTTTTTTTCTTGAACTCCGCCGATCCCCTGAGACTCACTCACCGAACACCTGGGGTTCGATCGAACCCAGGCTAAGAACCTCTGGTTTCGGGTATCAAATCCTAAGAACACCTTCTTACTGGTTGACCTCTGACCCATGATGTCACCAACCTCTGAAACACCCACAAGGAACTATCCACCAATGGGGTTGTTTCATGAAAATAAAGTCCCGTCATAAAGTATAGGCCTTCTCACCTTGTGAAACTCACTACACTTATTAAACTACATCACAAAACACTACAAACACACTACAATCGTTAAACACAATACAATCATCAAACACACTATAATCATCAAACACACTATAATCATCAAACACACTATAATCATCAAACACACTATAATCATCAAACACACTATAATCATCAAACACACTATAATCATCAAACACACTATAATCATCAAACACACTATAATCATCAAACACACTATAATCATCAAACACACTATAATCATCAAACACACTATAATCATCAAACACACTATAATCATCAAACACACTATAATCATCAAACACACTATAATCATCAAACACACTATAATCATCAAACACACTATAATCATCAAACACACTATAATCATCAAACACACTATAATCATCAAACACACTATAATCATCAAACACACTATAATCATCAAACACACTATAATCATCAAACACACTATAATCATCAAACACACTATAATCATCAAACACACTATAATCATCAAACACACTATAATCATCAAACACACTATAATCATCAAACACACTATAATCATCAAACACACTATAATCATCAAACACACTATAATCATCAAACACACTATAATGATCAAACACACTATAATCATCAAACACACTATAATCATCAAACACACTATAATCATCAAACACACTATAATCATCAAACACACTATAATCATCAAACACACTATAATCATCAAACACACTATAATCATCAAACACACTATAATCATCAAACACACTATAATCATCAAACACACTATAATCATCAAACACACTATAATCATCAAACACACTATAATCATCAAACACACTATAATCATCAAACACACTATAATCATCAAACACACTATAATCATCAAACACACTATAATCATCAAACACACTATAATCATCAAACACACTATAATCATCAAACACACTATAATCATCAAACACACTATAATCATCAAACACACTATAATCATCAAACACACTATAATCATCAAACACACTATAATCATCAAACACACTATAATCATCAAACACACTATAATCATCAAACACACTATAATCATCAAACACACTATAATCATCAAACACACTATAATCATCAAACACACTATAATCATCAAACACACTATAATCATCAAACACACTATAATCATCAAACACACTATAATCATCAAACACACTATAATCATCAAACACACTATAATCATCAAACACACTATAATCATCAAACACACTATAATCATCAAACACACTATAATCATCAAACACACTATAATCATCAAACACACTATAATCATCAAACACACTATAATCATCAAACACACTATAATCATCAAACACACTATAATCATCAAACACACTATAATCATCAAACACACTATAATCATCAAACACAATATAATCATCAAACACACTATAATCATCAAACACACTATAATCATCAAACACACTACAATCATCAAACACACTATAATCATCAAACACACTACAACTAGTAGCCTACTATCGTTAATGAAACGCGCCTGTGTTAAGTAACGTTTACAAACTGTGTCGCTGATAGCAAATGGTTTTCTAGTTGTGGTGTTTGCGGCTGTTTGTGTTTGCTATGGTGTTGGTGGTGGTTGTTGTGGTGGTGTTGTAATAGGGTTGAATTCCCTCGCAAGTGTCTACATGTCCAAGAATGTAGTTAAAACATGTGTCCACTGTCGTGTGTCTTCTGTCTCAGTCTGACCTGTGTCTACTGTCGTGTGTCTTCTGTCTCAGTTTGACCTCTGTCTACTATCGTGTGTCTTCTATCTCAGTCTGACCTGTGTCTACTGTCTTGTGTCTTCTATCCCAGTCTGACCTGTGTCTACTGTCGTGTGTCTTCTATCTCAGTCTGACCTGTGTCTACTGCCGTGTGTCTTCTTTCTCAGTTTGACCTGTGTCTACTGTCGTGTGTCTTCTATCTCAGTCTGACCTCTGTCTACTGTCGTGTGTCTTCTATCTCAGTCTGACCTCTGTATACTGTCGTGTCTTCTATCTCAGTCTGACCTCTGTCTACCTTCGTGTGTCTTCTATCTCAGTCTGACCTCTGCCTACTGCCGTGTGTCTTCTATCTCAATCTGACCTCTGTCTACTGTCGTGTGTCTTCTATCTCAGTCTGACCTGTGTCTACCGTCGTGTGTCTTCTATCTCAGTCTGACCTGTGTCTACTGTCGTGTGTCTTCTATCTCAGTCTGACCTCTGTCTACTGGCGTGTGTCTTCTATCTCAGTCTGACCTCTGTCTACTGTCGTGTGTCTTCTATCTCAGTCTGACCTCTGTCTACTGTCGTGTGTCTTCTATCTCAGTCTGACCTGTGTCTACTGTCGTGTGTCTTCTATCTCAGTCTGACCTCTGTCTACTGTCGTGTGTCTTCTATCTCAGTCTGACCCCTGTCTACTGTCGTGTGTCTTCTATCTCAGTCTGACCCCTGTCTACTGTCGTGTGTCTTCTATCTCAGTCTGACCTCTGTCTACTGTCGTGTGTCTTCTATCTCAGTCTGACCTCTGTCTACTGTCGTGTGTCTTCTATCTCAGTCTGACCTGTGTCTACTGTCGTGTGTCTTCTATCTCAGTCTGACCTGTGTCTACTGTCTTGTGTCTTCTATCTCAGTCTGACCTGTGTCTACTGTCGGGTGTCTTCTATCTCTGTCTGACCTCTGTCTACTGTCGTGTGTCTTCTATCTCAGTCTGACCTGTGTCTACTGTCGTGTGTCTTCTATCTCAGTCTGACCTTTGTCTACTGTCATGTGTCTTCTAACTCCGTCTGACCTGTGTCTACTGTCGTGTGTCTTCTATCTCAGTCTGACCTGTGTCTACTTTCGTGTGTCTTCTATCTCAGTCTGACCTTTGTCTACTGTCGTGTTTCTTCTATCTCAGTCAGACCTCTGTCTACTGTCGTGTGTCTTCTATCTCAGTCTGACCTGTGTCTACTGTCGTGTGTCTTCTATCTCAGTCTGACCTCTGTCTACTGTCGTGTGTCTTCTATCTCAGTCTGACCTCTGTCTACTGTCGTGTGTCTTCTATCTCAGTCTGACCTATGTCTACTGTCATGTGTCTTCTATCTCAGTCTGACCTCTGTCTACTGCCATGTGTCTTCTATCTCAGTCTGACCTCTGTCTACTGTCGTGTGTCTTCTATCTCAGTCTGACATGTTTCAACTGTCGTGTGTCTTCTATCTCAGTCTGAACTGTGTCTACTGTCGTGTGTCTTCTATCTCAGTCTGACCTCTGTCTACTGTCGTGTGTCTTCTATCTCAGTCTGACCTGTGTCTACTGTCGTGTGTCTTCTATCTCAGTCTGACCTGTGTCTACTGTCGTGTGTCTTCTATCTCAGTCTGACCTCTATCTACTGTCGTGTGTCTTCTATCTCAGTCTGACCTCTGTCTACGACCATGTGTCTTCTATCTCAGTCTGACCTATGTCTACTGTCATGTGTCTTCTATCTCAGTCTGACCTCTGTCTACTGCCATGTGTCTTCTATCTCAGTCTGACCTCTGTCTACTGTCGTGTGTCTTCTATCTCAGTCTGACCTGTTTCAACTGTCGTGTGTCTTCTATCTCATTCTGATCTGTGTCTACTGTCTTGTGTCTTCTATCTCAGTCTGACCTGTGTTAACTGTCGTGTGTCTTCTATCTCAGTCTGACCTCTGTCTACTGTCGTGTGTCTTCTATCTCAGTCTGACCTGTGTCTACTGTGGTGTGTCTTCTATCTCAGTCTGACCTGTGTCTACTGTCTTGTGTCTTCTATCTCAGTCTGTCCTGTGTCTACTGTCGTGTGTCTTCTATCTCAGTCTGACCTGTGTCTGCTGTCGTGTGTCTTCTATCTCAGTCTGACCTGTGTCTACTGTCTTTTTACTTCTATCCCAGTCTGACCTGTGTCTACTGTCGCGTGTCTTCTATCTCAGTCTGACCTGTGTCTACTGTCGTGTGTCTTCTATCTCAGTCTGACCTGTGTCTACTGTCTTGTGTCATCTATCTCAGTCTGACCTGTGTCTACTGTCGTGTGTCTTCTATCTCAGTCTGACCTGTGTCTACTGTCGTGTGTCTTCTATCTCAGTCTGACCTGTGTCCACTGTCTTGTGTCTTCTATCTCAGTCTGACCTGTGTCTACTGTCGTGTGTCTTCTATCTCAGTCTGACCTGTGTCTACTGTCGTGTGTCTTCTATCTCAGTCTGACCTGTGTCTACTGTCGTGTGTCTTCTATCTCAGTCTGACCTGTGTCTACTGTCGTGTGTCTTCTATCTCAGTCTGACCTCTGTCTACTGTCGTGTTTCTTCTATCTCAGTCTGACCTGTGTCCACTGCCATGAGCTGAACGAAGCTGGAAATGTGTTTATATCGCGCTCTACTTTGGAATCTCCTGGGAGCTCACGAGATATTTTATTATTTATGGGACATTCAGGCTGAAAGGCACGACTTTGGAGTTCCCCTATTAGCAGGGCTGATCTACGCGTTTTACAGTACAATTGTGTATAACAGCATTGCCAGGTTGACAAGTTTTACGTTACTTTTGTAACAAACCGTTAGCATTGACAGGTTGACAAGTTTTACGTTACTTTTGTAACAAACCGTTAGCATTGCCAGGTTGACAAGTTTTACGTTACTTTTGTAACAAAACGTTAGCATTGCCAGATTGACAAGTTTTACGTTACTTTTGTAACAAACCATTAGCATTGCCAGATTGACTGACAAGCTTTACAGCAACAAAAAAAAACAATAAGCGTGGAGAACTTTAGTCTGAAACAAATCGAAGCTGCCATCTTAGATTGTTTGTACAGCAACAACAGCAGCAGCAGAAGTCTCCAAGAAAACAAGCACTTTTATTTGCCCTACGGATCTCTTTCGGCTATTTATAGACACGTCGCTCTCCAATCAAGCATGTCTTTGAATAACTTCATAGATTCCCGCCATTCCTACAGCACACTAGCAGACGTCAAAATAAGAAGGAGCGAACTGCTGTTTTAATGAACCTCCGGTACAAAAAATAAAAGGGCCTCTCTAGCCTCGAGGCCCAATGGACGTATGGACATCATCAACTCCTTATGGGCTCATCG
Organism: Ampullaceana balthica; assembly: GCA_944989445.1. Classification (NCBI taxonomy): domain Eukaryota; kingdom Metazoa; phylum Mollusca; class Gastropoda; family Lymnaeidae; genus Ampullaceana; species Ampullaceana balthica. Next base: position 324,404 of record CALYLW010000534.1, on the reverse strand, counting down.
ATTTGGGTTACTTATTTGTGATCAAACAAACCCATGGCCGCCATTGAAAGCGAGCGGTTTGTATAGATATTAAAGCATGATTGACGATGTGAAGTGTTTCTTCGGTTGACTGCATTCAGACAGCGCTAGAGTGGGGGGGGGGCGCTAATGGGATGGGTGTCTTCGTTATTAACATCTCGACAAAGTGCATGTATTTTAAGACACGACAGTGGCTCGTCCAAGGGATGAATGCTTTTATTTTTATTTCTGTGAAGAGATCATTCGGGGAAGGGGTGCGCAATGAGGGCGGGGCGGATGTCATCTCCCCCAAGGTGTCAACGACTAAGCCTTGTTTGTTGGTGTCCATGGAGACAAGTGGTCAAAACAGTGGCGGCTCTATGGACACTGATAGAGTTAATCAAAGATGTCAACAGGAAGTTACAGCCCAGTGTTATGTACGCGAGTTCTGTGCTTTTAAAGTACAATGTTAAGACATAAGGATCGAGATTGTAAGCGAATTATCCGATCACACAGGTCAGACTTAAACATCATGAAATTATAACTAGGATAGGTGCCGGGCACGGTTAGATTAGCACTCGACTCATTCTCATAGAGCTGATTTAAATATGTATACAGCCCGAGGGTGCTTCTCCCAGTTCAAACTGTCTTTAGATTGACGCTATAAAAAAAGTTACCCGCGACCGGCGGTCTGGCCTTGAACTCTGAAGGACATGATTGGACACACAGAAGGACATGATTGGACACACATAAGGACATGATTGGACACACAGAAGGACATGATTGGACACACATAAGGACAGGATTGGACAAACAGAAGGACATGATTGGACATACAGAAGGACATGATTGGACACACATAAGGACATGATTGGACACACAGAAGGACATGATTGGACACACATAAGGACAGGATTGGACAAACAGAAGGACATGATTGGACACACAGAAGGACATGATTGGACCGATCCCCTATCTCATGCCACCTCTCGTCACTGCTGTCTCATGCCACCTCTCGTCACTGGAGGATGGGGAGTCGTGTGGTTGTGGTAACTGTTGATTCTTCACTCTCACTTCTCACTAAGTATCGACGCACTGAGCTAATACGGAATTTCAATCATTTTACAGCATCTCTACACGAAAAATACGCTCGGCATACCGGAAATGCCCCCCCCCAAACATATAAAGGAGTAGGGCTGTACCGGATTAGGCCGAATTTATAAAGTGAAATCCGGCAGAAGCTGGAGCCGGAGCCGAAATCTGGTACACCCCTATGAAGAAATCTGGTACACCCCTATAAAGAAATCTGGTACACCTCTATGAAGAAATCTGGTACACCCCTATAAAGAAATCTGGTACACCCCTATGAAGAAATCTGGTACACCCCTATGAAGAAATCTGGTACACCCCTATAAAGAAATCTGGTACACCCCTATAAAGAAATCTGGTACACCCCTATAAAGAAATCGGGTACACCCCTATAAAGAAATCGGGTACACCCCTATAAAGAAATCTGGTACACCCCTATGAAAAAGGAAGTTGACTGGCCGAGGAAGCCACACACCTGCCGTATTTTCTGTCCATTTATTTGAGTTAGTTTTTCAAGTAAACAAAATCTTTTGGAGTGCACAAAATTGTATTTACAACAAAACCTAATCTCTATTTATACCCCACAACCCAAACAGATAACTGGTTCGCTTGTAAGGCGCTTTGTGAAGATTAACTATAGTAGGAGTTGATCTCTAGATCTGGAGATATCTGCATGTGATAAGTACAGCGTTGAGAGATTATTTCAGCTGATAAAACAAATTAAAAGTCTTGACTTCGAGTCCACCGCCGAACGGGATGAATGAGGCACCGCGGCGTCAGATCACGTGACCGGGGTTGCGAAGTTGACTGCACGTGACCTCTGGGTTGTTGTGTGCAACAAGCGCGCTGGACCTTGACGCATGGGTCAAATGACTTCACGGGACTTTAAGTCATCCATGGAGCTGTTGATTGAATTCAGTCATTTTGGTTTCTATAGTGTCGTATACAGAAAATACAAAGCAAAAATAATTCTAAAAAAAAATTGAAATACAAATAATAAAATTAAAACTAATTCATGAATAGAAATCGAAAAGTAGACACTATAGAGGCAATAATGGTTGTCTCCCTCTAGATGTCTTTACTTTGTACTTTCTTTGGCCTGTTGACAACTAGACTATAGACAATCTATAGCCATGATGGGCCAAGGCAATCCCTGCGACTTAATAGATCGTTAAATACGTCCTTTAGTGCATGTAGTAACTGTTGGAAATATCATTCGAATATTTTTAATTTTCAGCTTTTAAGTGTTTTACGATGTCCTAATGGATTACAAGTCAACAATACTCTCATGGTGCATACATCAAAACACATCAGTCATATTTCAAACTATTCTATAATTAATTCCACTACACTTGTAAGTGTGTGTGTGTGTGGGGGGGGGGCACAACGATGACGCACTTTTAGACAAACGTGTACATTTGTCAACCTGGCTCAACACATGACCCTTGACCTCTTGTAAACCTGGCTTAATACATGACCCTTGACCTCTTGTCAACCTGGCTCAAAACATGACTCTTGACCCCTTGTCAACCTGGCTTAATACATGACCCTTGACTTCTTGTCAACCTGGCTCAATACATGACCCTTGACCCCTTGTCAACCTGGCTCAATACATGACCCTTGACTTCTTGTCAACCTGGCTCAATACATGACCCTTGACCCCTTGTCAACATGGCTCAATACATGACCCTTGACTTTTTGTCAACCTGGCTCAATACATGGCCCTTGACCTCTTGCCAACCTGGCTCAATACATGACCCTTGACCTCTTGCCAACCTGGCTCAATACATGGCACGAGACACCTTGTCAATCTGGCACTGCAGGCCACACAGTTGTTCTATTTGCAATTCTTTCAGACTTTTGTATCTGATGGAGTTGAAATCACTTTTGTAATTAATGGAGTTGAAATCACTTTTGTAATTAATGGAGTTGAAATCACTTTTGTAATTAATGGAGTTGAAATCACTTTTGTATCTGATGGAGTTGAAATCCCTTTTGTAATTAATGGAGTTGAAATCACTTTTGTAATTAATGGAGTTGAAATCACTTTTGTATCTGATGGAGTTTTCGAGCAAAAGTTTCTTTGAAATTATGGACTCTTTGGAGAAGCTATTAAGTTCCATGTGATCTTAATAATCCGTTGCACTGTATTGCTTCATCTTGCCAGTTAATCTATCTTATGATCTGTATCTGGAATAATCTTAACCTGACACCGCAACATCATAATCTTAACCTGCTACCGTAACATCATAATCTTAACCTGCCACCGTAACATCATAATCTTAACCTGCCACAGTAACATCATAATCTTAACCTGCCACAGTAATATCATAATCTTAACCTGCTACCGTAACATCATTAAAGAGTGAAACTTCGATAACTCGTGCTAGCATCTGAGAGCTTTTTACTCCTCCCCATGAACGTCTGAGCAAACATTTTCTAGAGTTTTTTCATAACATTACAGTCATACAAACATTTTCTAGACTTTTTCTTCATAACATTACAGTCATACAAACATATTCTAAAGTTCCGTCATAACATTACAGTCATACAAACATTTTCTAACGTTTCTTCATGACATTACAGTCATACAAACATTTTCTAACGTTTCTTCATAACATTACAGTCATACAAACATTTTCTAACGTTTCTTCATGACATTACAGTCATACAAACATTTTCTAGAGTTTCTTCATAACATTACCGTCATACAAACATTTTCCAGAGTTTTTAATAACATTTCAGTCATACACACATTTTCTAGAGTTTTTCTTCATAACATTACAGTCAAACAAACATTTTCTAGGGTTTCTTTATAACATTACAGTCATACAAACATTTTCTAGAGTTTCTTCATAACATTACCGTCATACAAACATTTTCCAGAGTTTTTAATAACATTACAATCATACACACATTTTCTAGGGTTTCTTTATAACATTACAGTCATACAAACATTTTCTAGAGTTACTTCATAACATTACAGTCATACAAACATTTTCTAGAGTTTCTTCATAACATTACAGTCATACAAACATTTTCTCTAAGGTCATAACAGACACTAATGTTTAGCATTTTCATGGTCTGCTTTTCCTCAGTCATATGATTACCAGAAAGCAATTTGATTTTTTTACTAGATGAAGCGAGCCTTTAGATTTTGTTACTAGATGAATCAATTCATTAGATTTTGTTTCTAGATGAAACAAACCATTAGATTTTGTTACTAGATGAAGAAATCCTTTAGATTTTGTTACTAGATGAAGAAAGCCTTTAGATTTTGTTACTAGATGAAGAAAGCCATTAGAAACTGTTGTAAGAATAAATCACTGTTACTAGTGTTACTTTAGAAAAGGAGATATTAGACAAGTACAGTCAAACCTCTCATAACGTGATTAATTCGTTCCAGAGTCTTACTCGTTAAGAGAAACACTCGTTATACGAAACAATTTCCCCCATACAAATCAATGTAAAATACGAGAATCCGTTCCATGCTGAAAAAATACTAATTTTTCAAAAATTTGTATTAACATTTATTCAAATAAAATTACTTATGAATTGAAATTACTTATGAGTGAAACAACTAGAATATAATTTAGATTTGAAACAAAAAACCTAAACAAAAATATGAATTTATGACAAATAATTCTTCCTTTAAACTAGAAAACTCTCCAAAGAAATTTGTTTTTGCCGAATCTTCAAAATTTGATAAAATTGTGTCGTAACCGTTTCGTAGACATTCTTGACACTCCGTTTGAAGCGTCGTAGACATTCTTGACACTCCGTTTGAAGCGTCGTAGACATTCTTGACACTCCGTTTGAAGCGTCGTAGACATTCTTGACACTCCGTTTGAAGCGTCGTAGACATTCTTGACACTCCGTTTGAAGCGTCGTAGACACTCTTGACACTCCATTTGAAGCGTCGTAGACACTCCTGACACTCCATTTGAAGCGTCGTAGACACTCTTGACACTCCATTTGAAGCGTCGTAGACATTCTTGACCCTCCATTTGAAGCGTCGTAGACATTCTTTACCACTCCATTTGAAGCGTTGTAGACATTCTTGACACTCCATTTGAAGCGTCGTAGACATTCTTTACCACTCCATTTGAAGCGTCGTAGACATTCTTGACCACTCCATTTGAAGCGTCGTAGACATTCTTGACACTCCATTTGAAGCGTCCATCTCCTAAATTGTTCTTGAGAATAAAGCAGATCGCTGATGTTGGCCGACTGTAGTTGCGCGCTAGATTAGCCACCTTGTTCTCGCTTTTCAATGGTTTTTCGTTTCATTTCAAGTAATTTTTTTTTCGCTCTTATGATTGTCTTTTTGTGTTGAAGACACTTTAGCACAGGTTATTACACTTTGCACATAAAAAAATTACGAATATTGTCTGAATACAACATTTGTAAAAACGGTTAATCCCACACTAAAACAATACGCTAACACTAACAGACCCATTGCTTAACACAGAGTAATACATCAGGGCGGAAGTACCAGTTCACTAATGAATTTCCAGGAAATACGGACTTAACTTTCTGCGTCACTCGTTATGCGAATCTTCAATCGTTAAGGGAGCAACTTTTCCAAAAAGAAGTTTAGTCCTATTGCGAAAACTCGTTATGAGAGATGCTCGTTATGAGAAGTTTGATGTGAATATTTTATACACTTTAAATCGAAAGATATTTAAAAAAAAACAAGCTCTATTTCATTTTGGCGCTAAAACATAAAAAAAACTTGACAGACGATTATCGTTAATTCAACAACACCAAACCATGACCTTGACCTTAGTCAGCATTATATTCCCCATGAAACAAATATGAGAGAGGTCTGCGTTGATTGCGACGAAACAACAACAACATCCCCCATTTAAAAAAAAGAAAGTAATAGTTGTCAAAGCTTTGATAATCTTGATTGGAAATGATACAACGTCAAAAATCTGCTATGATACCATGCCAGAGAATGCAATGATACAACGTGTTATAGCTGCCAATATACAAAGTCATGATTATCAGGCGTCCCAAATCGCGGTCAAGTTAGCAAATGTTTTGGCACGACTTCTCTGTGTCTTGGACTATTGTGTCCTAGTCTTCGTGTCCTAGTCTTCGTGTCCTAGTCTTCGTGTCCTAGTCTTCGTGTCCTAGTCTTCGTGTCCTAGTCTTCGTGTCCTAGTCTTCGTGTCCTAGTCTTCGTGTCCTAGTCTTCGTGTCCTAGTCTTCGTGTCCTAGTCTTCGTGTCCTAGTCTTCGTGTCCTAGTCTTCGTGTCCTAGTCTTCGTGTCCTAGTCTTCGTGTCCTAGTCTTCGTGTCCTAGTCTTCGTGTCCTAGTCTTCGTGTCCTAGTCTTCGTGTCCTAGTCTTCGTGTCCTACTCTTCGTGTCCTAGTCTTCGTGTCCTAGTCTTCATGACCTAGGCTTCGTTACCTAGCCACCGTGACCTAGTTTCAGTGACCTATTATCCGTGACCTAGTTTCCTTGTCCTACACTCTGTGTCCTAATCTCTGTGTCCTAATCTCTGTATCCTAATATCTGTGTCCTAATCTCTGTGTTCTAATATTTGTGTCCTAGTCTTTGTGTTCTAGTCTCTGTGTCCTAATCTCTGTGTCCTAATCTCTGTGTCCTAATCTCTGTGTCCTAATCTCTGTGTCCTAATCTCTGTGTCTTAATCTCTGTGTCCTAATCTCTGTGTCCTAGTCTTTATGTCCTAGTCTTTGTGTCCTAATCTATGTGTCCTAGCTTGTGTCGGTCGTATGTATAACTCATTTATATTTGCTGCCTTAAGTAAGGGAAGGAAAGGGAAAGAGGTATACAGAGATAGAAGGAAAGGAAAAGAGGTATACAGAGATAGAAGGAAAGGAAAAGAGGTATACAGAGATAGAAGGAAAGGAAAAGAGGTATACAGAGATAGAAGGAAAGGGAAAGAGGTATACAGAGATAGAAGGAAAGGAAAAGAGGTATACAGAGATAGAAGGAAAGGAAAAGAGGTATACAGAGATAGAAGGAAAGGAAAAGAGGTATACAGAGATAGAAGGAAAGAGAAAGAGGTATACAGAGATAGAAGGAAAGGAAAAGAGGTATACAGAGATAGAAGGAAAGGAAAAGAGGTATACAGAGATAGAAGGAAAAGGAAAGAGGTATACAGAGATAGAAGGAAAAGGAAAGAGGTATACATAGATAGAAGGAAAAGGAAAGAGGTATACAGAGATAGAAGGAAAAGGAAAGAGGTATACAGAGATAGAAGGAAAGTGAAAGAGGTATACAGAGATAGAAGGAAAGGGAAAAATGTGTGTATGGATTAGTGAGGTGTGTATGAATTAGTGATATGTGCATAGATTAGTGATGCGTAAATTAGTGATGTGTGAATTAGTGATGTGTGAATGAATTTCTGATGGGTGTATGAGTCATGTATGTACATGTATTTCCTTCTTTTTCTCGTGAGTCACGCTCGTGCTATGACGTCCTTGACAATGAAGGTCATGGTGCTGGGGGATGTCACTCGCGCTGTTGTTCAGGGCTCTGGCATAATATTGATAGAGTTGTCTTTCCTGGTTCATATCTCTGTTGCTTGCTAGGGATTTAATGAAAATAAAGTGTGGTCTCAATGATTGAGGTTATTTGGATAGTTTGTCGTGGATACTGATAACATCAATACTGGACACAATAGCATCATTACTGGACACAATAATATCAATACTGGACACAATAATATCAATACTGGACTCAATAACATCAATACTGCACACAATAACATCAATAATGGACACAATAATATCAATACTGGACACAATAACATCAATACTGGACACAATAACATCAATACTGGACACAATAACATCAATACTGGACACAATAACATCAATACTGGACACAATAATATCAATACTGGACACAATAACATCAATACTGGACACAATAATTTATATACTGGACACAATAACATCAATACTGGACACAATAACATCAATACTGGACACAATAAAATCAATACTGGACACAATAACATCAATACTGGACACAATAACATCAATAATGGACACAATAAAATCAATACTGGACACAATAACATCAATACTGGACACAATAACATCAATAATTGACACAATAACATCAATACTGGACACAATAACATCAATACTGGACACACAAACATCAATACTGGACAAAATAACATCAATACTGGACACAATAACATCTATACTGGACACAATAATTTATATACTGGACACAATAACATCAATACTGGACACAATAACATCAATACTGGACACAATAACATCAATACTGGACACAATAACATCAATACTGGACACAATAACATCAATACTGGACACAATAACATCAATACTGGACACAATAATATCAATACTGGACACAATAACATCAATACTGGACACAATAATTTATATACTGGACACAATAACATCAATACTGGACACAATAACATCAATACTGGACACAATAATATCAATACTGGACACAATAACATCAATACTGGACAAAATAACATAAATACTGGAAACAATAATTTATATACTGGACACAATAACATCAATACTGGACACAATAACATCAATACTGGACACTCTAACAGCAATAATGGACACAATTAAATCAATACTGGACACAATAACATCAATACTGGACACAATAACATCAATAATGGACACAATAAAATCAATACTGGACACAATAACATCAATACTGGACACAATAACATCAATAATGGACACAATAACATCAATACTGGACACAATAACATCAATACTGGACACAATAATATCAATACTGGACACAATAACATCAATACTGGACACAATAATTTATATACTGGACACAATAACATCAATACTGGACAAAATAACATCAATACTGGACAAAATAACATCAATACTGGACACAATAATTTATATACTGGACACAATAACATCAATACTGGACACAATAACATCAATACTGGACACTATAACAGCAATAATGGACACAATAAAATCAATACTGGACACAATAACATCAATACTGGACACAATAACATCAATAATGGACACAATAAAATCAATACTGGACACAATAACATCAATACTGGACACAATAACATCAATACTGGACACAATAACATCAATACTGGACACACAAACATCAATACTGGACACAATAACATCAATACTGGACACAATAATAACATCAATACTGGACAAAATAACATCAATACTGGACACGATAACATATATACTGGACACAATAACATCAATACTGGACACAATAACATCAATACTGGACACAATAACATCAATAATGGACACATTAATTTATATACTTGACACAATAACATCAATACTGGACACAATAACAGCAATACTGGACACAATAATATCAATACTGGACACAATAAAATCAATACTGGACACAATAACATCAATACTGGACACAATAACATCAATACTGGACACAATAACAGCAATACTGGACACAATAACCTCAATACTGGACACAATAACATTAATACTGGACACAATAACATCAATACTGGGCACAATAACATCAATACTGGACACAATAACATCAATAATGGACACATTAATTTATATACTTGACACAATAACATCAATACTGGACACAATAACAGCAATACTGGACACAATAATATCAATACTGGACACAATAAAATCAATACTGGACACAATAACATCAATACTGGACACAATAACATCAATACTGGACACAATAACAGCAATACTGGACACAATAACCTCAATACTGGACACAATAACATTAATACTGGACACAATAACATCAATACTGGACACAATAACATCAATTCTGGACAAGATAACATCATTAGTGGACACAATGACATTAATACTGGACACAATGACATTAATACTGGAGACAATGACATTAATACTGGACACAATGACATTAATACTAGACCAAAAAACATAACATCAATACTTCTCTATACGTTTGCACAAAGCACATTTCTTTTACACTGACCTTAAGGTCAATATACAATAATACATTAAAGGTTTTTATTCAGGATTCTACTTTCCTCAATGTAAACAAGAGTTCAATCAAACGTCATGCATAACGTTGTTGTCTGTTTGTCCTTTTGTTTTTTCGCACTCCAAAATAAGTTTAAAATATGATTGAATGATGGCAAAACTTGTATGGTAAGTGGTGTTACTAGTCAAGTTTAAAACTAATTAATGGTATGACAACTTTAACCCACTTTGTGACGACATTAACCTATGGTATGACGACATTAGCCCAAGTTGTGACGACATTAACCCATGGTATGACGACATTAGCCCAAGTTGTGACGACATTAACTCATGTGTGACGACATTAACTCATGTGTGACGAAATTAACATATTGTGACGACATTAACCCATTAACATAAAATGTTGTTTGTATTTATTGTAGTTTTGCAAAATACCCGCGCTTGGCTGCGGAAATTAGGATTTCAGTTACCGTTGAGAACACGCGTAACACAAATTCAAAACACCAATTGATTTCAATCTGGATCATGATGGATATACTACATATATTAACTTCACAGTCTTGTCTGTCGTGGTCCCGCAGAAAAACAAAAACAACAGTAAAAAATAACACACTTCTCGTGATCCTATCGGCTGATAATTAATTTTTTTCCCGTATGTTACCATTGCGGGAGGGTACTCAACAACTTCCCAACGTTTCATGCTCCTAAGTACACGGGAGGTGTGATATTTAGTGATGAGTCTGTTTTATTTAGCTCATATATGAAAAAAAACCTACATTTTGGCCCACGGCCCCCTAGTGAGTGATAGTTTTATAATTTTTACACCTGTTACCATCGCGGGAGTGTACTCAAAAACTTGCAAACGTTTTCAAGCTTCTACTTACACGGTAAGTCGGAGAATAAGTGATGAGTCAGTTTTATATCAGAAAAAAAAACAACACATTCAGGCCCCCGGCCCCATAGTGAGCGATAACTTAAATATTTTATCACCAGTTACCATTTTGGGAGGGTACTCAACAAATTTCCAAAGTTTCATGCTTCTAGCTACACGTGAAGATGAGGAATTGGTGTTCATTCAGTTTTATATATCCCTTAGAAGGAAAAAACGGTTTTTGGCCCCCGGCCACCCATGAGTGGAAATTTTTAAATTCTTTTTCGCCAATTATCGTCATAAGAATGTGCTCAGCAAGTTCCCAGAGTTTCATGCTTCTATCTTCACGGGAAGTTGGAGAATTAGTGGTGAAGTCGGTTTTTTATATAAGAAAAAAAACTACATTTGGGCCCCCGGCTCCAAGTAAGTGATAATTTATATAATTTTTTTACCTGTTGCCATCGCGAAATGTTACTTAACAACTACCGAAAGTTTCATGCTTCTAAACTACATGGAAAAATGAGAATTATTGATTTTCAGTTTTTATAAAGCTCATTCGGTAAAAAACTACATTAGGGCCCCCGGCTCCCAGTATGAGATAATTTAATTTTTTTTTACCTGTTACCATGGCGGAAGTGTACTCAATAACTTTCCAAAGTTTCATTATTCTGGCTACTCGGGAAATAGGAGAATTGGTGATTTTTAATTTTCATTTAAATATATAAAAATCAATGTATGTATGTATGTATGTATGTATGTATGTATGTATGTATGTATGTATGTATGTATGTATGTATGTATGTATGTATGTATGTATGTATGTATGTATGTATGTATGTATGTATGTATGTATGTATGTATGTATGTATGTATGTATGTATGTATGTATGTATGTATGTATGTATGTATGTATGTATGTATGTATGTATGTATGTATGTATGTATGTATGTATGTATGTATGTATGTATGTATGTATGTATGTATGTATGTATGTATGTATGTATGTATGTATGTATGTATGTATGTATGTATGTATGTATGTATGTATGTATGTATGTATGTATGTATGTATGTATGTATGTATGTATGTATGTATGTATGTATGTATGTATGTATGTATGTATGTATGTATGTATGTATGTATGTATGTATGTATGTATGTATGTATGTATGTATGTATGTATGTATGTATGTATGTATGTATGTATGTATGTATGTATGTATGTATGTAGTATGTATGTATGTATGTATGTATGTATGTATGTATGTATGTATGTATGTATGTATGTATGTATGTATGTATGTATGTATGTATGTATGTATGTATGTATGTATGTATGTATGTATGTATGTATGTATGTATGTATGTATGTATGTATGTATGTATGTATGTATGTATGTATGTATGTATGTATGTATGTATGTATGTATGTATGTATGTATGTATGTATGTATGTATGTATGTATGTATGTATGTATGTATGTATGTATGTATGTATGTATGTATGTATGTATGTATGTATGTATGTATGTATGTATGTATGTATGTATGTATGTATGTATGTATGTATGTATGTATGTATGTATGTATGTATGTATGTATGTATGTATGTATGTATGTATGTATGTATGTATGTATGTATGTATGTATGTATGTATGTATGTATGTATGCCCTTTATAGCTGACTAAACCATTCATCCGATCGCCATGAAACTTTTGGAGACTTTTGAGTACGCTCCTGGGATGTTAATAGGCAACTTTTTTTTCAAAATTTAACACTCATGGGGCGCCGGGGGCCCATAATAGGATTTTTTTCTTATATGAGCTATATAAAAATTAGTTTAAGCGTTAGCTATTAGGTAAATTGATGGATCTTAACCAAACTTTGTTTATAACAACTTGGTAGCCAATATTGAAATACTATAGGGCACTAATTTCATAATATCCATTTCTTCGGGGCTTTGGGGCCCAAAATATATTTTTTTCATAAACGTTTAAGATTTTATTCCCCATTCAATTATTAACTATCTTGAGAAATATAGATAAATATATCCATTATGAAATTGATTGAAATAAACAGGTGTTTTGAACTTGACATCTTGCACTAAATGGGCCCTGGGGCCCTTAATGTCATTTTTTGCTTCTTTCAGCTATATACAAATTATTGTATGTGTTATCTACTGAGTAAATGAATGGATCTTAACCAAACTTTGTATATAAAAAGTTGGTAGCCCATATTAAAAAAAGGGCACTGCACTTCTAATGTTCAATTGTTCAGGGCCCTGGGCCCCAAATGTCTTATTACTTATGTGTTTGAGATATTATTTGCCATTCTATTTTTAACGATCTTGAGAAATATATCCATAATGAAACTGAATTAAAAATGAACAGTATTTTGAAATTTACATCTTGAACCGAATGGGCCCGGTGGCCCCTTAATGTATTTTTTCCTTATGTTAGATATATAAAAATTAATGTAAGTGTTAGATAATTAGAAAATAACTGTTTTTACCAAAACTCGGTATATACAAACTTAAGAGCCTATATTAAATTACTATAGGGCACTGAACTCCTAATGTCCATTTCCTCGGGTCTGGGGGCCCTAAATGTGTCTTTTTACTAAACTTTTAATATTGTATTCCCAATTCAATTTCACACGATATTGAGAAATATAGATAAATATATTTATATATTTGTTATGAAATTGATTGAAATGAGCAGATTTTCGAACTTCAACTGTTTAACTGATTGGCCCGGTGACCCTTAATGTCATTCATTTTTTTATCAATATATATTCATTTTTACTGAGATAAGTGCAACGCACGACGGTCTGCTAGTAGCCCGTATAAGGAAACGAAAACGTCTTTGAGCCCCCGGCCCCTCATGAGTGTGCATTTTAAAATTCTTTTACGCCACTTATCGTCGCGAGAAGCTACTTAACAACTTGCCAAGGCTTCATGTTTCTACCTAACAACTTGCCAAGGTTTCATGTTTCTACCTAACAACTTGCCAAGGTTTCATGTTTCTACCTAACAACTTGCCAAGGTTTCATGTTTCTACCTAACAACTTGCCAAGGTTTCATGTTTCTACCTAACAACTTGCCAAGGTTTCATGTTTCTACCTAACAACTTGCCAAGGTTTCATGTTTCTACCTAACAACTTGCCAAGGTTTCATGTTTCTACCTAACAACTTGCCAAGGTTTCATGTTTCTACCTAACAACTTGCCAAGGTTTCATGTTTCTACCTAACAACTTGCCAAGGTTTCATGTTTCTACCTAACAACTTGCCAAGGTTTCATGTTTCTACCTAACAACTTGCCAAGGTTTCATGTTTCTACCTACACGGAAATCAGAGAATTAGGGATGAGTCAATATTTAATATTAGATAAGAAAAAAAAACATTTGGGCCCCCAAACCCAGTAAGTGATATTTTAAGTATTGTCTTCGCCTGTTACCCTCGCGGAAGTTTATTTAACAACTACCCAAAGTTTCAAGCTTCTACCTACACGGGAAATGGAGAATTGGTGATCTTCATTTGTTATTTTTGGTGATTTGCAATTTTTATATAGCCCACATGAAGAAAAAAGCTTCATTTGGGCCCCCGCCCCCCCAAGAGTGAGTCAGTCAGTCAGTGAGGGCTTTTATTAGTATAGATACCCATCTCTAGTACATCCATCTCTAGTACATCCATCTCTAATACAGCCATCTCTAGTACAGCCATCTCTAGTACATCCATCTCTAGTACATCATTCTAGTGCATCCATCTCTAGTGCATCCATCTCTAGTCCATCCATCCATCTCTAGTACATCCATCTCTATTACATCCATCTCTAGTACATCCATCTCTAGTGCATCCATCTCTAGTACAGCCATCTCAAGTACAGCCATCTCTAGTACAGCCATCTCTAGTACATCCATCTCTAGTACATCCATCTCTAGTACATCCATCTCTCGTACATCCATCTCTAGTACATCCATCTCTATTACATCCATCTCTAGTACAGCCATCTCAAGTACATCCATCTCTAGTACAGCCATCTCTAGTACATCCATCTCTAGTACATCCATCTCTAGTACATCCATCTCTATTACATCCATCTCTAGTACATCTATCTCTAGTACATCCATCTCTAGTACATCCATCTCTAGTTTATCCATCTCTAGTGCATCCATCTCTAGTACATCCATATCTAGTACATCCATCTCTAGTACATCCATGTCTAGTACATCCATCTCTAGTACATCCATCTCTAGTACATCCATCTCTAGTACATCCATCTCTAGTACATCCATCTCTAGTACATCCATCTCTAGTGCATCCATCTCTAGTACATCCATCTCTAGTGCATCCATCTCTAGTACATCCATCTCTAGTGCATCCATCTCTAGTACAGCCATCTCAAGTACAGCCATCTCTAGTACAGCCATCTCTAGTATATCCATCTCTAGTACATCCATCTCTAGTACATCCATCTCTAGTACATCCATCTCTAGTGCATCCATCTCTAGTACATCCATCTCTAGTACATCCATCTCTAGTACATCCATCTCTAGTACAGCCATCTCTAGTACAGCCATCTCAAGTACAGCCATCTCTAGTACAGCCATCTCTAGTACATCCATCTCTAGTGCATCCATCTCTAGTACATCCATCTCTAGTACATCCATCTCTAGTACATCCATCTCTAGTGCATCCATCTCTAGTACATCCATCCATCTCTAGTACATCCATCTCTATTACATCCATCTCTAGTACATCCATCTCTAGTGCATCCATCTCTAGTACAGCCATCTCAAGTACAGCCATCTCTAGTGCATCCATCTCTAGTGCATCCATCTCTAGTACATCCATCTCTAGTACATCCATCTCTAGTACATCCATCTCTAGTACATCCATCTCTAGTACATCCATCTCTAATACATCCACCTCTAGTACATCCATCTCTAATACATCCATCTCTAGTACATCCATATCTAGTACATCCATCTCATTAGTATGGTAATCATTTATTGGTCTGTGTATACATTAAACTGATGATAGATTGTTATGAAGAATACATTTCTCCCACCCCTACATATAAGTAGATTACTGTTTCCATATTTATCCCACAAATAAATGTATTTATTTCAATAAGTCCACCCTCAATATTGAGACAAGTTATTATGTTGTTAGCCACAGTTGAATGTTGACAGCTACCAAGGTTAGTGAAGATACAAGCTAGGGGATAAGTGCATATTATAATGATAATGTATTGTAGGGCAGTGTTTCTCAAAAATTTTAGTATGGCGGACCGGCAGGAATTTTTCCATTGTGCCACGGACCGGTGCACTATTTTCCTTGCACTGACAATTTTGTCTGTCCTTTTTGTTAGAGCTTCTGCGGACCGTGGCGGATGGCCCACGGACCGGCACCGGTCCGCAGACCACCCCTTTGAGAAGCACTGCTGTAGGTTATTGTACTGCGTTAATAGGACACGTGATCTGTCAACATAAAGTACCCTTAGTATTACATTAATCTGTAGACATACAATAGTTGTACCATTGATTGTCAAAATGAAGTATCATTAATAGTTAATTGATCTTTTTGCACATATTGCCAACGGCAGTCACCATTAACATATTGCCAACAGTAGTCACCATTAACATATTGCCAACAGTAGTCACCATTAACATATTGTCAACAGTAGTCACCATTAACATATTTTCAACAATAGTCACCATTAACATATTGCCAACGGCAATCACCATTAACATATTTTCAAAGTAGTCACCATTAACATATTGCGAACAGTAGTCACCATTACTATGTAACTGCGGAGACCTAATCTAGGTCGGGTTCAAGGAAAGGGAACCAGAATTTTAGGCATTTAAATTACGGTGTGAATCAGAAAAAAAAATAATTTTATATATTTTATTTTTTATTTAAAAATTTATGAACTTAATGAAATCAAAAATATATTTCAATCTTACAAAATATTTTTCTATACACCTATGCCTTTTAATAAGGTTCGTTTAAATAAAGAATATGAATTATTTATTTTTTAAAGGTTGCTTCCCTTAGACCACTTATTTTTCATCATGAATATCACTGCTCTCTAATTTATGTTTTAGATTTAATTTTGTTTTTTAAATATTATTATTTGTCCTAGAAGGAGCATTTTATTTATTCTGTAATGAATGTAAAAAAACGGTATCAAATGTGAATGTTCAATCAAGTTAATAATTATTCGAAGGCTGTAGAATTTTAATTCTGTTAATAGCAGTTGAATCTATTTATTTATTTTAAAATACGAATTGACCTAATACCTCCAGCTCAAGTCTAAATAGTTACATATACTATTTCTTTTAAAAGCCCATCTATCTACTGAGAAGTGGGTCATGGTTAACCAGGGGCGTAGCGAGTACTTTTGCCGCCCGGTTCAGTCTCCAATTTGACGCCCTTTTTAGGGGACGTACATAAATGACGTCACGCACCTCGTAGTCATACATTTGTGACGAGGGGGTGTGTTTGAGAAATCTGACGTCACGTCAAAATGCGCAACTTTAAATAAAATTTTTGCTTAAATATTTGATTACTGAGACTTTATTTAATGACGTTTGTGTAAAACGCGTGTTAGGATATTAGAGTGCAGTCTTACATTAAAAACAAACTTAAATGAAAAAAAAATTATTTGAAACATTCTCATTTTCAAATAGGAATTACGGCTTTTAAGGTAGGGGGAGTCAAAGCTTTGTGACGTCATATTGAAGAAGGGGTCTAAGTTTTTGTGACGACTTGTGACGAGGGGGGAGGGGGTGAATAATCAGCCAAATCGCGTGACGTCATTTATGGACGGCCCCTTATTCGATTATATGATGGTTTTTATAAATTAATTAACATATTTAAATAATTGTTATTGAAACGAAGTAAAGGTGAGGAACATTTTTACCATTGCATGCCATATTTATGTAAGTAGTAATAAAAGAGGCAGCATAAGATGATATACCTATAAATACACATTTTTAAAAATACACGATACTTTTTTTAAATGCCACAAGAAAGTTGCTGAGGTCAAAGGTTCCCCCCCCCACTTCCCCCCCCCCAATTAGAAAAAAAAATATTCCAAGTTTACACCCAAAAACATGACCAAACAAAGAAATTGTATACATTAGTATGTAAACATATTTATGCATTTAGTTTCCTAACTTTCAAATTTAAAAAATCGTGTATTATGCTATTAAAATTGAAATTATTTGTAATATCTTGTTCTATGGACAATATTTCAAGATTTTGTTGTCTTAAATCTCTCATTATGGAAGGAAGATAATTTTTATCAACTTCACTTTGGAGAAGCTCCTTTCCCAACTAGCGACACTGATAGCAATTGTTGAAAAAATTCATAGCAAAATTACAATGTTGGGTACAGAATTTTCCACTCTATACTGTTGAATAAATTTTAAAAGAGCAAGGGGGCCTCTTCCTCCGTTTTTCTAACATAATGCCTCTTTTTGTAGTGTAGGTACATCTATAAAAAACTGAGAAATTTTTCTTTCAATATTGAACTGTTCTTTATCAATGTCAATAAAGTAATTTATTTGATGTTCAAATGCTTCATTTAGTATGGTATTATCTGGTAGTATACACGAATATTTTCTTGCAAGGGCATGCAACTCATCAAGCGCTCTTTTATAATTCCATCCATCATTCATCCATGGATAAAAAACATTTCTCGTTGTACTTCTTGTTCTAAAGATAGAACCACGTCTTCTTAATTTCCCCCGCTCATATTTTTGTATCCTTCTAACTCCACGTTCAGTTGATATCTCCAACTCTTCACAAATTGTTTGGCTATTATCAAAGCTTTTTCTATTAGCAGATCGCTTTGTTCCATGCAATGGGTTTGAATTAGTTTTTAAAATGACGGGTTCCCATAACCATAAATTAAGATAACATAGAAAAGAAAAAGTTTGCATTGAATTGAGTAAAATTCAAGAATCTGATCTCCTTTTACTAGTTACTTCTTCAGATGTCAATTTTTCCAAGACGCTTGAAATTTTAAAGTATGCCTTTTTAAAAACTATTTATGCCTAATGTGATGTTTATTAACGGTGAAATTTGAATATTTTCATATTCTTGTCATAAATCTTTATAATTTTCCATAAAGCAGAAGATTTCAAATTATTTACACATTACTTTTATTGGATAGGCGTAACATGTTTAATGAATAACCGTATTTTAATGAAAAACACAGATTATTTGTGCTACTTTAATGCAATAAAAACAAAATAATTTTAATTTTTAATAACTTTCCTTACAATAATTTTCTGAAAACTGAAAGCGTAATATAAATTACTATTTGCAAGTTAATCACAATATTTGAACCACCTTACCTTGAAGGTACTTTATCGCGCATCATTCTGCGAATGTTGAAATTCCACCCAAAGCATTCGTGGCGTTATGATAGCACATATTATTCGGTCCAGCGGTGATGTGTTTTTTTGGGTAGTTTTCTTATAAAAGCGTCATCTGTGACCTATACCGCTTAATTTTCCAAACATATCGAGACATTTCTTTGAGCGATTAAAATTTTTGAACGGTTTTAAGTTATTTATAACATCCCATAATGTAATCAAATAAATGTTGTGTGAATCCGTTATTTAAGACTCGAAAGTACGAGTATTTTTTGATTCACTCGGGATTTCCCCCTTCAAAAGAAAAAGGGCGGTTGTCGGAAATGTTTGTACTTTTCAAATGCCCACAAATGCCGCCCCTAAATATGTGCCGTCCGGGTCAGACCACCCCCTCTACCCCCCCCCCTAGCTACGCCACTGTGGTAAACAAGGTGGACAATATTTGTAATAAAAGATTTGACCATATTATTTTACATATTTTAAAGAGTTCAGTAGTCGTTTTAAAAGGCGATGAAAGCAGATTGTTGAAACCTTTTATTGATTCGTCTCCAGTTAATACAAGGGCTAGGGGTCAAACATTTGGTCTGTCACTGCCCTTTTGGTCATCACCCATCTGGTCATTGCATTCAATCGTTGAGCAGATTCCTGTAGGGTAGATGGACACGGTCTGACCTTGAATAAAGATTTCCAAAGCACACTTGGAGGCTATCTGTTTTGCTCAGCTCGTTTAACTCCCTTTACCCGGAGAACTCCTAAAAGCTCATTGACATTCTTTCATGCTGAGAAACCGATGACGTCACTGTGTGTTTCGCGAGTGGTAAAAAGTTTGACCAACCACAGAGAACCCACAACGGAACAATTTGCTATCAAGCGTTCATTTTGATCAACGTCTTTTTCATGAGCACATTCCAATATTTAAACACACCAGTATGTATGCAACACATATACAGAAATCCATATGTCCAAATCACATATTAGCAAGTATGCCTCTAGTATATCAGCGACAAAGAAATCACATATTAGCAAGTATGCCTCTAGTATATCAGCAACAAAGAAATCACATACGTATCATACAAGGGTTGAGTGAATTTTTGTACAAACAATAATAACAAGAAAATGTCGATTGTATTTTCAGTGAAATGAGATCCTCACGTACTTTTATTTCCTTAAACGAATGGAAGAATTTCGTAGAAATCAGTGATTCTCAAAATTTTGTTCTCAAGTCCGAGAATTGCATGTATATTTTTTGAAAGCATGTCGGCCATTTTAAAATTTTTCTTTTTTTATAAAAATCACGAATAAACCACAAACTATCAATAATTGCGTCTCTAACCAGTGTTATAACAGTAAGTATTTACTGCCAGCCTGGAAAGATATCAGACGTTTCAGGACAATTGCCATGATGTCCCCTGTTGGAGTCTGTCAGCTACCCGTCATGACAGGGTCGTTCACAGCTGCTGTTTTAGGACCACTGCCGTGAATCTGTCAGCTACCCGTCATGACAGTGAGGTTCACAGCTGCTGTTTTAGGACCACTGCCGTGAATCTGTAAGCCACCCGTTCATGACCAGGTGTGGTCCAACAGCTGCTGTTTTAGGACCACTGCCGTGAATCTGTCAGCTACCCGTCATGACAGTGTGGTCCACAGCGGCTGTTTTAGGACCACTGCACGTGAATCTGTCAGCCTCCCGTCATGACCAGTGTGGTCCCTCAGATGCTGTTTTAGCACCTCTGCCGTGATTCTGTCTGCTACCCGTATGGACAGGGTCGTTCAAGCTGGTGTTTAGACCACTGCCGTTGTTTCTGTCAGCTACCCGTCATGACACCGTGTGGTCCACAGCGGCTGTTGTAGGACACTGCCCGTGTATCTGTCAGCACCGTCATGGACAGTGTCGGTCCATCAGCCTGCTGTTTTGGACACTCGCCG
Source organism: Ampullaceana balthica (assembly GCA_944989445.1). Lineage (NCBI taxonomy): Eukaryota > Metazoa > Mollusca > Gastropoda > Lymnaeidae > Ampullaceana > Ampullaceana balthica. The sequence goes on along the minus strand of CALYLW010000534.1, from coordinate 303,134 downwards.
TGAACTCTGGTTCAGCCACCCGTCATGACAAGTTCGTCCACGTGTTATCGGTCAAGCTTACCCGTCTTGACAGTGTGGTCCACCCGTGTATCTGTCAGCACCGTCATGACTGTGTCGTCCACAGTGAATCTGTCAGCTACCCTTCCTGACAGTGTTGTCCCACGGAATCTGTCAGCCCACCTGTCGATGACAGTGTCGTCCACGTGAAATCTGTCTGTCCTCCAGTCTTTGGACTGTGTGGTCCACAGCTTGCTGTTTTAGGTCCACTGCATGATTCTGTTCAGCTACCCGTCTTGATACTAGTGTGGTCCACAGCTGCTTGTTTTAGGAACCACGCCGTGAATCTGTTCAGCCGCCACCGGTCCATGGACAGTGTGGTCACAGCTGATGTGGCAATGAGGCGCGCTCCGACCTATGAGAAAGCTCTATGATTGGTTCCGCCCAGCGTTACGACACAATGATCTCGTGTGACATGGAGGTCAATGACCACCAAGTCTCCAGTGGTCAGTGCTCTGAGGTCACACACTGATCCCTCGCTAATGGGCACTAATGTGGACTTCTGTTTCCTGGAACTCGCGCTGTGAGAAATTGTCCGGGAACAAATGGTTCCTCCCATGGGATTATTGCAGACTTGAGGAATTTACGCGCTTTAGGTTAAGGGATTCATTCCAGAACGTTGGGACTGTTATCTGTGATTTGAGAAACCCTGTTTGCAATGAAGGGTCGTAGGGAGGGAGGGCGTTAAAATCCGTTGGCGATTTCTGGGGGGAGGGGATGCTTGTATAATCAACTCAAAGTTTATACCTCCACACACACACACACACACAGACACACACACACCCACACACACACACACACACACACAACCACACACACACTCACACACCCACCCACACCACACCCACACACCCCCACATACACATACACACATACACACCCCCACACGCACACACATACATACACACACCCACACACACACACAAACACCCACACCCACATACACACACCCACACACACACACCACACACACACACCCCCACACACACACCCACACCCACACACACCGCACACACACACCCACACACACACACACACACAAACACAAGGTTTAATCTTTTGACTGATTTGGTTTCTGAAAGGTTGGCAGAGGGAGTCATAGTAGGGGCGCGGTGGTCGAGGGGCAGCGCGCTCGGCTGGCGTACCGATGGTCACAGGTATCAAATCGATGTGAAGGTAAGGATTTCTTCCCGGGGCCTAGGGCGTCCCTGAGTCACCCAGCTCCAGTTGGGCAATGCGGCTGGATAATGCGTGGAACCCACAATGCCATGGCCTGTGAACGCTGCATCACTTGCCAACAGATCTGTTTATGGTCTGTGGACGCAATTATTTTCTGCATAGAAGGACCGTCTGTATAGATAAGATAAGATAAGACAGATATCAACATCAGCCACGGTTGTGACAGATATCTAACTAGTTTCAAGCTCAGCCACGGCTGTGACAGATATCAACATCAGCCATGGCTGTGACAGATATCAACATCAGCCATGGCTGTGACAGATATCTGCTATATCTCCATGAGCCACCATCAGCAACCATCAGCCACCATCAGCCACCATCAGCCACCGTTTGCCAGCATCAGCCACCATCAGCCTCCATCAGCCTCCAGTAACAGCGAGACACACGACATGAACAACATGTAAGTGGACAGCCAGATACAGTGCCAGATGTGCAAACAAACAATCTGTCGCATGACATTATAATAAATATCAACCTAAACGCCCCCCCCCCTTTCCTGACACGGTTACTTACACCAGTCTTACTATCTCCTGACACCAGTCTTACTATCTCCTGACACCAGTCTTACTATCCTGACACTCTACTCTGACACCAGTCTTACTATCTCCTGACACCAGTCTATCTCCTGACACAAGTCTTACTATCTCCTGACACCAGTCTTACTATCTCCTGACACAAGTCTATGTCCTGACACAAGTCTATCTCCTGACACAAGTCTATCTCCTGACACAAGTCTATCTCCTGACACAAGTCTATCTCCTGACACAAGTCTATCTCCGACACCAGTCTATCTCCGACACAGTCATCTCTGACACAGTCTATCTCCTGACACAAGTCTATCTCCTGACACAAGTCTGACAGTCTCCTGACACAGTCTATCTCCTGACACAAGTCTATCTCCTGACACCAGTCTATCTCCTACACAGTCTATCTCCTGACACAAGTCTCCTGACAAAGTCTATCCCTGACACCAGTCTATCCCTGACACAGTCAGTCTGACACAGTCTATCTCCTGACACAAGTCTATCTCCTGACACAAGTCTATCTCCTGACACCAGTCTATCTCCTGACACAAGTCTATCTCCTGACACCAGTCTATCTCCTGACACAAGTCTATCTCCTGACACAAGTCTATCTCCTGACACAAGTCTATCTCCTGACACAAGTCTATCTCCTGACACCAGTCTATCTCCTGACACAAGTCTATCTCCTGACACCAGTCTATCTCCTGACACAAGTCTATCTCCTGACACCAGTCTATCTCCTGACACCAGTCTATCTCCTGACACAAGTCTATCTCCTGACACCAGTCTATCTCCTGACACCAGTCTATCTCCTGACACAAGTCTATCTCCTGACACAAGTCTATCTCCTGACACACTACACAGTCTATCTCCTGACACAGTCTATCTCCTGACACCAGTCTATCTCCTGACACAAGTCTATCTCCTGACACCAGTCTATCTCCTGACACAGTCTATTCCTGACACAGTCTATCTCCTGACACAAGTCTATCTCCTGACACAGTCTATCTCCTGACACAAGTCTATCTCCTGACACAAGTCTATCTCCTGACACCAGTCTATCTCCTGACACAGTCTATCTCCTGACACAGTCTATCTCCTGACACCAGTCTATCTCCTGACACAAGTCTATCTCCTGACACCAGTCTATCTCCTGACACAGTCTATCTCCTGACAGTCTCCTGACACAGTCTATCTCCTGACACCAGTCTATCTCCTGACACAAGTCTATCTCCTGACACAAGTCTATCTCCTGACACAAGTCTATCTCCTGACACAAGTCTATCTCCTGACACCAGTCTATCTCCTGACACAAGTCTATCTCCTGACACCAGTCTATCTCCTGACACCAGTCTATCTCCTGACACAAGTCTATCTCCTGACACAAGTCTATCTCCTGACACCAGTCTATCTCCTGACACCAGTCTTACTATCTCCTGACACAAGTCTATCTCCTGACACCAGTCTTACTATCTCCTGACACAAGTCCTACATTCACTATTACAAGTTCAACTGCCTTACAATAACAGTTGTCTGCAGGGATCTCCCGTAAATTACACTTCATACAACTCGCACACTTTCCATCTTCCCGTTATTGTCATGCCCCTAATCCCCAGAACTCTAAAGTAGGTACTTCATGGTACAGACAACAGTAGTTGCCCTTGCTCAGGTTACCCATCCCCTGAGGCAGTGATTACCTCCCTTCCCTTTCTCCGAGAGTGTTGGTCTCCCCTTGTCCGACGAGGTCTCCATGAGTCCATTGATGGCGGTTTGGTACGGCTGAGCTAAGTACGCACCGATGGGCGTGTCCACAAGCTTTGGTATGTGATTCCACCAGCGTAAGTGACAGGTGGGCGTGGCGAGTGTCGTCCTACTCAGACAGGTGGGCGTGGCGAGTGTCGTCCTACTCAGACAGGTGGGCGTGGCGAGTGTCGTCCTACTCAGACAATCTTTGTTCAATACAAGCTGGGACGTTGGCACTTGAGTGTGGGACTTCTTTGAGAATTATTGGAAACTTCCCCCCACATGACCAAGTGACCACGTGACCACATGACCACATGACCACGTGACCATGTGACCACATGACCACGTGACCATGTGACCACATGACCACGTGACCACATGACCACGTGACCACGAGGTACAATTCACAATGGGGAAATTAGGAGCATCCTAAGAGTGGTAAACAAAGCAGATGTCATTGAAAGTCTAAGAGGACAGAATACATCGGTTCTACCCATTTATTTTACATTAGTTTCCATGACAACCTTTCTTCTCAATTCGAAACTGATTAGTAACTTCAAATATTATTTTTAAAGAGAATTAATTAAACATTGCAATTTTTTAGATTTGTTCTATGTTGTTAATAATTAGACTTTGTTCTATGTTCTTTATATTAGACTTTGTTCTATGTTCTTTATATTTAGACTCTGTCCAGACCCGACCAAAACTATCCAACGGTTCCAAGGAAAGGTTTCCATTTTGTGGATAATTGTGGATTACTTTAATTATTATGGTTGTACAATAAGTTAAGAGGTGACAAATCATGTCAATTATTTTTGAAAAATATGCTACAATCATGTCTAAAGCAGGAGATACAATCGTGCTTTAAGTGGTGACACAATCATGTCTGAGGAGTTGACACAATCATGTCTGAGGAGTTGACACAATCATGTCTGAAGGGGTGACACAATAGTTCTAAAGAGGGTGACACAATCAGGTCTGAGGGGGTGACACAATCATGTCTGAAGGGGATGACACAATAGTTCTAAAGAGGGTGACACAATCAGGTCTGAGGGGGTGACACAATCATGTCTGAGGGGTTGGGGGTGAAACTGAAGAAATGAACAAATCCTATTTCCTGAGCCTGAAGTTGTTTGGCCTGTAGTACAATCTGACTGAGAGTATTCATCGTGTAAAGAGAAAACATCACAATGACGTCATCAAAATATGTGGCAGTAACTGGGTTCTTTAACCGTTTCTTCTCTGGCTGTAAAGACGCTTCTAAAGATCAAAGGTCTAATCTTGGACGAAATTTCTTTGGGACTAATCTACCAATACTGCCCCAGTCCAGTAGACTGTGCTAAGTAGTATTTAATGTGGGTTAAGTTTCGCTTTTGTTTGACATGAGAATAAAATGACAATATATAACAGAAGAATGAATTTTTAAAAAATTAAAAAATATGTATATTTTTAGAATAAAATTTATTTATTTTCACCAACCAATTGCATGCGGAGAAGACAAACCCATACAATAGAAACAAGGATAGATCTCGCTCAACATACACATGTACATAAACACGTGAAAGACCACCATATGAAGCATACAGCCCACATACAATAGCAACAAGGACAGATCTAGCTCAACATACACATGTACATAAACACTTGAAGACCACCATATGAAGCATACAGCCCACATACAATAGCAACAAGGACAGATCTAGCTCAACATACACATGTACATAAACACTTGAAGACACCCATATGAAGCATACAGCCCACATACAATAGCAAACAATGACAGATCTAGCTCAACATACACATATACATAAACACTTGAAGACCACCATATGAAGCATACAGCCCACATACAATAGCAAACAATGATAGATCTAGCTCAACATACACATATACATAAACACTTGAAGACCACCATATGAAGCATACAGCCACATACAATAGCAAACAATGACAGATCTAGCTCAACATACACATATACATAAACACTTGAAGACCACCATATGAAGCATACAGCCCACATACAATAGCAAACAAGGACAGATCTAGCTCAACATACACATGTACATAAACACGTAAAGACCACCATATGAAGCATACAGCCACATACAATAGCAAACAAGGACAGATCTAGCTCAACATACACATGTACATAAACACGTAAAGACCACCATATGAAGCATACAGCCACATACAATAGCAACAAGGACAGATCTAGCTCAACATACACATGTACATAAACACGTAAAGACCACCATATGAAGCATACAGCCCACATACAATAGCAACAAGGACAGATCTAGCTCAACATACACATGTACATAAACACGTAAAGACCACCATATGAAGCATACAGCCCATACAATAGCAAACAATGATAGATCTAGCTCAACATACACATGTACATAAACACGTAAAGACCACCATATGAAGCATACAGCCCACATACAATAGAAACAATGACAGATCTAGCTCAACATACACATGTACATAAACACGTAAAGACCACCATATGAAGCATACAGCCCCATACAATAGAAACAATGAGAGATCTAGCTCAACATACACATGTACATAAACACGTAAAGACCACCATATGAAGCATACAGCCCCATACAATAGAAACAATGACAGATCTAGCTCAACATACACATATACATAAACACTTGAAGACCACCATATGAAGCATACAGCCCCATACAATAGAAACAATGATAGATCTAGCTCAACATACACATGTACATAAACACTTGAAGACCACCATATGAAGCATACAGCCCCATACAATAGAAACAATGACAGATCTAGCTCAACATACACATATACATAGACAATTGAAGACCACCATATGAAGCATACAGACCCATACAATAGAAACAATGATAGATCTAGCTCTACATACACATGTACATAAACACGTAAAGACCACCATATGAAGCATACAGCCCCATACAATAGAAACAATGATAGATCTAGCTCAACATACACATATATAAACACTTGAAGAACACCATATGAAGCATACAGCCCCATACAATAGAAACAATGATAGATCTAGCTCTACATACACATATACATAAACACTTGAAGAAACCCATATGAAACATACAGCCCCATACAATAGAAACAATGATAGATCTAGCTCAACATACACATATACATAAACACTTGAAGAAACCCATATGAAACATACAGCCCCATACAATAGAAACAATGATAGATCTAGCTCAACATACACATATACATAAACACGTAAAGACCACCATATGAAGCATACATCCCCATACAATAGAAACAATGATAGATCTAGCTCAACATACACATATACATAAACACGTAAAGACCACCATATGAAGCATACAGCCCCATACAATAGCAACAAGGACAGATCTAGCTCAACATACACATATACATAAACACTTGAAGAAACCCATATGAAGCATACAGCCCCATACAATAGCAACAAGGACAGATCTAGTTCAACATACACATATACATAAACACTTGAAGAAACCCATATGAAGCATACAGCCCCATACAATAGCAACAAGGACAGATCTAGTTCAACATACACATATACATAAACACTTGAAGAAACCCATATGAAGCATACAGCCCCATACAATAGCAACAAGGACAGACCTTGTTCAACATACACATATACATAAACACTTGAAGAAACCCATATGAAGCATACAGCCCCATACAATAGCAACAATGACAGATCTAGCTCAACATACACATATATAAACACTTGAAGACCACCATATGAAGCATACAGCCCCATACAATAGAAACAATGATAGATCTAGCTCAACATACACATATACATAAACACGTAAAGACCACCATATGAAGCATACAGCCCTATAGAGAATTGCGTAGTTCCTCGACTCAAAATAATGTAATTAAAGTAAATAATCGGACCAGGATTGTCTAAACACGATAGTCTCCCCTTGATAACATGTAAACATCGTGTTTATTTTTAAGTTTTATTTTTTTAGATCTTTTCCTCGCCCCCCGCCTCCACCATAAACATTCGGCAATGAACAAATATAAAAATGTCCGTTATGTTTAGAAGTCATCTGTCCAAAGAAAGAGATGAAGTCACAGTCATCGATTGCAACGATATCTGAGGCGCAGAAGACATGCGCAGTAAACGTGCGCACAGCAGAGCAGTAATGAGCTCACGTTCTATCGCTCTTTGTCCTCAGTTCCTGGATGGCAAATAAACGTAGGAGCAAGTAAATGATATCGACCGGCTAATTATGATTCACTTAACATGGCTGGACCAGCAATAGACTTAGCCTCTTCCCTTGCTGGCTAACATCATTGCTTGACCCATTCAACACTGGGCATGGACCACTTGTAGCATGTTCTATGATACACCTGTACCATGTTCTATGATACACCTGTACCATGTTCTATGATACACCTGTACCATGTTCTATGATACACCTGTACCATGTTCTATGATACACCTGTACCATGTTCTATGATACACCTGTACCATGTTCTATGATACACCTGTACCATGTTCTATGATACACCTGTACCATGTTCTATGATACACCTGTACCATGTTCTATGATACACCTGTACCATGTTCTATGATACACCTGTACCATGTTCTATGATACACCTGTACCATGTTCTATGATACACCTGTACCATGTTCTATGATACACCTGTACCATGTTCTATGATACACCTGTACCATGTTCTATGATACACCTGTACCATGTTCTATGATACACCTGTACCATGTTCTATGATACACCTGTACCATGTTCTATGATACCGTGTACAATGTTCTATGATACCGTGTACCATGTTCTATGATATCCATGTACCATGTTCTATAATACCTTGTACTATGTTCTATAATACATCTTGAGCAATGTTCCCAGATATCTGACTGACGCCGCGACGCACTTTAGATTCACCGTGCATTAAAGTTTGTAAACTATTGCACAAAAAATGGATGATGTGCAACTTTGCACACGAAATTCTTCACTTTGCACACGGACCTAGGAACCTTAGTGAGAACATTGTTCTTTAATTAACTACGTTTAATCACTATGCAATACTATATGGAGTCTGCCTACAATGACTGTCTTTTCCCACTTGTTTAATGTTTATTCCTGACGTGGCTAGCGTGATACGCCACTCCCCCTCTCCTCCCCTCCCTCCCCTCCTCCTCCCCTCCCTCCCCTACTCCTCCCCCAATCCCCTCCTCCTCCCCCACCCCTCCTCCCCCCATCCCCTCCTTCTCCTCCTCCCCCTTCCCGTGTGATGTGTTTACTTTTACAGAAATGAGAAAACTTCTCGATCACGAACATACTACCCGAGGCCAAGGCGAGGGCCGAGACGTTGTCATTGTGCAGGTGACAGATGACGAGCTTTACGAGCTTCTTGGGGAGGACAACAAGAACGTTAACAACAGGTGCTAGGGGTAAGGTGGGAGCGGAGGGGAGCCCTAATTTTATTGAGAACTATTGAAAAACATCGCGCTGGAAAAGATCAATTCTAAAATCAATTTGCATTGATCGTTGGCTTTCCCACTTTTTACCTGTGACCCACTTCTTGCCTTTGACCCACTTCTTGCCTTTGATTAACATTTCCAACAAGTGATGTAATCATCTAGGTCATCATTGTGGTCATTTAGTCATACAAACGGGTAATTATTGTGCCTCAGACAGACTTTTTCCTCAATAGATTACAGACTCAAAGCCGTGGCAAAGATTGTCCGTAGAGTCTCAGTTCATGGTAGTTGGACACGTGACGTAATTCTGTGGCAGTGTCATGTACAACAATAACATTGATGGAATCAATGAGTACACCGTGTCCGAGTGCAGACGTCTGCGGCAGACGATGGTCTGTCTACCCCTGTGGGGCATTCCTTCAACTTGAAAGACAAAGATGCTCGAAATGACATGACATTATTTTTAATATTAGAAAATGACCCGGTATCCGGGTTAATCGAAGTTGCATTGGCTGCTTGTTTCATGATATTGCGAAGAAATTATAATAATAATAAGTTGATAATTTATTTAGCGCTGTATCCCAGCAAGGAACCGGGCTCACAGCGCTTTATAGAGTCTATAAAATTACTTCTTTTTACGTATGTTTCTTTTCCGCTATAGCACACGAAGACACTGGTTATCCTTGAACTTGAAGTGTCTATTTTTCTAACAGTTATTTATTTTGTCGTGTTTAAAGATTTATCAAATTCCCTTTATAAAAAATAAGCCAATTTTTAAGATTGGTCCTAAAATGTCAAGAAAATAAATGAAGTAATGATTGTATTTTAAACAATAAAATATTTGATTTATATTTGTCACATTTGTTTTAAAGTGGATATAATATATCAAATTTATATTGATTTGGATTCCATAAAAAAACAGAAAGTTGCTTGCCTTGTTTTGTTATCAACTACTCACTCATACCCTGTTTACTCACTCATACCCTGTTTACTCACTGATACCCTGTTTACTCACTGATACCCTGTTTACTCACTCATACCCTGTTTACTCACTCATACCCTGTTTACTCACTCATACCCTGTTTACTCACTCATACCCTGTTTACTCACTGATACCCTGTTTACTCACTGATACCCTGTTTACTCACTGATACCCTGTTTACTCACTGATACCCTGTTTACTCACTCATACCCTGTTTACTCACTCATACCCTGTTTACTCACTCATACCCTGTTTACTCACTCATACCCGTGTTTACTCACTGATACCCTGTTTACTCACTCATACCCTGTTTACTCACTCATACCCTGTTTACTCACTCATACCCTGTTTACTCACTGATACCCTGTTTACTCACTCATACCCTGTTTACTCACTCATACCCTGTTTACTCACTCATACCCTGTTTACTCACTGATACCCTGTTTACTCACTCATACCCTGTTTACTCACTGATACCCTGTTTACTCACTCATACCCTGTTTACTCACTGATACCCTGTTTACTCACTCATACCCTGTTTACTCACTGATACCCTGTTTACTCACTCATACCCTGTTTACTCACTGATACCCTGTTTACTCACTGATACCCTGTTTACTCACTGATACCCTGTTTACTCACTCATACCCTGTTTACTCACTGATACCCTGTTTACTCACTCATACCCTGTTTACTCACTGATACCCTGTTTACTCACTGATACCCTGTTTACTCACTCATACCCTGTTTACTCACTGATACCCTGTTTACTCACTCATACCCTGTTTACTCACTGATACCCTGTTTACTCACTGATACCCTCTTTACTCACTCATACCCTGTTTACTCACTGATACCCTGTTTACTCACTGATACCCTGTTTACTCACTGATACCCTGTTTACTCACTGATACCCTGTTTACTCACTAATACCCTGTTTACTCACTGATACCCTGTTTACTCACTCATACCCTGTTTACTCACTGATACCCTGTTTACTCACTCATACCCTGTTTACTCACTGATACCCTGTTTACTCACTGATACCCTGTTTACTCACTGATACCCTGTTTACTCACTCATACCCTGTTTACTCACTGATACCCTGTTTACTCACTCATACCCTGTTTACTCACTCATACCCTGTTTACTCACTGATACCCTGTTTACTCACTGATACCCTGTTTACTCACTGATACCCTGTTTACTCACTCATACCCTGTTTACTCACTCATACCCTGTTTACTCACTCATACCCTGTTTACTCACTCATACCCTGTTTACTCACTGATACCCTGTTTACTCACTCATACCCTGTTTACTCACTCATACCCTGTTTACTCACTGATACCCTGTTTACTCACTCATACCCTGTTTACTCACTGATACCCTGTTTACTCACTCATACCCTGTTTACTCACTGATACCCTGTTTACTCACTCATACCCTGTTTACTCACTGATACCCTGTTTACTCACTCATACCCTGTTTACTCACTGATACCCTGTTTACTCACTGATACCCTGTTTACTCACTGATACCCTGTTTACTCACTCATACCCTGTTTACTCACTGATACCCTGTTTACTCACTCATACCCTGTTTACTCACTCATACCCTGTTTACTCACTGATACCCTGTTTACTCACTGATACCCTGTTTACTCACTGATACCCTGTTTACTCACTCATACCCTGTTTACTCACTCATACCCTGTTTACTCACTCATACCCTGTTTACTCACTCATACCCTGTTTACTCACTCATACCCTGTTTACTCACTGATACCCTGTTTACTCACTGATACCCTGTTTACTCACTCATACCCTGTTTACGTCTTATTCATGTACTTTCTTATCAAATAACTCGAGTGATTTGCACAAACATAAGTCACACAGCCACTTTCTGAGAACCATTGCTATAGATGATACTTTATAGAATCTAAGTTTGACTTCAGCTAATATACTTTGCCCAAAAGTGCATTTTTTTAATATGATGTTTGTAATGAATGTCACCGCCTTGAAGTTGTCAACCATCAATGAGTGACCAGCCACAACAACAATACACAAAGAGTTATCTGTGGCTGACTGGGACACCTTTGCAGTTTTATTGTCTCTGTTCACAGGTGTAGGGCATCTTTAAAGGGACACAAGTATGGACTTAATGACGTCATTTGTTTGAACTTACAATGGGGCAATCCAACTAAAGTGAAAATTTTGATACATAATCTGAGCAACATCTAATGTAGTTTATAGCTGTGATATTGACAAGAGTTTAAACTCCTCTTATCTCGCTGCTCAGAACTCAGTAGTTTATACCTGTGATATTGACAAGAGTTTAAATTCCTCTTATCTAGCTGCTCAGAATTCGGTTGTTTTGTAATTCAAGGTCAAATATTTGGCATTCAGAAACTCCTCTGCCATCAGACCAGGATACCAGTGAAAGTGAACTATAAATAAAAAAATCAAACAAAGAAATATTTGATTTCATCTCTAAAAGAGTATAAAAAATATTTGTTTTAAAATTTCAATTTATTTTCCAGGCAATGAAAACCTTTTAAATCAAAACAATCAGGATAATTTGAGAACTTACTCAGCCAGACGTATAGGAACTTACTCAGCCAGACGTATAGGAACTTACTCAGCCAGACGTATAGGAACTTACTCAGCCAGACGTATAGGAACTTACTCAGCCAGACGTATAGGAACTTACTCAGCCAGACGTATAGGAACTTACTCAGCCAGACGTATAGGAACTTACTCAGCCAGACGTATAGGAACTTACTCAGCCAGACGTATAGGAACTTACTCAGCCAGACGTATAGGAACTTACTCAGCCAGACGTATAGGAACTTACTCAGCCAGACGTATAGGAACTTACTCAGCCAGACGTATAGGAACTTACTCAGCCAGACGTATAGGAACTTACTCAGCCAGACGTATAGGAACTTACTCAGCCAGACGTATAGGAACTTACTCAGCCAGACGTATAGGAACTTACTCAGCCAGACGTATAGGAACTTACTCAGCCAGACGTATAGGAACTTACTCAGCCAGACGTATAGGAACTTACTCAGCCAGACGTATAGGAACTTACTCAGCCAGACGTATAGGAACTTACTCAGCCAGACGTATAGGAACTTACTCAGCCAGACGTATAGGAACTTACTCAGCCAGACGTATAGGAACTTACTCAGCCAGACGTATAGGAACTTACTCAGCCAGACGTATAGGAACTTACTCAGCCAGACGTATAGGAACTTACTCAGCCAGACGTATAGGAACTTACTCAGCCAGACGTATAGGAACTTACTCAGCCAGACGTATAGGAACTTACTCAGCCAGACGTATAGGAACTTACTCAGCCAGACGTATAGGAACTTACTCAGCCAGACGTATAGGAACTTACTCAGCCAGACGTATAGGAACTTACTCAGCCAGACGTATAGGAACTTACTCAGCCAGACGTATAGGAACTTACTCAGCCAGACGTATAGGAACTTACTCAGCCAGACGTATAGGAACTTACTCAGCCAGACGTATAGGAACTTACTCAGCCAGACGTATAGGAACTTACTCAGCCAGACGTATAGGAACTTACTCAGCCAGACGTATAGGAACTTACTCAGCCAGACGTATAGGAACTTACTCAGCCAGACGTATAGGAACTTACTCAGCCAGACGTATAGGAACTTACTCAGCCAGACGTATAGGAACTTACTCAGCCAGACGTATAGGAACTTACTCAGCCAGACGTATAGGAACTTACTCAGCCAGACGTATAGGAACTTACTCAGCCAGACGTATAGGAACTTACTCAGCCAGACGTATAGGAACTTACTCAGCCAGACGTATAGGAACTTACTCAGCCAGACGTATAGGAACTTACTCAGCCAGACGTATAGGAACTTACTCAGCCAGACGTATAGGAACTTACTCAGCCAGACGTATAGGAACTTACTCAGCCAGACGTATAGGAACTTACTCAGCCAGACGTATAGGAACTTACTCAGCCAGACGTATAGGAACTTACTCAGCCAGACGTATAGGAACTTACTCAGCCAGACGTATAGGAACTTACTCAGCCAGACGTATAGGAACTTACTCAGCCAGACGTATAGGAACTTACTCAGCCAGACGTATAGGAACTTACTCAGCCAGACGTATAGGAACTTACTCAGCCAGACGTATAGGAACTTACTCAGCCAGACGTATAGGAACTTACTCAGCCAGACGTATAGGAACTTACTCAGCCAGACGTATAGGAACTTACTCAGCCAGACGTATAGGAACTTACTCAGCCAGACGTATAGGAACTTACTCAGCCAGACGTATAGGAACTTACTCAGCCAGACGTATAGGAACTTACTCAGCCAGACGTATAGGAACTTACTCAGCCAGACGTATAGGAACTTACTCAGCCAGACGTATAGGAACTTACTCAGCCAGACGTATAGGAACTTACTCAGCCAGACGTATAGGAACTTACTCAGCCAGACGTATAGGAACTTACTCAGCCAGACGTATAGGAACTTACTCAGCCAGACGTATAGGAACTTACTCAGCCAGACGTATAGGAACTTACTCAGCCAGACGTATAGGAACTTACTCAGCCAGACGTATAGGAACTTACTCAGCCAGACGTATAGGAACTTACTCAGCCAGACGTATAGGAACTTACTCAGCCAGACGTATAGGAACTTACTCAGCCAGACGTATAGGAACTTACTCAGCCAGACGTATAGGAACTTACTCAGCCAGACGTATAGGAACTTACTCAGCCAGACGTATAGGAACTTACTCAGCCAGACGTATAGGAACTTACTCAGCCAGACGTATAGGAACTTACTCAGCCAGACGTATAGGAACTTACTCAGCCAGACGTATAGGAACTTACTCAGCCAGACGTATAGGAACTTACTCAGCCAGACGTATAGGAACTTACTCAGCCAGACGTATAGGAACTTACTCAGCCAGACGTATAGGAACTTACTCAGCCAGACGTATAGGAACTTACTCAGCCAGACGTATAGGAACTTACTCAGCCAGACGTATAGGAACTTACTCAGCCAGACGTATAGGAACTTACTCAGCCAGACGTATAGGAACTTACTCAGCCAGACGTATAGGAACTTACTCAGCCAGACGTATAGGAACTTACTCAGCCAGACGTATAGGAACTTACTCAGCCAGACGTATAGGAACTTACTCAGCCAGACGTATAGGAACTTACTCAGCCAGACGTATAGGAACTTACTCAGCCAGACGTATAGGAACTTACTCAGCCAGACGTATAGGAACTTACTCAGCCAGACGTATAGGAACTTACTCAGCCAGACGTATAGGAACTTACTCAGCCAGACGTATAGGAACTTACTCAGCCAGACGTATAGGAACTTACTCAGCCAGACGTATAGGAACTTACTCAGCCAGACGTATAGGAACTTACTCAGCCAGACGTATAGGAACTTACTCAGCCAGACGTATAGGAACTTACTCAGCCAGACGTATAGGAACTTACTCAGCCAGACGTATAGGAACTTACTCAGCCAGACGTATAGTTTAAACATACACCGATATAAACAAATGGTACAATATAAACATTCAAAAATAATTAGACGAGATACATAATGACATAGATAGCACACGTGAAATATGATATCAGTCAAAGAAATGTCAGATTGTACAATTATTGCAAAGATGTGTTTCGAGTTAGACATACATTATTTGTAGGAATATATGAAGCATACATTTCTAGCAGCACACCTGTTTTATTGACTGGAGTAATAAACTGTGGGCTACAGGTGAGATGTAGGTGGGTAGTTCAACAGGTGAGATGTAGGTGGGTAGTTCAATAGGCGAGATGTAGGTGGGTAGTTCAACAGGTGAGATGTAGGTGGGTAGTTCAACAGGTGAGATGTAGGTGGGTAGTTCAACAGGTGAGATGTAGGTGGGCAGTTCAACAGGTGAGATGTAGGTGGGTAGTTCAACAGGTGAGATGTAGGTGGGTAGTTCAACAGGTGAGATGTAGGTGGGTAGTTCAACAGGTGAGATGTAGGTGGGTAGTTCAACAGGTGAGATGTAGGTGGGTAGTTCAACAGGTGAGATGTAGGTGGGTAGTTCAACAGGTGAGATGTAGGTGGGTAGTTCAACAGGTGAGATGTAGGTGGGTAGTTCAACAGGTGAGAAAATTGTTTGAATCAATGACCACATATCTTTTAAAAAGAATTATTTAAAAAGATTATTAAAAACAAGAATCCTAAAAGAATGAGTTGTTGCAGAATGTCTTAATAAATGGTTCTTTTTTTTTGTTCTGCTACTTTTGTATTTCCAGTAATTTTACATTTCCCGTAACTTTATTTTACACTTGTTCTCATTATTTATCTTATATTTTAATTATTTTCTTCAATCACATTTCATTCGCTTGCTACGTCTGACAACCACATTTCATTCGCTTGCTACGTCTGACAATCACATTTCATTCACTTGCTACGTCTGACAATCACATTTCATTCGCTTGCTACGTCTGACAATCACATTTCATTCGCTTGCTACGTCTGACAATCACATTTCATTCGCTTGCTACGTCTGACAATCACATTTCATTCGCTTGCTACGTCTGACAATCACATTTTATTCACTTGCTACGTCTGACAATCACATTTCATTCGCTTGCTACGTCTGACAATCACATTTCATTCGCTTGCTACGTCTGACAATCACATTTCATTCGCTTGCTACGTCTGACAATCACATTTCATTCGCTTGCTACGTCTGACAATCACATTTCATTCACTTGCTACGTCTGACAATCACATTTCATTCGCTTGCTACGTCTGACAATCACATTTCATTCGCTTGCTACGTCTGACAATCACATTTCATTCACTTGCTACGTCTGACAATCACATTTCATTCGCTTGCTACGTCTGACAATCACATTTCATTCACTTGCTACGTCTGACAATCACATTTCATTCGCTTGCTACGTCTGACAATCACATTTCATTCGCTTGCTACGTCTGACAATCACATTTCATTCGCTTGCTACGTCTGACAATCACATTTCATTCACTTGCTACGTCTGACAATCACATTTCATTCGCTTGCTGCGTCTGACAATCACATTTCATTCGCTTGCTACGTCTGACAATCACATTTCATTCACTTGCTACGTCTGACAATCACATTTCATTCAATTGCTACGTCTGACAATCACATTTCATTCGCTTGCTACGTCTGACAATCACATTTCATTCACTTGCTACGTCTGACAATCACATTTCATTCGCTTGCTACGTCTGACAATCACATTTCATTCGCTTGCTACGTCTGACAATCACATTTCATTCGCTTGCTACGTCTGACAATCACATTTCATTCGCTTGCTACGTCTGACAATCACATTTCATTCACTTGCTACGTCTGACAATCACATTTCATTCACTTGCTACGTCTGACAATCACATTTCATTCACTTGCTACGTCTGACAATCACATTTCATTCACTTGCTACGTCTGACAATCACATTTCATTCGCTTGCTACGTCTGACAATCACATTTCATTCGCTTGCTACGTCTGACAATCACATTTCATTCGCTTGCTACGTCTGACAATCACATTTCATTCGCTTGCTACGTCTGACAATCACATTTCATTCGCTTGCTACGTCTGACAATCACATTTCATTCGCTTGCTACGTCTGACAATCACATTTCATTCGCTTGCTACGTCTGAAAATCACATTTCATTCACTTGCTACGTCTGACAATCACATTTCATTCGCTTGCTACGTCTGACAATCACATTTCATTCGCTTGCTACGTCTGACAATCACATTTCATTCACTTGCTACGTCTGACAATCACATTTCATTCGCTTGCTACGTCTGACAATCACATTTCATTCACTTGCTACGTCTGACAATCACATTTCATTCGCTTGCTACGTCTGACAATCACATTTCATTCGCTTGCTACGTCTGACAATCACATTTCATTCGCTTGCTACGTCTGACAATCACATTTCATTCACTTGCTACGTCTGACAATCACATTTCATTCGCTTGCTACGTCTGACAATCACATTTCATTCGCTTGCTACGTCTGACAATCACATTTCATTCACTTGCTACGTCTGACAATCACATTTCATTCACTTGCTACGTCTGACAATCACATTTCATTCGTTTGCTACGTCTGACAATCACATTTCATTCGTTTGCTACGTCTGACAATCACATTTCATTCGCTTGCTACGTCTGACAATCACATATCATTCGCTTGCTACGTCTGACAATCACATTTCATTCACTTGCTACGTCTGACAATCACATTTCATTCACTTGCTACGTCTGACAATCACATTTCATTCACTTGCTACGTCTGACAATCACATTTCATTCACTTGCTACGTCTGACAATCACATTTCATTCACTTGCTACGTCTGACAATCACATTTCATTCACTTGCTACGTCTGACAATCACATTTCATTCGCTTGCTACTTCTGACAATCACATTTCATTCACTTGCTACGTCTGACAATCACATTTCATTCACTTGCTACGTCTGACAATCACATTTCATTCACTTGCTACGTCTGACAATCACATTTCATTCACTAGCTACGTCTGACAATCACATTTCATTCGCTTGCTACGTCTGACAACCACATTTCATTCGCTTGCTACGTCTGACAATCACATTTCATTCACTTGCTACGTCTGACAATCACATTTCATTCGCTTGCTACGTCTGACAATCACATTTCATTCGCTTGCTACGTCTGACAATCACATTTCATTCGCTTGCTACGTCTGACAATCACATTTCATTCGCTTGCTACGTCTGACAATCACATTTCATTCACTTGCTACGTCTGACAATCACATTTCATTCGCTTGCTACGTCTGACAATCACATTTCATTCGCTTGCTACGTCTGACAATCACATTTCATTCGCTTGCTACGTCTGACAATCACATTTCATTCGCTTGCTACGTCTGACAATCACATTTCATTCACTTGCTACGTCTGACAATCACATTTCATTCGCTTGCTACGTCTGACAATCACATTTCATTCGCTTGCTACGTCTGACAATCACATTTCATTCACTTGCTACGTCTGACAATCACATTTCATTCGCTTGCTACGTCTGACAATCACATTTCATTCACTTGCTACGTCTGACAATCACATTTCATTCGCTTGCTACGTCTGACAATCACATTTCATTCGCTTGCTACGTCTGACAATCACATTTCATTCGCTTGCTACGTCTGACAATCACATTTCATTCACTTGCTACGTCTGACAATCACATTTCATTCGCTTGCTACGTCTGACAATCACATTTCATTCGCTTGCTACGTCTGACAATCACATTTCATTCACTTGCTACGTCTGACAATCACATTTCATTCACTTGCTACGTCTGACAATCACATTTCATTCGCTTGCTACGTCTGACAATCACATTTCATTCACTTGCTACGTCTGACAATCACATTTCATTCGCTTGCTACGTCTGACAATCACATTTCATTCGCTTGCTACGTCTGACAATCACATTTCATTCACTTGCTACGTCTGACAATCACATTTCATTCACTTGCTACGTCTGACAATCACATTTCATTCACTTGCTACGTCTGACAATCACATTTCATTCACTTGCTACGTCTGACAATCACATTTCATTCACTTGCTACGTCTGACAATCACATTTCATTCGCTTGCTACGTCTGACAATCACATTTCATTCGCTTGCTACGTCTGACAATCACATTTCATTCTCTTGCTACGTCTGACAATCACATTTCATTCGCTTGCTACGTCTGACAATCACATTTCATTCGCTTGCTACGTCTGACAATCACATTTCATTCGCTTGCTACGTCTGACAATCACATTTCATTCGCTTGCTACGTCTGACAATCACATTTCATTCACTTGCTACGTCTGACAATCACATTTCATTCGCTTGCTACGTCTGACAATCACATTTCATTCGCTTGCTACGTCTGACAATCACATTTCATTCACTTGCTACGTCTGACAATCACATTTCATTCGCTTGCTACGTCTGACAATCACATTTCATTCACTTGCTACGTCTGACAATCACATTTCATTCGCTTGCTACGTCTGACAATCACATTTCATTCGCTTGCTACGTCTGACAATCACATTTCATTCGCTTGCTACGTCTGACAATCACATTTCATTCACTTGCTACGTCTGACAATCACATTTCATTCGCTTGCTACGTCTGACAATCACATTTCATTCGCTTGCTACGTCTGACAATCACATTTCATTCACTTGCTACGTCTGACAATCACATTTCATTCACTTGCTACGTCTGACAATCACATTTCATTCGTTTGCTACGTCTGACAATCACATTTCATTCGCTTTGCTACGTCTGACAATCACATTTCATTCGCTTGCTACGTCTGACAATCACATTTCATTCGCTTGCTACGTCTGACAATCACATTTCATTCACTTGCTACGTCTGACAATCACATTTCATTCACTTGCTACGTCTGACAATCACATTTCATTCACTTGCTACGTCTGACAATCACATTTCATTCACTTGCTACGTCTGACAATCACATTTCATTCACTTGCTACGTCTGACAATCACATTTCATTCACTTGCTACGTCTGACAATCACATTTCATTCGCTTGCTACGTCTGACAATCACATTTCATTCACTTGCTACGTCTGACAATCACATTTCATTCACTTGCTACGTCTGACAATCACATTTCATTCACTTGCTACGTCTGACAATCACATTTCATTCACTTGCTACGTCTGACAATCACATTTCATTCACTTGCTACGTCTGACAATCACATTTCATTCACTTGCTACGTCTGACAATCACATTTCATTCGCTTGCTACGTCTGACAATCACATTTCATTCACTTGCTACGTCTGACAATCACATTTCATTCACTTGCTACGTCTGACAATCACATTTCATTCGCTTGCTACGTCTGACAATCACATTTCATTCGCTTGCTACGTCTGACAATCACATTTCATTCGCTTGCTACGTCTGACAATCACATTTCATTCGCTTGCTACGTCTGACAATCACATTTCATTCGCTTGCTACGTCTGACAATCACATTTCATTCACTTGCTACGTCTGACAATCACATTTCATTCGCTTGCTACGTCTGACAATCACATTTCATTCGCTTGCTACGTCTGACAATCACATTTCATTCACTTGCTACGTCTGACAATCACATTTCATTCGCTTGCTACGTCTGACAATCACATTTCATTCGCTTGCTACGTCTGACAATCACATTTCATTCGCTTGCTACGTCTGACAATCACATTTCATTCGCTTGCTACGTCTGACAATCACATTTCATTCACTTGCTACGTCTGACAATCACATTTCATTCGCTTGCTACGTCTGACAATCACATTTCATTCGCTTGCTACGTCTGACAATCACATTTCATTCGCTTGCTACGTCTGACAATCACATTTCATTCGCTTGCTACGTCTGACAATCACATTTCATTCGCTTGCTACGTCTGACAATCACATTTCATTCGCTTGCTACGTCTGACAATCACATTTCATTCGCTTGCTACGTCTGACAATCACATTTCATTCACTTGCTACGTCTGACAATCACATTTCATTCGCTTGCTACGTCTGACAATCACATTTCATTCGCTTGCTACGTCTGACAATCACATTTCATTCACTTGCTACGTCTGACAATCACATTTCATTCGCTTGCTACGTCTGACAATCACATTTCATTCGCTTGCTACGTCTGACAATCACATTTCATTCGCTTGCTACGTCTGACAATCACATTTCATTCGCTTGCTACGTCTGACAATCACATTTCATTCGCTTGCTACGTCTGACAATCACATTTCATTCGCTTGCTACGTCTGACAATCACATTTCATTCGCTTGCTACGTCTGACAATCACATTTCATTCACTTGCTACGTCTGACAATCACATTTCATTCGCTTGCTACGTCTGACAATCACATTTCATTCGCTTGCTACGTCTGACAATCACATTTCATTCATCTTGCTACGTCTGACAATCACATTTCATTCACTTGCTACGTCTGACAATCACATTTCATTCGCTTGCTACGTCTGACAATCACATTTCATTCACTTGCTACGTCTGACAATCACATTTCATTCGCTTGCTACGTCTGACAATCACATTTCATTCGCTTGCTACGTCTGACAATCACATTTCATTCACTTGCTACGTCTGACAATCACATTTCATTCACTTGCTACGTCTGACAATCACATTTCATTCGCTTGCTACGTCTGACAATCACATTTCATTCGCTTGCTACGTCTGACAATCACATTTCATTCACTTGCTACGTCTGACAATCACATTTCATTCACTTGCTACGTCTGACAATCACATTTCATTCACTTGCTACGTCTGACAATCACATTTCATTCGCTTGCTACGTCTGACAATCACATTTCATTCGCTTGCTACGTCTAACAATCACATTTCATTCGCTTGCTACGTCTGACAATCACATTTCATTCGCTTGCTACGTCTGACAATCACATTTCATTCGCTTGCTACGTCTGACAATCACATTTCATTCACTTGCTACGTCTGACAATCACATTTCATTCGCTTGCTACGTCTGACAATCACATTTCATTCGCTTGCTACGTCTGACAATCACATTTCATTCACTTGCTACGTCTGACAATCACATTTCATTCGTTTGCTACGTCTGACAATCACATTTCATTCTTTTTGCTACGTCTGACAATCACATTTCATTCGCTTGCTACGTCTGACAATCACATTTCATTCGCTTGCTACGTCTGACAATCACATTTAATTCACTTGCTACGTCTGACAATCACATTTCATTCGCTTGCTACGTCTGACAATCACATTTCATTCACTTGCTACGTCTGACAATCACATTTCATTCGCTTGCTACGTCTGACAATCACATTTCATTCACTTGCTACGTCTGACAATCACATTTCATTCACTTGCTACGTCTGACACTAAGAAACTCACGTAAATCAGTTTTAAAAAATAAATAAATCCTACCCACCTACACAATTGTTACATAAATAAATCCTACCCACCTACACAATTGTTACATAAATAAATCCTACCCACCTACACAATTGTTACATAAATAAACCCTACCCACCTACAAAATTGTTACATAAATAAACCCTACCCACCTACAAAATTGTTACATAAATAAACCCTACCTACCTACACAATTGTTACATAAATAAACCCTACCTACCTACACAATTGTTACATAAATAAACCCTACCCACCTACACAATTGTTACATAAATAAACCCTACCTACCTACACAATTGTTACATAAATAAATCCTACCTACCTACACAATTGTTACATAAATAAATCCTACCCACCTACACAATTGTTACATAAATAAATCCTACCCACCTACACAATTGTTACATAAATAAATCCTACCCACCTACACAATTGTTACATAAATAAATCCTACCTACCTACAAAATTGTTACATAAATAAATCCTACCCACCTACAAAATTGTTACATAAATAAATCCTACCCACCTACAAAATTGTTACATAAATAAATCCTACCTACCTACACAATTGTTACATAAATAAATCCTACCCACCTACAAAATTGTTACATAAATAAATCCTACCCACCTACAAAATTGTTACATAAATAAATCCTACCTACCTACAAAATTGTTACATAAATAAATCCTACCTACCTACACAATTGTTACATAAATAAACCCTACCTACCTACACAATTGTTACATAAATAAATCCTACCCACCTACACAATTGTTACATAAATAAATCCTACCTACCTACACAATTGTTACATAAATAAATCCTACCTACCTACACAATTGTTACATAAATAAATCCTACCTACCTACACAATTGTTACATAAATAAATCCAACCTACCTACACAATTGTTACATAAATAAATCCTACCCACCTACACAATTGTTACATAAATAAATCCTACCTACCTACACAATTGTTACATAAATAAATCCTACCTACCTACACAATTGTTACATAAATAAATCCTACCTACCTACACAATTGTTACATAAATAAATCCTACCCACCTACACAATTGTTACATAAATAAATCCTACCTACCTACACAATTGTTACATAAATAAATCCTACCCACCTACACAATTGTTACATAAATAAATCCTACCCACCTACACAATTGTTACATAAATAAATCCTACCCACCTACACAATTGTTACATAAATAAATCCTACCTACCTACACAATTGTTACATAAATAAATCCTACCTACCTACACAATTGTTACATAAATAAATCCTACCCACCTACACAATTGTTACATAAATAAATCCTACCTACCTACACAATTGTTACATAAATAAATCCTACCTACCTACACAATTGTTACATAAATAAATCCTACCCACCTACAAAATTGTTACATAAATAAATCCTACCTACCTGCACAATTGTTACATAAATAAATCCTACCCACCTACAAAATTGTTACATAAATAAATCCTACCTACCTACAACATTGTTACATAAATAAATCCTACCCACCTACAAAATTGTTACATAAATAAATCCTACCCACCTACAAAATTGTTACATAAATAAATTGTACTGTGACTAGGGTAGCCAGATACGTGGACACCAAAAATGAGGACATCATAAAACAAAAAGAAGTAGGACAAATGGGTAAAGTTTGAATATTTCATTTGAGACGTCCAGGATTAAACTCACAGTCAATACAATTTTATTGTAATACTGTTCATGCAAGTGTTTTAAAACACTGTTCATTTTTTATCTTGAAAAAATAATTAAAGATTGCAATATTGGTCAAACAATTGCACATCATCTATCCTTCTCTTTCGGATACAATATGCAAGCCAAAAGTTCATCAAATCTATATTCTTTGATTTCATCTAAAAACATCCGATTAAAGCATTTTTTGTGACCCCATGTTCGTAGGGGGTTCTAGTATTTCAATTAGAACTTTCTCGGCGGCGCCCATCTCCTCTCCAAGTCAGCAGTCTCGGCGGCGCTCATCTCCTCTCCAAGTCAGCAGTCTCGGCGGCGCCCATCTCCTCTCCAAGTCAGCAGTCTCGGCGGCGCCCATCTCCTCTCCAAGTCAGCAGATGACTTTTCCAGTAATAGTCATTTATCAACTAGTTTTATTGTGGCTTAATGTGGGCTAGATCCCACACACCTCGCCTTGTGAGACGAGCACTCTATTTTCGCTATCCAGCCTCCAATTAAAGCATTAAAATTCATCAATACTTCATAATACATAATTCATAATACATACTTCATAATACATACTTCATAATACATACTTCATAATACATACTTCATAATACATACTTCATAATACATACTTCATAATACATACTTCATAATACATACTTCATAATACATACTTCATAATACATACTTCATAATACATACTTCATAATACATACTTCATAATACATACTTCATAATACATACTTCATAATACATACTTCATAATACATACTTCATAATACATACTTCATAATACATACTTCATAATACATACTTCATAATACATACTTCATAATACATACTTCATAATACATACTTCATAATACATACTTCATAATACATACTTCATAATACCATCTTCATAATACAATCTTCATAATACATATTTCATAATACATACTTCATAATACATACTTCATAATACAAACTTCATAATACATACTTCATAATACATACTTCATAATACATACTTCATAATACATACTTCATAATACATACTTCATAATACATACTTCATAATACATACTTCATAATACATACTTCATAATACATACTTCATAATACATACTTCATAATACATACTTCATAATACATACTTCATAATACATACTTCATAATACCATCTTCATAATACAATCTTCATAATACATACTTCATAATAAATACTTCATAATACATACTTCATAATACATACTTCATAATACATACTTCATAATACATACTTCATAATACATACTTCATAATACATACTTCATAATACATACTTCATAATACATACTTCATAATACATACTTCATAATACATACTTCATAATACATACTTCATAATACATACTTCATAATACATACTTCATAATACATACTTCATAATACATACTTCATAATACATACTTCATATACATACTCATATCATACTTCATAATACATACTTCATAATACATACTTCATAATACATACTTCATAATACATACTTCATAATACATACTTCATAATACATACTTCATAATACCATCTTCATAATACAATCTTCATAATACATACTTCATAATACATACTTCATAATACATACTTCATAATACATACTTCATAATACATACTTCATAATACATACTTCATAATACATACTTCATAATACATACTTCATAATACATACTCATAATACATACTTCATAATACATACTTCATAATACATACTTCATAATACATACTTCATAATACATACTTCATAATACATACTTCATAATACATACTTCATAATACATACTTCATAATACATACTTCATAATACATACTTCATAATACATACTTCATAATACATACTTCATAATACATACTTCATAATACATACTTCATAATACATACTTCATAATACATACTTCATAATACATACTTCATAATACATACTTCATAATACATACTTCATAATACATACTTCATAATACATACTTCATAATACATACTTCATAATACATACTTCATAATACATACTTCATAATACATACTTCATAATACATACTTCATAATACATACTTCATAATACATACTTCATAATACATCTTCATAATACATACTTCATAATACATACTTCATAATACATACTTCATAATACATACTTCATAATACATACTTCATAATACATACTTCATAATACATACTTCATAATACATACTTCATAATACATACTTCATAATACATACTTCATAATACATACTTCATAATACATACTTCATAATACATACTTCATAATACATACTTCATAATACATACTTCATAATACATACTTCATAATACATACTTCATAATACATACTTCATAATGCATACTTCATAATGCATACTTCATAATACATACTTCATAATACATACTTCATAATACATACTTCATAATACATACTTCATAATACATACTTCATAATACCATCTTCATAATACAATCTTCATAATACATACTTCATAATACATACTTCATAATACATACTTCATAATACATACTTCATAATACATACTTCATAATACATACTTCATAATACATACTTCATAATACATACTTCATAATACATACTTCATAATACATACTTCATAATACATACTTCATAATACATACTTCATAATACATACTTCATAAAACATACTTCATAATACATACTTCATAATACATACTTCATAATACATACTTCATAATACATACTTCATAATACATACTTCATAATACATACTTCATAATACATACTTCATAATACATACTTCATAATACATACTTCATAATACATACTTCATAATACATAATTCATAATACATACTTCATAATACCATCTTCATAATACATACTTCATAATACATACTTCATAATACATACTTCATAATACATACTTCATAATACATACTTCATAATACATACTTCATAATACATACTTCATAATACATACTTCATAATGCATACTTCATAATGCATACTTCATAATACATACTTCATAATGCATACTTCATAATGCATACTTCATAATACATACTTCATAATACATACTTCATAATACCATCTTCATAATACAATCTTCATAATACATACTTCATAATACATACTTCATAATACATACTTCATAATACATACTTCATAATACATACTTCATAATACATACTTCATAATACATACTTCATAATACATACTTCATAATACATACTTCATAATACATACTTCATAATACATACTTCATAATACATACTTCATAATACATACTTCATAAAACATACTTCATAATACATACTTCATAATACATACTTCATAATACATACTTCATAATACATACTTCATAATACATACTTCATAATACATACTTCATAATACATACTTCATAATACATACTTCATAATACATACTTCATAATACATACTTCATAATACATAATTCATAATACATACTTCATAATACCATCTTCATAATACATACTTCATAATACATACTTCATAATACATACTTCATACACAAACTGAACATCTTCGATTAACGTATTATATTCTTCTTCTCGACATCTCACTGAATTTTAGTGTCATAAATATCTCTTCCAATCTAGTTTACAATAAATATCTCTTCCAATCTAGTTTACAATAAATATCTCTTCCAATCTAGTTTACAATAAATATCTCTTCCAATCTAGTTTACAATAAATATCTCTTCCAATCTAGTTTACAATAAATATCTCTTCCAATCTAGTTTACAATAAATATCTCTTCCAATCTAGTTTACAATAAATATCTCTTCCAATCTAGTTTACAATAAATATCTCTTCCAATCTAGTTTACAATAAATATCTCTTCCAATCTAGTTTACAATAAATATCTCTTCCAATCTAGTTTACAATAAATATCTCTTCCAATCTAGTTTACAATAAATATCTCTTCCAATCTAGTTTACAATAAATATCTCTTCCAATCTAGTTTACAATAAATATCTCTTCCAATCTAGTTTACAATAAATATCTCTTCCAATCTAGTTTACAATAAATATCTCTTCCAATCTAGTTTACAATAAATATCTCTTCCAATCTAGTTTACAATAAATATCTCTTCCAATCTAGTTTACAATAAATATCTCTTCCAATCTAGTTTACAATAAATATCTCTTCCAATCTAGTTTACAATAAATATCTCTTCCAATCTAGTTTACAATAAATATCTCTTCCAATCTAGTTTACAATAAATATCTCTTCCAATCTAGTTTACAATAAATATCTCTTCCAATCTAGTTTACAATAAATATCTCTTCCAATCTAGTTTACAATAAATATCTCTTCCAATCTAGTTTACAATAAATATCTCTTCCAATCTAGTTTACAATAAATATCTCTTCCAATCTAGTTTACAATAAATATCTCTTCCAATCTAGTTTACAATAAATATCTCTTCCAATCTAGTTTACAATAAATATCTCTTCCAATCTAGTTTACAATAAATATCTCTTCCAATCTAGTTTACAATAAATATCTCTTCCAATCTAGTTTACAATAAATATCTCTTCCAATCTAGTTTACAATAAATATCTCTTCCAATCTAGTTTACAATAAATATCTCTTCCAATCTAGTTTACAATAAATATCTCTTCCAATCTAGTTTACAATAAATATCTCTTCCAATCTAGTTTACAATAAATATCTCTTCCAATCTAGTTTACAATAAATATCTCTTCCAATCTAGTTTACAATAAATATCTCTTCCAATCTAGTTTACAATAAATATCTCTTCCAATCTAGTTTACAATAAATATCTCTTCCAATCTAGTTTACAATAAATATCTCTTCCAATCTAGTTTACAAAACAATCAAGGTCACGGCTCATACCCTCCAATATTGATGTTTTTCATCTTTCAATGATTGAAATATTTTTCAACCTAGATCTAGGTTTTTGAGCCTCTTGGATTGGTTTTTAAACTTTTTATTTTAAAAATTATCCATAATCTATAAACAATCGATGTAATAGTTGTTACAACGATACATACAAATTACAATATAAAATGTAAGAAAAGCCGGACATTTTAAACGGTTTTAGCTTTGCCTGCCAGACGTAGGATATTGTGACAGACGTAGGATATTGTGTCAGACGTAGGATATTGAGCCAGACGTAGGATATTGAGCCAGACGTAGGATATTGTGTCAGACGTAGGATATTGTGCCAGACGTAGGATATTGAGCCAGACGTAGGATATTGAGCCAGACGTAGGATATTGTGTCAGACGTAGGATA